>CM077156.1:111309518-111717366 GCA_039583875.1 Platanthera guangdongensis
TTGGGTACATTGGTCAAATGTACCTGATTTGAAGAAGCCTCACCCAACTCAATGATATACATCATAATGTATTTGATGTATGTTGAGTTTACTTGTGCAGGTTAAGTAATCACTGGACTGAAGCAAAAAGTTTCTAAGTCCATGTGTCGACACCCAGAGGGAAAGTGTCGACACTTAAGAAACTTGTGTCGACACCCAGACAAGCAGTGTCGACACTTGGAGTCATTGTGTCGACACCTGGATGCAGAGTCGACACCAGACAGAAAGTGTCGACACTTGGAGCTGTGTCGACACTCAGTGAAGAAAAGTGCAGACAGAAAGTGTCGACACAAGGAGCTGTGTCGACACCCAGTGAAGCTGTGTCTACACCAGAAAGTGTCGACACTTGGAGCTGTGTCGACACTCAGCAAAAGTCTGCAGAGACTAAGTTAAAGTGTCGACACCCAGAAAAATGTGTCGACACTCAACAGAAGAGTCAGCACTTGAAGTATGTGTCGACACCCAGCACAATGTGTCGACACACAACCAGAAGAGTCAACACATGAAGTATGTGTCGACACCCAGAACAATGTGTCGACACTCAGCTAAAGACTCTACACTTGAAGAAAGTGTCGACACAAGGAGCTGTGTCGACACTTAGCAAAGAACAGAAAGATCAACAAAATTATTCTAAGTACAAGTGTCGACACTAAGGGAATGTGTCGACACTCAGCTGAAGTCTCAATAGAAGAAGGTGTGTCGACACAAGGAGCTGTGTCGACACTCAGCAAGTATCAACATAGAAGACTATGTGTCGACACCAAGAAGTAGTGTCGACACTTAACAGATTCAACACAAGAAGTTGTGTCGACACAAAGGTGATGTGTCGACACTTAGAGAAATCAGCAAAAGCTAGAAGAACAAGTACTTGTGTCGACACTCAATTTCAGTGTCGACACATGCAAAAGAAACTGTGTCGAGACATACAAGGAGTTGTGTCGACACCTTGTAGACTTGTGTCGACACTTACACAGTATGTGTCGACACTTGGTCTATAAGTGTCGACACTTAAGACAGAAAGTCTCGACACTTTCAGACAGTTAGAGATTTTCAAGAAATGACTGGATGACTTGACAGCTGCCATTCCAGCCGGTCTACAGCAACTGTCAGAGATGTCAGAAGTCAGTTATGAACCGGACCAGCCGGTTACCATGAAGAAGGCCTATAAATAGGTACACAGAGTATCAACATTTAAGAAACTTTCTTGCAGTGTTGAGTCCAAGTTCAGATCTCATTGTTAAAGAACAAGTTATTAAAGGGTACACAGAGATCAACATTAAGAAGATCTTGCAGGGAATCTGCAGATCTGGAAGAAGATTGGAGAGATTCATTCTGGGCTCCATCCAAGAAATGGCAGAGGTCAAGGAACAAGGCTTCAGAAGAAGGGTTCAGTCTTATTCAGTTCTGGACTTAAGTGGCAAGCTTTGTCAAGAAAGCTAAGTCAGATTGAGGATCCAGCTTATTCAGTTCTTCCAAGAACTCATCAAGAAACTCTCAACTCCCTCTTTTAGATTGAATCCAGCTGAGTTGTTCCAAGATTTACTCATCAAGGTAATACTCTCAACTCCCCTTTTAACTTGTAGGATCCTGAGTTGGATCTGAGTGAATTGTAAGCCTATAATTATAAAGGCTGAGGGTAGGGCTTGAGAGCCTGAGTGTAGGAGATTGAGCCTATATTATAAAGGCTGAGTGTAGGCTTGAGAGCTGAGTGTAGGAGATGGTTCTGAGTGTAGGCCTTGGTTTGTTGCGTGTAGGCCTTGATTGTTGAGTGTAGGCTGATTGTGAGTGTAGGCCTTGATTGGCTGAGTGTAGGCTTTGGGATAAAGCTGAGTTGTAGGGCCTTGGGCCTGAGGTGTAGGAACCAATTTGGGTTCTGAGATAGTGGAGGAGTTTGGCCGAATCTAGTACACTGCTAGATAGGCGAAGGGGAAAGTGGAAAGTGTACCCATATCTTGGGGAACCACTATAAACCACTGTGTATGCTGTGTTGTGCTGTGTTGTGATTATTGCTGTGTTTGTTGTGATAGAATAGTTAGAAATCTGTGATATTAACTGTTGGCTGCCATTAAAGTTTAAAATGGATTAGGTCACCTATTCAACCCCCCCACCCCACCCCCTCCCCCACCCCACCCCCCCCCCCCCCCCCCCCCACCCCTCTAGGTGTTTAGGTACCATATCTTTCAAGTGGTATCAGAGGCAGGTTCCTCAAAAAGGACTAACAGTCTAAGGAGATCCTGTTTGGCAGATTCAGTGTAAGGCAAAACACAGATTCAAGAAATTCAAGAAAATCAAGAAACATGGGTTCCTCTGAGAATCATAAGGAATTGGGTTCCATGAAATTACCCATATGCAGGAAAGAGATCTTTGGGATCTGGAAGGAAAGGGTAAGGCTATTATGGAGGCCTCAGACCCTAGAATCTACATCACAGTAAAGGAAGGGCCTTTATATGCCCATGAAGATATCTGTTCTAGATGCAAATCAGAAAAACTCCAAAGGATTTCTCTGAAATGACTAAGGATGAGATTGTCTAGCCACAATAGACAAGAGGGCACAGAACATAATAGTGAGTGCCATTGATGATGCAACTTTTCAGAATCTTATACACTGTAAGACAGCAAAGAGATGTGGGACACTCTTATAGTGTATATGGAAGGATCTGAAGAAGTTATACAAGATAGAAAATCCTTGCTAAATCAGGAGTATGAGAGTTTTAGACAAGGTAAAGGTGATATCATTACTGAGTGCTACAAGAAGTTCTACAGAATAGTTAATGAACTCATGTCTTATGGAAGAGAGTTCAGTAACTATGAATTAAATGACAAGTTCTTAAGGTCCCTAACCAAAGATTGGGACACCAAGATCTGTGCCATAAGAGAAATGGCTAAATTGGGGAAATTCCTCGTCCTACACTGTTTTGGCAAGTTATTGTCATATGAGATGCAATTGACAGTGAGGAAAGAGGAGGAGAAATCTACAAGGACTCAGCACAAGAAAGAACTGTTACTTTCAAGACAGAAATTCCCAAAAGTGCAGGAATAAGTCATCAACTCCACCTCCAGAGGTAGTTGAATCAGAATCAGATGAGTCAGTCAGCACAAAGACTGAGAGCAGTGAAAGTGATGAAGACTTTGCTGCCTTCACTAGACACTTTCAAAATTCTTGAAGAAGAAACAGTGGAGGTCAAGACCTTCTTGTTCAAAGGGAAAGGAAGTCTTTTATCAGGAGAAAAGCCTTCAAAGAAAGACAGGAGAGGACAAAGTCAAGCAAGGCAACTGGTCTAAGATAGTGTGCTATTGCTGCAATAGACAGGGCCATGTTATTGCAGATTGTCCTGAGAAGAGAAAGGAATCTGGTGACAGGAAAAGGCTCACTTCAAAGGCAAGAAAGAGAAGTCTTTTGTTGCCAAGAAGGAGAAGACTCTATCAGATATCTCTTCTTCAGAAACTGAGTCTGAGGCTGAAGCCTACATAGGGCTGTTTGCTGAAGAAGAAGAGAAGAATTCATGCAGATCATGGAGTCTATTTATGAACAAGAAGACAGTCAATGCCAAGGGCTAATGGCTTTGACAGAGAGTGCCAAAATCCTGGAGCAGCCAGGACCCAGTCAGGTACAAGGTTCAAGTTTTCAGTTTCTTGTTCTAGTTCAGATTCAGATTCTTCTTCATCAAGTGATGAGAATGTATCTGAGTCTGAGGATGATATTCATCAGCTTATAGATGAATATAAGGTGTTGTTGCAAGCTTACAAGAAAAGCAAGTCCCTAGACAAAAGTCAGGCAAAGGAAATTGCTGATCTTAAAGCTGCTACAACAGATTTTGAGAAGCAATTTGATCAAAAGCTGAATGAGATAGCCAGACTGAAACACATAACAGTGATTCAGATGGGGACTATCACTTTTAAGAATGATCAAATTAAGTGTCTGGAGATCAATCTTCAGAAGGAGAAGGACTTAGTTGCTAGGTTTTCTAAACCTAAGTCAGTGTTACCTTTAATTGATGATTTTGTTCATCATAAAGGCAAGGCTGGACTGGGCTTTACTAGACCTGCAAGGACTGAGCAGTCCAAGTCTAAGTCCAAGAGCAAAGCCCCAACATTCAACAAGTCTGTTGTAGATAAGACAGCAAAGGCTGTACCTAAGCAAAGGTACAATAAGTTTGAATGCTGGTGCTGTGGCAAGGTTGGCGACTTTGCAGTGGACTGTTGGCACAATGCTAGTGCCAAAGTGAGTAGCAAGCTACCTGGTGGAAAGCCAGTAGGTAGTTTTGTCAATTGAAGACTAACAAGTACCAAGGACCCAAGAATTCTTTGGGTTCTAAGGTTCATTAATCTGTTTTGCAGGTGAGTCCAAGTGGCATACCCCAACATGGTACTTGGACAGTGGATGTTCCAGACATATGACTGGAACAAGAAGATTACTAAAGGACTACATTCCAGTAAAAGATGGTCCAAAGTAACCTTTGGTGGTTCTGAAAAAGGAATCATCAAAGGATTTGGTAACATTTCTACAAACTTAGTTACCATTACTCAAGTGGCTTATGTTAAAGGGTTGAAACACAACCTAATAAGTATAAGTCAATTAAGTGATGTAGGGTATGACATCTCATTTGTTAAAAATGGTTGTCATATCAAGAGGTCAAGTGATCAAGAGATCATTTTGACTGGTTATAGGAAAAGGAATGTCTACTGCCTAGACATTATGATTGAGAACAATGGTTCTCCAGTTTGTCTTGTAGCTGATGAGACAGTCTCTCATTGTGTCAAATGGCACAAGAGGCTTGCCCATCTTAACTACAAGACTATTAGCAAACTCTTTAGCAAAGAGTTAGTGAGGAATGGTCCTCAAGTTAAGTGTGTTAAAGATGGTATTTGCTCAGCTTGTCAAAAGGGCAAGCAGACTAAATCCACCTTTAGAAGCATAGAAAACAAAGATGCTGTGAGGTGTTTATACCTCTTGCATATGGATCTCTTTGGTCCAATGCCAGTTCACAGCTTAGGTAGGAAGGTCTATACCTTTATAGTTGTAGATGACTACTCAAAGTTTTCCCGGGTGTTCTTCTTAAGACAGAAATCTGAAACACCTAATGTCTTCTATAGCTTTGTCAAGCAAATTCAGAATGAACTAAATAGTACAGTGGTCAAGATTAGAAGTGACCATGGTACTGAATTTCAGTCTAATAGCATGACAAAACTATGTGAAGACTTTGGGATATTTCAAGAATTCTCTTCACCTAGAACACCTCAGCAAAATGGCATTGCTGAGAGGAAGAATAGAACCTTGATAGAGGCTGGTAGGACCCTACTAAGTGATACATCACTGCCAGAGTATTTCTGGGCTGAAGCAGTTAACACTGCATGCCATGTTATAAATAGGGCTACCATCACTAAAAGGCTTAATAAGACCCCCTATGAAGTTGTGAAAGGCAGGAAACCAAACCTATCCTATTTTAGGATCTTTGGTTGCAAATGCTTCATACTTAACAATGGGAAGTCTTACTTAACTAAGTTTGCTGCCAAGTCCCAAGAGGGAATTTTTGTTGGATACAGCAATAATAGTAAGGCTTATAGAGTCTACAACTTGACTACACAAGTTGTAGAAGAATCAGTGCATGTAGTTTTTGATGAGACTAAACTTATTAATAATGAGTTGTCTAGTAGTGTATGCAGCCCCACAGGTTTGACAAAGAAAATGGACAAGCTTACTATAGAAGAAGTGCCTGCTGCAAGACAGCAAGTAAATGAAAGTAGCTGTTGTCCAGGGGAGAACTACATGTGCCAATTGCTGAAGAAATACAAGGAGTACAGCATGATGCAGATGCTGAAGTGGTTCAACCAGAAGTAAGGATGCCTCCAGCCAACAGGCATCTAAGAGATCATCCAGTAGAGCAGATTATTGGAGATCCAAGACAAGGAGTTCAAACCAGGAGTAGAAACATGAATGCAGCAATCTACTCCAGCTTTTGTCACAAGTTGAACCTAAGAAGTTTGAAGAAGCAATACAAGATCCACAATGGACTGAAGCAATGCAAGAAGAGCTTAATCAGTTCAAGAGGTGCAAGGTCTGGGAATTAGTTCTTAAACCTAAAGACCACAATGTAATAGGAACTAAGTGGATCTACAGGAATAAGATGGATGAACAAGGGGTCATCATTAAGAATAAGGCTAGACTGGTTGCTAAAGGATATAGGCAAAGAAGGTATTGATTTTGATCAAACCTTTGCTCCAGTAGCCAGACTGGAAGCCATAAGATGTTCTTGGCCTATGCAACCTACCAAGGATTCAAGGTATACCAAATGGATGTCAAGTCAGCATTCCTAAATGGTAATCTTAAAGAAGAAGTCTATGTGGAGCAGCCTTCAGGTTTTGTTGATCCAACTCTACCTCATCATGTCTATAGACTTAGGAAAGCTTTATATGGGTTAAAGCAAGCCCCTAGGGCTTGGTATGAAACCCTATCTAGTTTCCTCATTGAGAACAAGTTCTCAAGGGGAAAATAGATAAGACTCTATTCCTTAGGGAATCTAGAGGCAAAGTTATACTAGTCCAAATATATGTAGATGACATTATATTTGGGTCTACTGAAAGCAGCCTTTGCAAAAAGTTTGCAAAACTTATGCAAGGTCAGTTTGAGATGAGTAGTATGGGAGAGCTGAAGTTTTTCTTGGGTCTCCAAGTTAAACAGACTAAAGTGGTTTATCCATCTGTCAGTCCAAGTTCACCCTAGAACTCATAAGGAAGTATGGTATGGATTCATCCAGTACCATGAAGACTCCTATGGGGTCAAGTATGTCTCTTAGCAAGGATGATGCAGGGAAACCTGTAGATGAAACCTTGTATAGAGGGATAGTTGGCTCCCTATTATACTTGACTGCTAGTAGACCTGACATCATGTATGCTACATGTGTTTGTGCCAGGTATCAAGCCTGCCCTAAAGAGTCTCATTTGACAGCAGTCAAAAGAATATTGAGATATCTAAAGGGCACTCCCTATCTAGGCCTCTGGTACCCTAGGAATGGAGATTTTGATCTAACAGGTTATTCAGATGCAGACTTTGCAGGATGCAAAGAGGATAGAAAAGCACTACTGGAACCTGTCAATTCCTAGGTGGAGACTAATTTCATGGAGTAGCAAGAAGCAAACCAGTGTGGCTATCTCCACAGCTGAGTCAGAGTATGTGGCTGCAGGAAGTTGCTGTGCTCAACTTCTGTGGATTCAACATCAGCTAGAGGACTATGGATTTCAGGTAAGTAGAACTCCACTTTTCTGTGATTCTACAAGTGCTATTTCAATAGCTAATAACCCTGTATCATATAGTAGAACTAAACATATTGAAATTAAATATCATTTTCTTAGGGAGCATGTAGAAAGAGAAGATATTTTACTTAATATGTTAAAACTGATAATCAAATAGCTGATATGTTTACTAAGCCCCTAGAAGAAGCTAAGTTCAATAGATTCAAAATTGAACTAGGAATGATAAACTTAGAGTAAGTTTACAGAATTGAATTGGCTAAGTAAAAAGGTGTCGACACATAGACAAGTCTATGTCGACACAGAATAGTGGTGTCGACACTTCAGGAAAAGGTGTCGACACATCTAGGATGTTGGTGTCGACACTTCAGAATGTTAGTGTCGACACATGTCCAGTAGGTGTCGACACATCCAAAGTGGTGTCGACACTTATGTTTTACTCAGAATTTTCTAAGTAAAGTCTCGACAATGTGTCGAGTTATGTTGTGTCGACACATAACCAAGTGTCGACACATAAAATCTGTTGACTAAACTTGTGTCGACACATATGTTTCGAGACATTATAAGTCAGTGTCGACACTTATTGCCAGTGTCGACACATTTTAAGTTAGCTGTCCCGCCTGTTCATCTTCAAAATCAGAAAGGTATAAATAGGGTTCTGTCTTTGTTTGTCGACACGCTTTCAAAGTTTCGAGACCAAAACTACTGTGTCGACACCTCTCTTTTCTAAAGACAAATTCTACAAACCCTAATGGCACCTAAGCTTGAGAAGAACGTTAATGAAGGATATGAGCTAGTGCGCGGCGCCTTCGACGATGCTGATCAAAAATCAAGGCAGTAGTAACCCTAGTCGCCGATTCAGGGTTAGAATACTTAGTTTCAGAACCTACTAAGATATGGAAGAAAGAGGTTCTTGAATTCCTAAATGGAGCTGCAGTAGATGAATCTGGATATAGAATCAAATCCAGAGTTCATGAAACTAAGGTCAAGGTTTCACCTAAAAATCTGAGGAGGTGCTCCAGCTACCAAAAACTCAAGATGAAGAAGAAATTACTGCATCCAAGACCAGGGAAGCTCTAACCTGGTGTGGACTTGATCCAAAGATGAAGATAGGATCTGTATTTAACAGGAAAGGCATGAATAATCAAGGAAAGTTCATGTCTGAGATTGTTGGCAAGGTGATCTTAAGCAAGCCTGGAGGGCATGACAGAGTGTCTGCCTATATGTTTGGAATCATGACAAGGATAATCTTCACTCTGAAAACAGACTGGTCTATAGTGGTTTATGAGAAGATTAAGGAGAGCTTGAAGAAGCCCAATCTGGGCAGAATCATTAGTCTATACCTAGCTGGTGTGATACCAGAGGTAATGAGTACTGCTGCAGGAAGCAAGATAAACCACATGAGGAAGATGGATCAAAGGATCTTTTCAAGATGGGACAGGGTGTTGTCAAAGGACATGCCAACCCCAGAGAAGACAGTTACTGAGAAGGAGATTCCTCCAAAGAAAAAGAGAAAAACAGCTCCAGTGGCACAAGAGTCCTCCAGCAGTTCTGGGAGTGAAGAACATGTTGTTTTCACTCCTGATGATCAAGAGGAAGAGCCTGTAGTGAAGACTCCTGCTCCTCCAGCTGATGCTGAGATCTAGGGGGAGCTACCACAAGCTAGCCCCATCCACAGGGATCAAAGCCAGGGGGAGCCTCTAGTAGTAGAAGAACCCTCTACACTGGACAGTGAGCAAGCCACCACCATTATACAAGAGGTACTCACTGACCTAAATATTTAAATATCTTAAAGAAGATGCTGATTTGTCTGATGTTCCTCAGCAAACTCAGCTGCCTAGTCAAGCTCCAGATGTTGTTATAGAAGACACATCTGCTGTACAAGAAGAGATACCTGATCCATTAGTTGAAGAGCAAAGAATGTCTCCAGCTTCTTCACCCCCTGAATACACCATGGAAGATTTATTTCTAAATCTAGATCAAGCAGATTTTGACATGGACAAGGATGCTGCTGAAAAAGATCATGTTGCTGCTAAGGGGGAGCAAGTACAAGTTCTGAAAGAGCCTTTAAGGCAGAAACTGAGAAGGCACCTGATGTGCAAGCTGAAAGACCTCCAAGCCCTAAGGATAGGGTTGACATAGCCAGCACTTCTGCCTCTGAAGATGAGGAGAGTGCTAGGGCAAAGAAGAAGAAACTGTATGTCTTCAAAAGGAGAAGTCAAAGTTATAAGAAAGCTCTGCAATCTATAGCCCCACAGCCTATAGTTCAGCAAGCTCCAACTGTTGATTATAGTACTTTACTGATTGCACTGCAGATTAAAATGGATGAACAAAGAAAAGCCATAGAGGCTTATGTGGATGAAGGGCAGAAATCCTTACAGTTTGATCTTGCCCAAGATATAAAATCCATAAGGTTTGAGATGAACCTTAACAAGAAGGAGATGACTGATTGCTTCCACAAGGTGGGAATGCAGTAGTCTATCTGGCAACACATCAGGAGAAGATCAAGGCACAGGTAGATGATATAGCATTGAAGCAAGGATATATTCTGGAAAATCAATAAGGATGAATGACAACTTGACTGCTTCTCATAATGTTATAGTCACTGAGTTGAAGAACAAGGCTGCTGAACCTTCTACATCTACTGCTGCTGCTAAAGCTGACTTGACAAAGCCTTTCAAGAAGAAATTACTGCTATAAAGACTGCTATCCAAGCATCCCAGAAAGCTATAGCTGATCAACTTCAAAAGCTCAAACCATTCTTTAAAGAGGGATTCAGATACTTGGATAGTCAAATCAGATTTCAAAAGGATGATGCCAGAGATCATATGGCTCGAGAAGTCATAAAGGGGAGAGAGTTTTTGTCCAAGCTAGCTCTGATCATGCCAAATGGATATCTAATTCCATCAGAGCTACACTGGGCTATCCTCCACTCTGTGATGATGACAATGTTGCTGAATCTGGGATTCAAACTGCATATCTTGGAGGTGAGCAACCAGAAGTAGCTCAGGTCATTTATCCACCTCCAGACTTTGAAATGATTCAAGCAGATGTGAGCACAATGTATAGCCCACCTGAGGGCAAGGACCATGTCCATATTGAAAAGGTTGTTCAACCTATATCTGAAGTCATGCAAGAGGCTCTACAGAAAGAGGAAGAGACAAGGTTGTCCAAAAAGAGGTTTAGGGAACAAGCAGAACAAAGGCCAGACTTTGAACAGTGGAGCCCTACCTCTAGAAATATAATTTTAACTGCCTGGAAAGCTGCCAAGGACAATACTCATGACAGGAACAAATGGTTCTCTGAAGCTGAATGGAGAAAACATGAAATAAGACAAGAAGCCATTGTTCAATTCAGAAGGAAGGCAAAGATGGGAAAGCTACCTCCTACAGCTCAGGAGCCTAGCAAGTACTTTCCAAAGCCATATCACTATTTTGAGAGGCAGAAGATCAAGGCAGAAGAACTTAAAAAGAAAGATCTAAAAGGCAAGAAGCCTGCTGTTGCTGAAACTGCTGATGCCCCTGTCAAAGCTCAAGTTCAAGCTGGCAAGGGAATAGTTATCAAGGAACCAGACCAGAAATAGATTAAGATTTTACTTGAAGATTATTTTGTAATCTTTTAAATGTAAAACATTTTTGTAAATTACTGAAAATGTATAAGATAAATGTTAGAACAATATATGATCAATATATTTCATGGTTGTTCTGTGAATGTGTCTATTTCTTATTTGTTCTGTGTTGATGTATGTGTATACATGTGTGGATTAATACATGTTTATGTTTACCCTGCTGAATATAACCTGCTTTATATCATTTTGTAATTTTTAATTATGAATGGTGTATATCATTGACTAAGGGTTATGACTTCTCCAAATAGGGGGAGATTGTTGGGTACATTGGTCAAATGTACCTGATTTGAAGAAGGCTCACCCAACTCAATGATATACATCATAATGTATTTGATGTATGTTGAGTTTACTTGTGCAGGTTAAGTAATCACTGGACTGAAGTAAAAAGTTTCTAAGTCCATGTGTCGACACCCAGAGGGAAAGTGTCGACACTTAAGAAGACTTGTGTCGACACCCAGACAAGCAGTGTCGACACTTGGAGTCATTGTGTCGACACCTAGGATGCAGAGTCGACACCAGACAGAAAGTGTCGACACTTGGAGCTGTGTCGACACTCAGTGAAGAAAAGTACAGACAGAAAGTGTCGACACAAGGAGCTGTGTCGACACCCAGTGAAGCTGTGTCTACACCAGAAAGTGTCGACACTTGGAGCTGTGTCGACACTCAGCAAAAGTCTGCAGAGACTAAGTTAAAGTATCGACACCCAGAACAATGTGTCGACACTCAACAGATGAGTCAGCACTTGAAGTATGTGTCGACACCCAGCATAATATGTCGACACACAATCAGAAGAGTCAACACATGAAGTATGTGTCGACACCCAGCACAATGTGTCGACACTCAGCTAAAGACTCTACACTTGAAGAAAGTGTCAACACAAGGAGCTGTGTCAATACTTAGCAAAGATCAGAAAGATCAACAAAATTATTCTAAGTACAAGTGTCGACACTCAGCTGAAGTTTCAATAAGAAGAAGGTGTGTCGACACAAGGAGCTGTGTCGACACTCAGCAAGTATCAACATAGAAGACTATATGTCGACACCAAGAAGTAGTGTCGACACTTGGCAGATTCAACACAAGAAGTTGTGTCGACACAAAGGTGATGTGTCGACACTTAGAAGAATTCAGCAAAAGCTAGAAGAACAAGTACTTGTGTCGACACTCAATTTCAGTGTCGACACATGCAGAAGAAACTGTGTCGAGACATACAAGGAGTTGTGTCGACATCTTGTAGACTTGTGTCGACACTTACACAGCATGTGTCAATACTTGGTCTATAAGTGTCGACACTTTAAGACAGAAAGTCTCGACACTTTCAGACAGTTAGAGATTTTCAAGAAATGACTGGATGACTTGACAGCTGTCGTTCCAGCCGGTCTACAGCAACTGTCAGAGATGTCAGAAGTCAGTTATGAACCGGACCAGCCGGTTACCATGAAGAAGGCCTATAAATAGGCTCATACAATTTACAGAAACTGTTGTTCAGATAGTTGAGGTTGATCTCATTATTGAAGAACAAGTTATTAAAGTGGTACACAGAGTATCAACACAAGAAGATCTTACAGTCCAAGTGCAGATCTAAGAAGTTGGAGAGAGAGGGCTCCATCCAAGAAATCAGCCTCTGGAACTAGGCTGAGAAGAAGGATTCAGATTCATTCTGGATCTTAAGTGGCAGAGGTCAAGGAACAACTACAGGAGGATTCAGTCTTATTCAGTTCTACTCAAGAAGCTTTGAAGAATGCTCAGTCAGATTGAATCCAGCTGAGTTCTTCCAAGAACTCATCAAGAAACTCTCAACTCCCCTCTTTTATTTCTGAGTTGTTGAGTTAATATTTGTAATACATTTTTAACTTGTAGGATCCTTTGGATCTGAGTGAATTGTATGCCTATAATTATAAAGGCTGAGGGTAGGGCTTGAGAGCCTGAGTGTAGGAGATTGAGATCTCTGAGTGTAGGCCTTGTTGGCTGAGTGTAGGCCTTGGTTGGCTGAGTGTAGGCCTTGATTGGCTGAGTGTAGGCCTTGATTGGCTGAGTGTAGGCTTTGGGATAAAGCTGAGTTGTAGGGCCTTGGGCCTGAGGTGTAGGAACCAATTTGGGTTCTGAGACAGTGGAGGAGTTTGGCCGAATCTAGTACACTGCTAGATAGGCGAAGGGGGAAAGTGGATGTACCCATATCTTGGGGAACCACTATAAACCACTGTGTATGCTGTGCTGTGCTGTGTTGTGATTATTGATGTGTTTGCTGTGATAGAATAGTTAGAAATCTGTGATATTAACTGTTGGCTGCCATTAAAGTTTAAAACGGATTAGGTCACCTATTCACCCCCCCCTCTAGGTGTTTAGGTACCATATCTTTCAGTATTGACTTTGATCAAACCTTTGCCCCAGTAGCAAGACTGGAAGCAACTAGGATGTTCCTTGCTTATGCAACATATCAAGGTTTCAAGGTATTCCAAATGGATGTAAAATTAGCATTCCTGAATGGAAATCTAAAAGAAGAAGTCTATGTAGAGTAGCCCTCAGGTTTTGTTGATCCTCTCAAAACTGATTATGTTTTTAGACTTAGGAAAGCTTTGTATGGGTTGAAACAAGCCCCAAGGGCTTGGTATGAAACCTTGTCTAGTTTCCTCATTGAGAACAAATTCTCAAGGGGGAAAATAGACAAGACTGTATTCCTTAGGGAATCCAAAGGAAAGATAATCCTAGTCCAAATATATGTTGATGACATAATATTTGGGTCTGCTGAAAGTAATCTTTGTAGAATGTTTGCAAAACTTATGCGAGAAAATTTGAAATGAGCAGTATGTTGGAACTTAAGTTCTTCTTGGGTCTCCAAGTAAGACAGACTGAAGATGGCTTGTCCATAACTCAGTCTAAGTTCACCCTGGAGTTAATTAAAAAGTATGGTATGGAATCATCCACTACCATGAGAACTCCTATGGGTCAAGTGTGTCTCTTAGCAAAGATGATACAGGGAAACCTGTAGATGAAAATTTGTATAGAGGGATAGTTGGCTCCCTTTTATATCTGACTGCTAGTAGATCAGATATTATGTATGCTACATGTGTCTGTGCTAGGTACCAATCCTACCCTAAAGAATCTCATCTGACTGCAGTGAAAAGGATTTTGAGATATCTTAAGGGCACACCTAATCTAGGCCTTTGGTACCTTAGGAATGGAGATTTTTCTACTGACAGGCTATTCAGATGCAGATTTTGCAGGTTGCAAAGAAGATAGAAAAAGTACTACATGCACCTGTCAATTTCTAGGAGGAAGATTGGTGTCTTGGAGCAGTAAGAAGCAGACAAGTGTGGCAATTTCCACAGCAGATTCAGAATATGTGGCAGCAGGAAGTTGCTGTGCACAGCTATTATGGATTCAACACCAGCTAGAAGACTATGGTATTCAAGTAAGTAGAACACCTTTGCTTTATGATTCTACAAGTGCAATTTCTATAGCTAATAATCCTGTTTCACATAGTAGGACTAAGCATATAGAAATTAGATACCATTTTCTTAGAGAACATGTAAAGAAAGAGGACATTTCACTAGAATTTGTTAAAACAGATTATCAAATTGCAGATATTTTTACTAAGCCTCTAGATGAAGCTAAATTCAATAAGTTTAAAATTGAATTAGGAATGTTGAACATAGATTAGTTTAACAAAATTGGCTAAGTAAAATGGTGTCGACACAAGGAGTTGTCTGTGTCGACACATAGAAGTGGTGTCTACATTCCAGAGAAATGATGTCGACACATCTAGAAAATTGGTGTCGACACTTCGGAGAAGTAGTGTCGACACATCCAGAGTAGGTGTCGACATATCCAGAAGTGGTGTCGACACTTAGGATCAACACGGATTTCGTCGAGTAGAGTATCGACTAATCGTCGAACGCAGATGTATAAGTGTCGACACATAGAAGTCAACACTTATGTCGAGACTTAAGTAGTCTGTGTCGACACTTTTCAATAGTGCCAACAAATTCAGTGCTTGTTGACGCGCCTTTTGACTTTCATTTTTAGAAAGGTATAAATAGGTCAACACCATTGTCTGTCGACACGTTTTCTATAGTTTCGAGACCAAAACTTTGCGTCGACAAATTCTCTCATCTAAATTCAAGATTTCACTCAACCCTAATGGCGCCCAAGCTTGAAGACAATGTCAATGAAGGATATGAGCTAGTACGCAACGCATTTGATGGAGCGGAATCTGAAATTAAAGGTGTAGTAACCCTAATTGCTGAGAATGGGTTGGAGTTTCTAGTTTCTGAACCAACAAAGATTTGGAATAAGGAAATCCTAGAATTTTATGGCGCTGCAACTTTGGATTCAACTGGATTAAAGATCAAATCAATAGTTCAAGGAGCTAAAGTCACACTTACTTTGAAGATCTTGAGAAAAACTCTTTAACTACCAAGAACTCAAGAAGAGAAGAAGTACCCTCATTAAAGACTAAGGAATCACTTCAATGGTGTAGATTAGATCCCACCTTAAAGATTGGAGCTGGCATGAACAGAAAAGGAATGAATCAGCAAGGCAAATTTCTTTCAGAAATTGTTGGAAAAGTCATCCTCTGCAAGGCAGGGGGACATGATAGGATTTCTGCCTACATGTTCAGCCTGATGACAAGGATCATCTACAGACTAAACACTGATTGGTCAACAGTGATTTTTGAAAAGATTAAAGAAAGTCTTAAGAAGCCCAATCTAGGAAGGATAATGAGTGTGTACTTAGCTGGAACTATTCCAAAGTAATGGAACAAGCTGCTGGATCCAAGATTAATCATATGAGACGGATGGACATCAGGATTATATCCAGATGGATAGGGTTCTAACTAAGGATATGCTTGAGGAAGAAAGGCAAGAAATTCCTGCACAAGACCCTGCAGATAAAGCACAAGTGCAGGGGGAGCCTCATATTGAGGAAGAGCCAACCCACCTGGAGAGTGAGATGGCTACACAAACAATCCTTGAGGTAATTCAATAGGTGAATCAATCAATTCTTATTGATAAAGATGATACACTAACTAAATTTTTGATTGATGTTGACCAGCCAACACAACACAGTCAACCACAAGATGTTGTCATGGAAGACACATCTGCTGCTGCTAATACTCCTGAGTTTGTGGTACCTCAAGATCCTACTCAACAAGAATTTACCTTAGAAGAGCTGTTTCCTGATATAATTGAGGGGAGCATGCTGGTTTTGAGGGGGAGAAAACTGCTTTTGAGGGAGAGCAAGTTGACCTTGAGGGGGAGCAAGTAGGATCTCAAGGGGAGAAAGCAAGAGTTGAGTAGGAGCAAGTAACTTAGGGGGAGTTACCTAAGACTGCACAGGACTTGCCTCCTAGTCCAAAGGATAGAGTAAATATAGCCAGTACCTCAGAATCTGAGGATGCGGCTGAGGTTCAAGCTAATAGGAGGAAGCTCCAGGTCTTCAAAAGGAGAAGCCAGAGCTACAAGAAGGCATTACAAACTGTTGCTCCACTACCTGCCCCAACAACTGATTACAGCTCATTGTCGGTGGCCTTGCAAGTCAAGTTAGATGAGCAAAGGATTGTCATGGAGAAATATATGGATGAGACACATAAAGATCTACAACTCTCATTGGCAACAGATATAAAGTCAATAAGATTTGAAGTGAATCAAAATAAGAAAGAAATGACTGATTGTTTCCACAAGGGTGGAAATGTTGTGGTTTTCCTTGCCACACACCAAGAGAAAATCAAGACTCAAGTGGATGATATAGCAGTGAAGCAGGGCTATGTCTTAGAAAATCAAATTAGAATGAATAATAATCTGACAGAATCACATAATGTGATTGTTACAGAACTGAAAAATGTTGCAACAGCCCAGCTTGCTGATAAGTCTAAAGCCCAGACAGAGTTTGATAAGGAGAAGTTTGATAAGGACTTACAGGAAGGCATAGCTGCTATCAAAATAGCTATTCAGGACTCTCAAAAGACTATTTCTGGACTGCTGTTGAAGTTAAAAGTCTTCTATAAAGATGGTGTCAATTTTTTGGATGAACAAATCAGATTCCAAAAGGATGATCTCAGGGATCATGTGACCAGAGAAGTCATAAAGGGAAGAGAGTATTAGTCAAAGCTAGATCTGATCATGCTAAATGGATATCCAATAGCATCAGAGCCACACTTGGATATCCACCCCTTTGTGATGATGATAATGTAGCTGAGTCTGGTATACAACCTGCTTACTTAGAAAGGGTTCAAGCTGAAGTTGCTCAAGTTATCTATCCTCCAGCTGATTTTGAGATAATTCGTCAAGAAGTACAATCATGTATAGCCCTCTAGAGAGTAATAAAAATATTATCATTGAGAAAGTAGACAAGCCAGTGTCAGAGGCAATTTTGAAAGAGCAAGAAGCTCTATTGTCAAAGAAGAGATTCAGAGAACAGGCTGAGTTAAAGACAGATTTTGAGCAGTGGAGTCCTACTTCTAGAAATATTATACTGACTGCTTGGAAAGCTGCAAAGGACAATACCATAGAGAGGGGCAAATGGTACTCTGAGAAAGAATGGAGAAAGCATGAAGCCAGGCAAGAAGTCATAGTTCAGTACAGAAGAAAAGTAAAACTAGAGAAGCTATCTCCTAATACTCAGGAGCCTAGCAAATATTTCCCTAAGCCTTTTCATTATTTTGAAAGGCAAATAATATGGGCTGAAGAGCAAAAGAAGATAGATCTAAAAGGCAAAAAGCCAGCTGATGTCACTAATACTCCTATACAAGCCAAGATTCAATCAGGCAAGGGCATTATCATCAAGGAGCCAGAGCAGCCTTAGATTAGTTTTACTAGATTCTATAACATTGTAATATTTTTTGTGTTAAAATCTATGTCAACTTTTGTTAAAGAAACTATTGGAAGTTGGAACAAAACAATGTTTAATGCTTAATCTGTTAGCATTATTATTCTGTGATGATATCTTATATATGTTTTGTTTAAGTATTTACCCTGTCATATAATGCTGTTATACATCATAATGTGTATTTGTTATGAAAGGTGTATATCATTGACTAAGGGTTATGACTTCTCCAAATAGGGGGATATTGTTGGGTACATTGGAAAATGTGTACCAGATTTGAAGAAGCCTCACCCTACTCAATGATATACATAAATGTGTATTTGATGTGTTTTGAGTTTATATGTGCAGATTAAGTAAATGTTGGAATGCAGAAAAATTTCTAAGTCCATGTGTCGACACCTAGAGAAGCTGTGTCGACACTTATGAAAGCATGTGTCGACAATGAAGAAAAGCTGTGTCGACACTTGGAGTTAATTGTGTCGACACTTGGAAAGGCTGTATCGACACTAGAAGGAATGTGTCGACACCCAGAGGCTGTGTAGACACACAGTGAAGCATTGTCGACATCAACTGTGTCGACACCAAGAGGCAGTGTCGACACACAAGAATACTTAGTCGACATCAAATGTGTCGACACATAGAGGCTGTGTCGACACACAGAAGTATTTGTCAACGTCAACTGTATCGATACACGGGACTTGTGTCGACACACAACAAAGCTTCAAAAAAGTTAAAGTAAAGAAGTACTTGTGTCAACACAAATGAGATGTGTCGACACACAGCAAGTTTCAGCAAAGTTAAGGAAAAGAAGGCTTGTGTCGACACACAGAATAAGTGTCGACACATTCTAATGAAGTTGTGTCAAGAAGTATTAACAACAACAAAGGAGATGTGTCGACACCACCAAGGCTTGTGTTGACATTTAGTCCACTTGTGTCGGCACTTAGTCTACTTGTGTCGACATACGAAGAAGTTCAGTCTCAACACTTTCAGACAGAGATAGTATTTCAAAAAGTGACTGGATGACTTGACAACTGCCATTTCTAACCGGTCTACTGCAACTATCAAAGCTGTCAGAAGTTTGTTAGAAATCGGATCAGCTGGTTACCATGAGGAAGACTATATAAAGGCTTTCTCCTTCAACAGAAGAAGTGATCATTACAACCAATAGAAGAACTAATAACAACTAAGAGAGAAGTAATAATACAGAAGATTTTCATCAGAAGATCTAAGAAGAAGTTGGAGAGAGAGAGCTCCATCTACTGAAGTGTAGTTGCTGAACCAGGCTGCCAAGAAAGATTCAGATTGAGATCTGGATCTCAAGTCAGAAGCTGATTGAAGATCAACTTGATAGGAGATTCAACCCTACTGAGTTCAGATTCAAGAAGCTTTGAAGAAAGCTAAGAGAGGTTGTTCTCTGCCATCAGATTATTCCAAGAACTAATTAAGAAGCCATCCATCCATTCTCTCTTTCAGGGTGGTGGAAATATATTTTGTTTAATCAATTTTCTGTAAGATCTATTCTAGATCTGAGTTGTAAGCCTATTATATAAAGGCTGAGTGTAGAAGAATATTTTCTTTGAGTGGTAGGCCTTGTTGAAGGCTGAGGTAGGGCTGTGAGCCTGAGGTGTAGGAGATTGTGATCTCTGAGTGTAGGCCTTGTTGAAGGCTGAGGTAGGGCAGTTGGCCTGAGTTGTAGGAGTGTGGATACACTATGAGTTGTAGGAACCTGGTTTGGGTTCTGAGCTGTAAGATCTGAGGATCAGAGGTGAAGTGCAGACGTTCGGCCGAATCTAGAACACTGCTAGATAGGCGAAGGGGAAAGTGGATGTACCCAGACCTTGGGGAACCACTATAAAATCTATGTGCACTTTTTGATTGAATGTTTCTGTGATTGATGTGCTGTGTAGTTGTAGAATTTGCAATTTTTGGTTAAATTACATAACAGATTTTCTGCCTTAAAAGCAAAGAAAAAGTACACCTATTCACCCCTCCCCCCTCTAGGTGGTTAGGCACTACTTCTTTCATTTATCCATTTATGTGGTTTGTATTAAACTATTTTATTTCCGTCATTTTGAACTTGTGTTGTGCATTTAGCCATTAATTTGGGCTGCTAATAGCCTCTTGGATGTAAGCCTTATATAAGGCCACAACTCTTTTTTTGTCATGTAGACAAATATTGAAAAGCAAAGTTATTTCCAACCCTAATTTCCTCTCTCCCTCTCCCTCTCTCATTTCCGCCGCCCAAGGGTGTCTCCCTCCTTCAAGTTCTAGCCCCCCTCCCTTTTCTCTCTCTCTCAACCTCTTTCCTTCCTAACCTCTTTCCAATCCTTTCCTCTCATCCACGGATCTCTTCATCAATCTCAAAGCTTTTGTTGGCCAACCTTGGAGGAGAAGATTCAAGTGCAAGAAAGAAAGGCTTGGGTGAACTTCCACGGCATGAAGCGGGAAGACGGACGAGTTCTTCATCCATGGTGCGCTTCCCGCAGATTTTCGAGGGAAGAGCGATTATTTCTTGTGGATCCAAAATCTCGGATCTACGTTTCCGAGAGGGGTAACGAAATTCCTACTCAAGAGATTTTCCCTCTTTGATAGTTCTTGTGGTGGACGATTTTTGCGTGATTTTTCGAAGCCTTAATTTTCGCGGTATTACTCATAATAGATTTGTGGTTTTCGTTTGTTTTCCGATAACTCCCGAGAGGAATGGCAATCCTCTCTTTTTCTTTAGTTGGGATAGATCCTTCCACTTTCGAATCGTGATTTCTTTGGTGGATCTATTTTGGTACAACTCCAAGCTCGTCGGAACTAATATTTTTCCTTTTAGCCGGAGAGGATTTTGGCCTATAACTAATCTCCGATCCACTTGCGGCTTGGCTACCCGTAAGTTAGCGTGAGGGATAAATAAAATCCATTGTATTGCTGCGTTTCGTTAGTGTGCAGAAAAGAGGGCATTGAACGTAGCGAGCGTCGTCGATACGCCATCCGTATATGATCTTTTAGGACGGTACTACATCAATTTTAGTATCAGAGTAAGGTTGTGTTGGTTTCTCAATCGACATCATCCTTATTTCGTTTTGTCGTAGGGTTTCCACTCTCACTTGGTAGTGCACGATCAGTAAAATACAACATAAACCTAAAATTTCTAAAATCTGGTCTACGATTAGTAAAAACAAAAAACAATTCTGCAGAAAATTACAAAAAAATTCCGGAAAACACTCCTTATTTTTTTAAGAACAAAAGCCTGAAAAAGTATTTTTGTTTGCCCAGTCGATAAGTGACAGAAAAATCCAACTTCATAAAATTATTCTGGTCAAAACCACCTTTTCTCTTGTTGTTCATGCGCACTAGGCTTGGCACGGAGTACCCCCCTTCCACTTCAAATATGGCAGACGACCATGATGATGAGCACGCTCTGGCAATAATTACGGAGCTTCGAGAAGAGTTTAACGTTAGGTTTGATGCACTCACCCAATTAATACAAGGGTTGGCGTTAAATCAAGCGGCGCCTCGAAATCACGGCGTTGGGATAAATCGACCGGGTCCCCAACCCCAGGCCGCCAACCACCAGCGAGATGAAAGACAAAACCAACCTCGTGATCAGAACGATGAGCAGGCGCCTCGAGCCCCTTATGAGTTCGATGTAACTAGGGCCGTTAAGATTGATTCACCATCATACAATGGTATGGGTGAACCCCAAGTATTTCTAGACTGGATCATGGAGATTGAGTGCTATTTTGAGTGGCACAATCTGACCGACGGTGAGAAGGTGCGGGTTGCACGGATGAAACTTCTGGGTAGGGCCAAAATGTTCTGGTTGAACGAAGAGAGGCATCTAGGTACCGTGAATGGGGTACCCCCAATTGGGTGGGCTGCCATGAAAGCACACCTGACTGACCAATATGTCCCTGCGTATCACCAAACCCAAATGTTCGACGAGTTGGACACCCTTCGTCAGGGGGGCAAATCGGTAGCGGAGTACATGGGACTCCTTAAAGATATGATGGTGAGTTGTGATGTCCGAGAAATGCCTGAAGTCACAGTCTCTCGTTTTCGTAAGGGACTCAACCCGGACATCCAAGGAAAGCTCCTGCGTTATGGTCATACGGACCTTAACACGACATTCAATGCGGCCTTAGATATAAAAAAGCACAATGCCTACAAGACCAAGGGACGAGCATTCCAGAAGGGAAAGTCCATTTTAGGACCCCCACCTTCGTCCTCCATGCGGGACACGGGAAAGTACCGATCGACTGATTCGAATTCTGTAGTCATTACCGCTAGGAACAACAGAAATCCCACCTGTGTGAGAGTTCTGATAGGACGGATTAGTAAGACTAATGCCACATGTTATTCTTGCGGGATCCAAGGGCACTATTCTTATGAGTGCCCCACTAAGAGTAAACCACTAGCACTATTAGACTCCATGTCTGAGCCCGTCGAGATCGTTTATGAAGCCAGCAATGAATCTGATGCCGAGCAGAGTGATATTGAAGATGACTCTTATATGATGGTTATGAGGTGTATTCTGGCCACACTGCATTTGTCGGATGAGTATCATCGGACGAACACCTTTTTGTTGAATTTAAAAGCGGTGAAAAGTGGTGCAAATTAATAATAGATAGCGGTAGTTGCATGAACGTCATTTCGGAGAACACCATCACTCGTATGCATTTAGTCACTGAACTGCACCCCCATCCATATAAAATCACGTGGGTAAACAAAACGTCTATCGCGGTCGCTAAGCGATGTTTAGTGCCACTAACGGTGAAGAGCTATGTCGATAAGGTGTGGTGCGACGTCATCCCCATGGATGTTTATCATGTACTACTAGGACGCTCGTGGCTTTATGATTATGACGTGACCCATTTCGGACGAGCCAACACCTATGAGTTCAAGTTTAAAGGTAAGACCATTGTCTTGAAACCCACACCGCCTAAGGATCCGTCGATTGCCTCCAAAGACACAATTGTGCCTACGGAAAGGAAAACTATAAGCTTGATAAGTAAGGAGGAGTTAGAGCGTGAGAACTTCTTGGATGGCGTCATCTATGCTTTAGTACGTCTACAAGCTAAGGAAGATTCACCATCCTTAGAGAACCTACCGTTATCTCTGCGAACACTATTGGAAGAGTATAAGGACGTCTATCCGGTGGACTTACCGTCTAAGTTTCCACCCATAAGGGAAATTCAGCATGAGATTGATTTCGTCCCGGGCTCATCATTGCTTAATCTTCCCCATTATCGGCTCAATCCCTCCGCACATAATGAATTACAAACTTTAATTTCAGATTTATTAGCAAAGGGATTTATTCGCCATAGTAAGAGCCCCTGTGCCATCCCTGCCCTTTTGGTCCCAAAGAAAGATAAGTCTTGGAGATTGTCTGTAGACTACCGGGCCATAAATAAAATTACTGTCAAATATAGGTTTCCCATTCCTCGTTTGGATGACTTATTAGATATGTTATCCGGAGCCACCATATTTTCAAAGTTGGATCTTAAAAGTGGTTATCACCAAATAAGGATACGGGAAGGAGACGAATGGAAAATGGCATTTAAATCTAAGGATGGGCTCTATGAGTGGTTGGTGCTTGGAGAGGGGCTCACCAACGGACCGAGTACCTTCTCGCGGTTGATGACCCAAGTATTTAAACCATACATGGGTAAATTTGTAGTGGTATACTTCGATGATATATTGGTGGTTAGCCTCTTGCAGATGGACCATGCAACACATTTAAGGACAATTCTTACAACATTGCGCCAAGAAAATTTATTTATTAACCTTAAAAAGTGTGCATTTGTTGTGAATTCCGTAGGGTTTCTAGGATACATAGTGAGTTCTGAAGGTATTCATGTTGACCCTAAAAAGGTCCAAGTTATTAGAGAATGGCCAGAACCAAAAAATATTCGGGAGGTTAGAAGTTTCATGGATTGGCCACATTTTATTGAAGGTTCATTCGAAATTTTAGTAGTATCATGGCACCAATCACTGAATGCATGAAGAAGGGTGATTTTATTTGGACTAAAGCGGCCACTAGTGCGTTCCAAACGATTAAGGAACGGATATCCGAAGCCCACTACTACGATTGCCGGATTTTAGCAAAGTGTTTGAATGATCATGTGACGCATCTGGGATAGGAATCGGAGGAGTTTTAAGTCAGGATGGACATCTGATAGGTTACTTTAGCGAAAAGCTTGCGGGCCTGAAGTTAAATTATTCCAATTATGATCACGAGTTTTATGTCGTTATATGTTGTCTCCAACATTGGCGACATTATCTTATATCGAAAGAATTTGTAATCTTATCAGATCATGAGGTGCTAAAATTATAAACTCCCAAAATAAAATCAGCCATCGGCACACCAAATGGGTTTCCTACCTTCAGGAGTACCCATTCATTATCAAGCACCTTAAGGGTACGTTAAATCGTGTGGCGGACGCTCTTAGTCGAGTCACCCTATTACTATCTACAATGGAAGTATCTGTCATAGGTTTTGAAAGAATTAAGGATGAATATGTTCATTGCCCGGATTTTAAGGATATATACTTAGCCGCTCAGGATAATTCCCCTTCTACTATCTCCGCATTCTACATCTGTGATGGGTATCTCTTTAAGCATACGCAATTATGTATTCCTTGCTCTCCGTTACGCCATTTTATTATATGGGAGTTACATAGTGGAGGGTTAGGTGGACATTTCGGTCGAGATAAAACTACAACACTAGTAGAGGACAAGTTCTTTTGGCCGGGCCTCAAACCAATGGTCAATAAAATTGTAGGGAGTTGTCGTGCATGTCAATTAGCGAAAGGGAACAAGACCAACGCTGGTCTTTACACACCACTTCTGATTCTGTCTGTTCCATGGGAGGACGTTAGCATGGACTTCATATTGGGCTTACCCTGACATTTAGGCGACACGATTCCATTCTGGTCGTAGTGGATCGATTTTCCAAAATGGCCTACTTTATCGCTTGTCATAACACCAACGATGCATCACATGTTGCTAAGATGTATTTCAAGGAGGTCGTGGCACATCGGGGCGTCCCCAAAACGATAGTGACTGATAAGGACGTTAAGTTTACTAGCTATTTCTGGAAAACTCTTTGGAAGCTTTTGGGTACTAGACTTATGTTTTCATCGGCCTATCATCCCCAAACGGATAGGCAAACGGAAGTGGTTAGGCGAAGCTTGGGTGGTTTACTTCGTTGTTTAGTGTGTGATCATAAAGGTACGTGGGACCTTTTTCTTCCTCATGCTCAATTAGCTTACAATAATTCTAAGAATAGGTCCAACGGTTTATCTCCAAATGAGATCATGCATGGATATAAGGCGCCCGTACCTCTTGACTTGGTTCCATTACCACCATCTTTTAAATCCAGTCAATTTGCACAGGACTTTACCTCGCACATTCACACTCTCCATAAGCACATTAGCGAGACGTTAGCTAAACAATATGCTATTTATCAATCGAATGCTAACATACATAGGCGAGCAGTCCCCTTGAATATTGGTGATTTGGTAATGGTTCATCTTATCCCTGAACGGATGCCTTCGGGCACCTTAAAGAAAATGGCGAATAGGAGAGCCGGTTCTTTTCGGGTTTTAAAGAAGCTAGGCGAAAATGCATATTTATTAAAGTTACCCGTTGATTGGGGATTCTCCCCTGTTTTTAACGTTTCGAATTTAACGCTTTATGTCGCTCCACCACCTGAACTTTCTGTCTCTCCGTTTACTATTTCCACTATACCTTCTAATGGGGTGGGGGTGAGGTTATTTCTGGATCGCTCTCCCCTTCGGATTCTTCAGGAGGTATGTTGCCTATAGATGATGAAACCTATTTTTCTTCTTTGCCTAACGCATTTCCAAGGTTCCCCCGAACCGCTTTCTTGCCTGACGGGATTTTGCATGATGTAGTGTTTACAACTCCCAATGGTGACATTCACAGGTTTTTGGTCAGATGGCGTGGTCGTCCTGTTTCGGACGACTCTTGGCTTTTTGCCTCGGAGGTGGATCTTCTAGATGCGGATTTCTTACGTCGTTACCTTCCCGCCCACTCATCGGTGATGAGTCCTTTTGAGCGGGGGAGGATTGATGGCGACAGCCACCACGACGGCCAACTTGGTGATGAATATGACGTCCATGGCACACTTGGTGATCATGGGGTAGTGGCGGAAGATGATGATGATGATCCACCGGCCAAAGACTTGCGGCGCCGTAGCGGTCACGGCTACAATCTTCGCCCACGCAATTTAATTGATCTTGCTAGTTTATGGTCTGCATTTATCCATTTATGTGGTTTGTATTAAACTATTTTATTTCTATCATTTTGAACTTGTGTTGTACGTTTAGCCACTAATTTGGGCTGCTAATAGCCCCTTGGATGTAAGCCTTATATAAGGCCACAACTCTTTTTTGTCATGTAGACAAATATTGAAAAGCAAAGTTATTTCCACCCCTAATTTCCTCTCTCCCTCTCCCTCTCTCATTTCCGCCGCCCAAGGGGTGTCTCCCTCCTTCAAGTTCTAGCCGCCCTCCATTTTCTCTCTCTCAACCTCTTTCCTTCCTAACCTCTTTCCAATCCTTTCCTCTCATCCACGGATCTCTTCAACAATCTCAAATCTTTTGTTGGCCAACCTTGGACGAGAAGATTCAAGTGCAAGAAAGAAAGGCTTGGGTGAACTTCCACGGTGTGAAGCAGGGAAGACGGACGAGTTCTTCATCCATGGTGCGCTTCCCGCAGATTTTTGACGGAAGAGCGATTATTTCTTGTGGATCCAAAATCTCGAATCTACGTTTCCGAGAGGGGTAACGAAATTCCTACTCAAGAGATTTTCCATCTTTGATAGTTCTTGTGGTGGACGATTTTTGCATGATTTTTCGAAGCCTTAATTTTCACGGTATTACTCATAATAGATTTGTGGTTTTCATTTGTTTTCCGATAACTCCCGAGAGGATTGGCGATCCTTGCTTTTTCTTTAGTTGGGATAAATCCTTCCACTTTTGAATCGTGATTTCTTTGGTGGATCTATTTTGGTACAACTCCAAGCTTGTCAGAACTAATATTGTTCCTTTTAGCCGAAGAGGATTTTGGCCTATAGCTAATCTCCGATCCACTTGCGGTTTGGCTACCCGTAAGTTAGCGCGAGGGGTAATTAAAATCTATTGTATTGCTGCGTTTCGTTAGTGTGTGGAAAAGAGGGCGTTGAACGTAGCGATGTCGTTGATACGCCATCCGTATATGATCTTTTAGGAAGGTACTACATAAATGATGCAGCTGACCGATTGGCCAAGTTTGGACCCCGGACTGGCGGTACTTTAATGGAACTGTTTCGCCCGTCTATTGAGGAGGGTGAATTAATGGAGGTGAATGGGCACCCATCATGGGTAGACCCCCTTCGTAACTTTCTTAACCACAAATGAACTAGAAGAGATCAGGGACAGAAAATGATGCAGACACAAGTCAGCTTATTATCAGATGCATGAAGGAGGGTTGTACAAGAAGAGACTCTCGGGGCTCCTAGCCCGATGAATGATGGAGGAAGAAGTTTTGAAGATCCTGGAGGAAGTATACTCTAGCGAGTGTGGCAGCCACTCGAGAGGTAGAATCTTGGAGTCAAGTGTTGTAACACCCCCTATCTGTCGCATAGCATATAGCAGTAGGTCCGGCCGGGGCCCGATGCCATATACCACAGACAGACCGGGTGGTTACTCATTGGAAACCATCCAACCAATCATAATGTCCTACACAGAGCATTCTAGCGGAAGCAGTTTTAAAAGTTTCAATTAAAAGGACCCAGCACAAAAGCATGAATGTTCACTAACAAGCCAAATAGGAATGAAGTACATACACAAGTACTGGCCTTAAGGCCTTACAAATGATTTACTCTTATTACATGTTTTCCATACCATGGCACGCAGGCCGGTCATACCTGAACAAAAGCAAGTAAACACTTCAATTAGGCCTTTGAGGGCCGGCTTCGCAATTTGGGCTTTAGCCCGCTAATGACCGCTTGGTCCAGCAACACCTGCAAGCACAATCCACCGCACGTGGCAAACAAAAGCAACTGTTAGCAATGCTGACCAAATATAACGATCCCCCCCCCAATTTGGGGCGGCGATGCTCCTTCCCTGCACTTATTAGCATAACCAAGCAGTGTATAGATATACATTTCATCACAGGCATAGGCTCACACGGCCACACACCCCGTGCACTCAGGGCACATTCTCGGTGAACACGGTCAAAGCCCGCCGACTCACCACCGTCCCCAGGACGGCCCAACAATGAGCAATTTATCTTCCCGGCATGGGTCACGGTAATTTAAACCATAGACCGCCGAAGACCTCATCTATGCCAACGGCTCTAATCCGAACGGCATAGAACGGGTACGGTTCCATCTAACCCGTGCTCACATCGCAACATTAATTTAAAACATATGCGCAAGTCAAACTTCTCCCGAGTCCCGTTTCCATCACGAAATCACATAACTCGGTTATGTTCAAGTTGGCTCCCAGGCCTCCAAGTTGGCAAGATCACGCATTCACCCAGATTTTCCGGGTGCACCTTAGGGTTAATCCCAAGGCTCCCTGTTGCAATCTACCACGTAGAAAGCCCAAAAAACATACATTCGCATGGAGTCTTCTCCAACATATATGCAATGCAACATCACCGATCCAGACCACATGTCCGGATAGGCTTCACACATCATGTCTATTTCCATTCTCGTTTACGGACTCTACACAACGGGGACTTCACATATCTATCCGAAGGAACGTGCTCCAACTCACCGCAAACTCGCGAGAGCGGCTTCCTATGCAAAAGAAATAGAGTTTCACATGCTCAAGTAGAGAATCGTTACCCTACCGTTATTCCTTGGCGCCATAGAAATGTAAACGGATGAAAAGCACCGCACTCTCTTTGCCTTCATAGATCCGAAATCGGCTCGCGATTTGGAGCTCTAAAACTCCTCCAATGACTGGATCTAAGCTTCTTCTTCCTCCTTTGCTCTCCCCTCTCTCTAGGATTTAGACAGAGAACTCACAGCAGAAAAAATATGGTTTTGAAACCATCACTTGGGTATAACCCTTTAGGGCATAACCACCGCCGTCGGATCCCACAAAAAGAGATGCACGGATAAGATCTAGGTCTGACCTGGACGAAGGGGTTAAACACCGCATGGTCACCAATCCGGAGCAAGACACGTCCGCGGCCAATAAATGGTGTCAGGACATTTAGTCAACTCCTGCCAATCCCGTGTGTCGACATTCCGTGTCGACAGAGCTAATCACGCCACAAAGCCTCGCGCTCGACGATCGTCGAACCAAGATCGTCGACCGCTGCCAGAATCGTCCGAACGGAGCTTCTCTTGCCAAATCATTGAACACGCCAAAATCGTCGAATGCAAACTCTGGCCAAATCGTCGAACGCCCAAAATCGTCGAACCCAGAAAATTGCCAGTTCGAGGAACATGCGGCCCTATCATCGACCGCAGTATTTTGACCAGATCATCGAGCACTGCTCGACGATCGTCGAACCCAGAATGCTGACCCGATCGTCGAACGCAGAAAGTTGGCCCGATCATCGAACGCAAGATTTTTGCCTTAACGTTTAGCCAGTTCTTTGAACTACCCCGACAAGCCCTGGGACACGCCGGTGTCCCAGGCCGTGTACCCCTGCCAAATTCCAAATTTGGTACAGATCATCACCCGTCGCTCTTTTGAGTTTCGGGGCGTTACAGCTCTCCCCCTCTTAAAAGAATTTCGTCCACGAAATTACATAAAGGAAAGATAAGTACAAAACCAAAATTTGTACCTGAGCGGAACAACTCCGGATACTCGTCAAGCATAGTATGCTCTCGCTCCCAAGAGAGCTCCTCTCGACCGCAATTGTCCCATAGGACCTTGACCATCCTGATCTCTTTATTGCGTAGCCGCTTGACTTCCGAGTCTACAATCCGCACGGGCTTGACCTTTGTTGTCAACCCACTATCCATCGGCACTTGACCAACCGCGATCACTTGTGAAGGCTCTTGCACCGCCTTCCGTAGCACCGATATATGGAATACATCATGTAAACCACTAAGCTCCACCGATAGCTTCAACCGATAAGCCGCTTCGCCAACCCACTCCAGAACCTCAAACGGCTCAAGGTACCTCGGGCTTAGCTTTTTAAAACGCCACACCCGCGAGACACCCTTGAATGGCTTGATCTTTAAGTACACCCAGTCACCCACAGTGAACTCCACGTTCCTGTGCTTGGCATTATAGTACTTCGCCTGACGGTCCTGAGCGATTAGCAACCTCTCCCGAATGGTTCGTGCCAACGAAGTAGCATCCTCCACTTCTAATTGCTTATACAACTTTGACTCACCCGTTTCTAACCAAGACAACGGCATGCGACATTTTCTACCATAAAGGGCCTCGAAGGGCGCCATTTGAATACTCGTCTGGTAGCTATTGTTGTACACAAATTCCACCAAATAAATATGGTCTTCCCATTGCTTTCCAAAGTCCAAGACACACATGCGGAGCATGTCTTCCATAGTTCTATTGACCCTCTCGGTCTGCCCATCTGTTTGCGGATGAAAGACTGTGCTGAATTTTAACTTTGTTCCCAATATTTGCTGCACTAGCCTCCAATCATTGGACGTGAACCGCCCATCTCGGTCACTCACGATGCTGTGGGGCACACCGTAAAGCCGTACTATGTTATCCACATATAACTTTGCCAACTTTTCACCGGATCATCCTTCCTATGCGGAATGAAATGCGACACCTTCGTTAGCCGATCTATGACCACCCAGATGGCGTCGTTCCCCTTTTGCGACCTTGGCAAACCGAGCAAAAAGTCCATTGTGATGTCGTCGAATTTCCACTCCGGAATAGGCAAGGACTTCAGAAATCCTACCGGCTTTTGGCACTCTGCCTTCACCAAGGTGCAAGTTTGGCACTTCGCCACGTAGAGCGCCACATCCTTCTTCAAACCCAGCCACCAAAATAGTTTCTTAACGTCGCGGTATATCTTTGTGCTCCCCTGGTTAATCGAGTACTTGGTATGGTGCGCCTCGTACAACAAATCCACCCGCAAACTGCCCACACTTGGGATGCAAAGACGACCGTCTTTCCAAAGCAATCCGTCCTCCACAACACGAATTGGGAATTTGACCCATCCAGAGCCTCTACTATGAACTGCTTCATGTGGTCATCCAAATCCAATGCCTGTCGAATCCGATCAGCTAGGTCATATTGAATTTCAGTCCAATCCAGTACTGCTTCAGCACTTGCTTGCTTATTTAGACAAACAATCTCCAACGCCTCCAACTCCCGAACCAACCGCTCGTCATGGATCGACAACCAATTGGCTTGAGCTGGGGCTCGGCGACTCAACGCGTCCACAACCGCATTACCTTTACCAGGCACGTAGTGGATCTTGAATGTATAGTCCCCCAGGAACTCCATCCATCTACGTTGTCGCATATTCAGATCTTTTTGATCAATCAATTACTTTAGACTCTTATGATCGGTGTAGATATCAATCTTCACACCGTACAAATAATGTCTCCACAGCTTCAAGGCAAAAATCACGGCCAGCTAACTCTAAGTCATGGACCGGATAATTCCTCTCGTGCACTTTCAGCTGTCTCGAGCCATAAGCTATCACACTTCCATGTTGCAGTAGCACGCAACCCAAACCACTGCCCAAGCATCACTATAAATCTCATAACCTTTGGTCCTACTCGGCGAACTCAGCACAGGCGCCGTGGTCAACCGACACTTCAACTCCTCAAAAGCTCGCGCACACTCCGGCGTTCAAACGAACTTCTGCTCCTTCCTCGTCAAAGTAGTGAGAGGTAATGCTATCCGTGAGAAGTTCTCTACGAAGCGCCTATAATAGCTGGCAAGCCCCAGAAAGCTCCGGACTTCCGCTACCGTAGAAAGCTCAGGCCACTCCCGTATCGCAACATGCTTCGCCGGATCCACTGCAATACCTTCTCCACTCACTATATGACCGAGGAACACCACTGAGGACAACCAAAACTCGCACTTCGAGAACTTGGCGTACAATTGATTTCTCCTTAGCGTCTCCAAGACCAAATGAAGATACCTGAAGTGATCTTCCTCACTCTGCGAGTACACCAAAATATCATCGATGAAGATGATCACAAAATGGTCGAAGTACTCCCTGAAGTTCCTGTTCATCAAATCCATGAACACTGACAGCGCATTAGTCAGCCCAAACGACATGACCATAAACTCGTAATGCCTGTATCTCGTATTGAACGTTGTCTTCGGGATATCACTCTCCCTTATTCGCAGCTGATAGTACCCGGACTTGAGATCCAACTTTGAGTACACCGTCGACCCGACCAACTTATCAAAAAGCTCATCGATCCGGGGGATCGGGTACTTGTTCTTTTCCGTCAACTTGTTGAGCTCCCGGTAATCAATACATAGCCTTAAGCTTCTGTCCTTCTTCTTAACAAAGAAGACCGGCGCGCTCCAAGGCGAAGAACTTGGGCGTACGAACCCTTGCTCCAACAACTCTTGCAGTTCCGTCATTTCCTTAGGCGCTAGCCGATATGGAGAGCGTGACACAGGCTTTGCACTTGGTACGAGCTCTACCGTAAAATCTATCTCCCGCTGCGGCGGGGCTCCAGGAAGATCGCTAGGGAACACATCAGGGTACTCTGATACCACTGAAATACTGTCCAATGCGGGCTTAGGTTTGCAACCTCCACTAGTGTAAAGAACAGTTCTGCACCAGCACGAACTGCCTTCACCAACTAAAGAGTAGACATCAATGTCTTGCTCGACCCCTTCAAGCCCGTGAACGTCGTCTCACGACCTGCTCCCAGCTTGACTTCCTTGCTACTGCAATCAATATAGGTCCGCTGCTCCGAGAGCCAGTCCATGCCAAATATAACACCAAATTCCACTAGCGGCAATAGCGACGCTTGCAAATCGAACTCTTGATTCCCAATTCGAATCTTCACACCACAGATTCTATCTGCACGCATCGAACACCTCATTGGGCTACAACACATCCACTTGTCCTTTGCCATCGAAGAAGGTACTCCAATGCGTGATATAAATCCTTCGGACAAGAAGGAGTGTGAAGCTCCTGTATCGAAGAGTGCTCTTGCCAGATTTTCACAAATCAAAACAAAGTCTAAACAAGCAGTGGTAAGGTAACAAGCACATAACAAGTATTTAAAAGATTAACTTGCTATAAATTTAAATTTTACCTATCACCACATCCGCCTGTTTGATGGCCTCCTGTTGGCCAAGATTATACACCCTTGGTTAGGCCGGAGCATAATGGGATGCGGTTGACTCCACCGCCTTGCCCTTCTCTTCATAAGTTGCTCCCGGCTTCCTTTCAGACTTGGGACGTCCGCTCCAACAGTCACGGGCAAAGTGCCCCGGCTTCCCGTAAGTAAAGCATGCACCCGGGGTCCGACCCGTAGTCACCCCAGATGCACCAGAAGGAGCTGGACCCGAAGTCCTAGCTTTCTTAAAGAATTTTTGATAGCCGGACTTTGAAGTAGTCGGCACTTTGAACCCAGACTTCTTATCACCAATGCTCTTCTTCGCTTGAACATTTTCATGTCCTTCTCCAAGGACCGGGCCATGTTGACCAAGGTTAAGAAACCCTACATCATCGGCCCCGAGAGTAGTAGCCTCAACTCATCTCTCAACCCTTCATAGAATCGATTCGTCTTTTGCTCCTCATCGTGATGGTGGAGCTAGCATATCGACTCAATCGAGTGAACTCGTGGAGATATTCATCCACGCTGCTGTCTCCTTGAACCAACTTCAGGAACTCGTTCTCCAACGCTATCCTCTGCGCCTAAGGGAGGTACTGTAACAGCCCGATTTTTATCAGCAGGCCAATTTTTGGGTGACACGGCCTGGGACACGGGCGTGTCCCAGGGCGTGTCCTGCGTGCGTCGAGTATCGAGAGGAACAGTCGACAAATTTTGGTCGATGATCGTCGAGCTTAGGACACGGCCTGTGACACGGTCATGTCACAGGGCGTGTCAGCGTGTTCGACGAAAGTTGCTTGACGATCATCGAGTGTCGAGATGTTGTCGACGTTTGTCGAGTGCAGTGAACATGGCCTGTGATACGGACGTATCACAGGGCGTGTCCCTTTGGTTCGACGAACTCAGCCCGACGAATTTTGATCTAGGGTGTGTCGAGTGCCGTGTATGGGCACACGGCCTGGGACACGGGCGAGTCACAGGCCGTGTGAGTCTCGGGCGATTTTGGGATTTTCTCAGCCTGATGAACACGGCCACAGACACGGGCGTGTCTGATGGCATGTTGGGTGACACGGCCCATGACACGGGCGTGTCCTTTGGCGTGTCACTAGTTTTGATAAGTCGGTTGAGCACCGCTTGAGGCACACGGCCTGGGACACGGGCGTGTCACAGGCCGTGTCAGGCAAATTTAGGCGTTTCTGGCAAATTTGTGGTCGTCATTCCTTCAGTTGGGATCCAAGGGCTGAGCTTCTTTCCTATTTCCTTAAGGCCGAAAACTGAGAACATATTCTCATTTGATTAGTGCCTTCATATTTATACAAGTTAGAGAGAAAAAGGGAGAGGAAAAAGGAGGAAGAAGGAGAAGGGCTACTGCTGGTGGATCTTGAGAGTGTCAAGCTGCGTTTCGAGGCCGACGTTGCGGAGGAAAAGCTGTTGTGAGTCGTTCAAGCCAGCTTAGAGTTCATGGCACCAAAGAGGGCTTCAAGGGTAATGACTTTTCTTCCTAGCCATGTGAAGGCTTCCTTTTGGCATATGTTTGTGATTCCCCCACCAAGAGGTGGCTGATTTCGGGAGTCTTTGGGTGGATGCATGAAATCCCCTTTGTTGTCATATAGATCCGAAAATGGAGTACGGAATAGGCATGCTGTGTGAAGCCCATCTAGATAGGTTGGTCTAGATTGGTGATGTTGCATACGAACCGGAGAAAACTCCGTGATAAACGTGTAGTTTAAGGAGTCAACGGGTTATGCCTATGAAGGGTAGTAGCAGGAAGTACTGGAGTGGTAGTCAAGGAAAATATATGTGTTATGTTTATGCTATTGGGTCGTACCTGTGAGTGAGTAACAGGAAGTACTGGTGTGACCAGGAAAGGCCCTTTGTGATGCTTGATGTTGTAGGGTGTCCACCTGTGAAGAGAGTAACAGGAAGTACTGGTGTACCCAGGAAAGACCCCTAACATTTGTGATATTACGGTGCAGTACCTGTGAACGAGTAACAGGAAATACTGGGTGCCCAGGAAAGACCCGTTGATATTGTGAGATGAATGGGTGTAGAGAAATACCCAGGCTGAATGCCAAGAACATGATTGGTGAGCCGACCCGCGCCTTTGATTAAGCCGCGAGTACGCCGTACTCGGTGAAGGCAAGGCGATTTGAGCAATGGGGGGTGGAGGATCCGACCTGCGTTATGTCCGTCCGATGTGGACCAGAAGGTGTGGTCTATTGGAGCGCATAGCAAGAGTCTTAGGCCTGCACGCCATGACACAATGGGGGCGCTACGGGCCATACCGGTGTAGTAAGACTAGAACTCCGGCTGCACGCCATGGAGTAAATGCTCAAGAAAGTTACTGTTGCATTGTGACCCTAATACGGTGGTGGGCAAGTGCTTTGCCAGAACACCAAGAATGTGCCCTGAGTGCACGGACCGTTTGGCCGGGTGGCGAACGGTTTTGATTGCATGTGTACGTGAAAGCACATTATATGAATATATTGCCATGCTTGTGATATGATATACCTGCAGGAAAGATTACCGCTGCCCCAAGAAAAGGGGTAGGGTCGTTATAATTGGGTCAGTTGAACGCTGACCGTTGCTTCTGTTTGCCACCATTATGTGGATTGTCCCTATAGAGGTGCTGGAGAGCCAAGCGGGATGCATAAAGGTTGAGGTCCTTGCTGTTGCTGCTGCTGCTACTGCTAGCCCTCGAGGGCTATTTGGAAATGCTTGTTGTGTTTACTTTTATTGTGGCTGGCCTGCGCGCCAATGTTGGGGCCACTGTTTGAAAGCCTTGTAAGGCCATAAGGCCAATGTTGGTTACATGTTGTAAGACATTCCCATATGCTATAAAATATGGTGTTTTATTTGTTGGATATTCAAGAGAGGAGTTCAAGTTATAGTATACGCTTCCGCTAGAATGCTTTGTGATAGGTGCGCTGCGCTACTCTGGTATCATCTTGTACCTTCACCGCCTGTTTTGTGATATATACTGTGGGGCCCCGGCCGGACCTTCTAGGATATACCATATGAACGGATGGGGTTGTTACAATTTTGGTATCAGTTGTCTTGGTCTTTCCCTCTCGAAGTTGTGGTCGACTTCTTTTATGGGGTGGCGAGCACATGTTTGTGCAAACCAAAGTATACGAGTGAACTCTTGAATGTCCATGATAGGAATGCAAATTTGTGTTTGAGGAACCTGCGTGTTCCTATTTTGTGTTTTATTTGCTTGTGTACGGCCGCTAATGTGTGTGTCTTGTCCACCTTTAGGTGACACGGAGTGGAGCTGGGCAGTCTAAGCCCCAGCATTCTGATGAAAGTACGACACCAACCGCGGTGCCTACACCTCCACCGTCTGCGGAACATGTGCGTTTAGTTGCTGAGTCTTTGTTTACCATGATCCAAGGACAGCCACTTAGGCAGGAGCAACTGGCTGTGAGGCCAGAACAGGTGGCGGCAAGGCCTGAACCTGTAGTGGATGTGGCTCCTCGAGCGGCTGAGAAGCAGCTGATGCGGTTTATGAGTTTCAATCCGCCTACATTCTCGGGAGCGGGAACTCCTACGCAGGCTGAGGATTGGCTATCACACGTCAAGCGCATCATGACGGTGATTGGTTCGGAGGAGCATCAGAAAGTCACGTTAGCTACCTTCCTGCTTGAAGGAGAAGCTAGATTGTGGTGGGATGAGATGTAGTTGCATCACTTGGCGGGTCGTCCCTTAACACAAATATCCATGGAAGAATTCTCCCGACTCTTCCTAGCGAAGCACCTTCCCGCGGCTCAACGGATAGCCATGGAAAATGAATTCCAAAGGCTAACATAAGGTGATGGCAGTGTGGACGCGTAGCTGCATGAGTTTACTCGCTTGGGGCGATATGCGGGTTCTATTTTTGCTGATGAGCAGAGGAAGACAAATCGGTTCTATGAAGGACTAAGGGACGAGTTGAGGTTCCTGGTTTCTAGTTCTGTGAACCAAGGCTTCCAGGCGTTGGTTGACACTGCGAGCGCGCTGGAAAAGGATATGAAGAGGGTGCAGGGGAAGAGAGCTTTGGCTGTGACGCAACCGCAGTGGAAGGTGCCCCGATCTGGGAAACCATTTTATAAGAAGAGATGGGGCAAGAAGTCCAAGACAAGTGGACAAGCTCCTTCATCAGTTGCATCAGGAGCAATGTCGGGGGCTACCTCAAACCGGATACTCGTATCTGCTATAATTGTGGCCGGATGGGGCATATTGCTCGCAATTGTCGGGTACCGTCAAAGAGTGAAAAGAAGGCGGGAACGTCTTATGCGGAAAAAGGAAAGGCGGTGGTGGATTCCTCTGCCTCTCAGGCGCAACCCCGGGTCTATAATCTTGACCTGCAGGAGGCCATCAAGCAGAGTGACGTCGTCATAGGTATGAGTTTAGTTTTGCATATGCTATTGCTTGTATACTTTGCTTTGTGCATATGTGTTTGCGGTTTGTGTGTGTGACATGATTGTCACAGGCTTTGTGATGATTCGGGACACGCTGGCGCGAGCACTGTTTGATACGGGTGCGTCGCATTCTTTTCTGTCTAGTGAGTTTATAGTGCGGTTTGGGATACCTAGTCGTGCAAAGACAGATAGCGTCAGAGTGGTGTTGTCGAATGGCTGTTGGATGCTTGCGGATCAAGCTTGCGATGTGGCGGTCCAAATAGGAAGTCTGGATTTCAGTTTGACTGCTTCTGTATTGCTGATATCGGAATTTGACGTGATTTTGGGATGGATTGGCTTGCGGAGCAGCATGCCATGATTGATTACCAGTCCAAAGAGATCACGTTGGGCCAGAATACCGAACAGGAGACAAAGTTCGCGGGTATGCGAGGAGTGGGCGGGACGTTGATGCCTGCACTCCAGGTAGTCAAGGCTGTTCGGAAGGGTGCGGAATGTTATTTCGCACTGATTCAGGCTGTTGAGCCTAAGGCCAGTGTGTGCAAGGTTCCGATTGTGGCGGAATTTACAGATGTGTTTCCCATGGATCTCCCTGGGCTACCACCCCAGCGGGAGATTGACTTCACGATCGAGTTGCTGCCAGGTGCGAAACCTGTGGCATGCTCGCCATATCGCATCGCGCCACAAGAGATGGCTGAGTTGAAGGTCCAATTACAAGAATTGCTGGAGCAAGGGTATATACGCCCAAGCATGTCACCTTGGAGCGCGCCTGTGCTTTTTGTAAAGAAGAAAGATGGTGGGTTGCGTTATGTATTGATTACCGTGAACTGAATAAGCTGACCGAGAAGAATAAATATCCGATACCCCAGATTGATGAGTTATTCGATAAGCTGGTGGGCTCTACCGTCTATTCGAAGTTGGACCTGAAGTCTGGTTATTACCAGTTGAGAATTCGGGAAGGTGACATTCCCAAAACCGCATTTGGAACGCGTTACGGGCACTATGAGTTCACAGTCATGCCATTTGGACTGTGCAATGCGCCCTCGGTGTTTATGGATTTGATGCACCGCACGTTCTGAGAGTACCTGGATCTGTTCGTGATCGTGTTCATTGATGATATCCTGGTGTACTTGAAGTCAAAAGCTGAGCATGAGACTCACTTGCGGTTGGTGTTGAATACATTGAGGCAAAATTAGCTCTATGCCAAGTTCTCGAAGTGCGAGTTTTGGCTATCGTCGATGGCTTTTCTGGGCCATGGGGTGAGTGGAGCGGGCATTGCAGTGGATCCAGCGAAGATAAGGGTTATACAAGAGTGGCCAATGTTGTCTTCGTGGCCAAGGTCAGGAGTTTCCTTGGACTTGCGGGCTACTACCGAAGATTTGTTGAAAACTTCTCACGGATTTCTTTGCCGCTAACCACGTTGACGCGAAAAGATCAGAAGTTCGTTTGGACGCCAGAGTGCGCACGAGCTTTTGAAGAGCTAAAGGTTCGGTTGACCACGGCGCCGGTGTTGTCTTCGCCAAGTGGGACCGATGGATTTGTGATTTATAGTGATGCCTCAGGGAGCGGCTTAGGCTGCGTTCTTCTGCAAAATGGTAAGGTAATTGCTTATGGCTCACGCCAACTGAAAGTGCACGAGCGAAATTATCCCGTCCATGACTTGGAGTTAGCGGCGGTGATTTTTGCACTCAAGTTGTGGCGATACTACCTTTATGGAGTAAAGGTGGAAATCTATACAGATCACAAGAGCCTAAAGTACCTATTGAAGCAGAAAGACTTGAACATGCGACAATGAAGGTGGTTGGAGTTCCTTGGGGACTACACATTTGAGATTCACTATACTCCCGGAAGGGGAATGTTGTCGTGGATGCCTTAAGTCAGAGAATGTCGGCTAGAGTGAATTGGTTGCAAAGGCATGATGAACGTCTTATCCAGGAATTGGAAGCGTTAGAGATATATTGTGTTGACAAGAATTCCACTGCCACTGCATGTTTGAACTGGACGGAGGTGCAATGTGACCTTGCGGACCGAGTTCGACGGGCAACGGAGTTGGATGAAGATCTCTTACGCTATGTTAACGAAGGGCCAGAAGGCAAATTCTCCTGGAATGACGGTCTTTTGCGAAAAGAGGGTCGTTTGTGCGTCCCGAATGTGGGTAAATTGAGGGAAGAACTGATGTATGAAGCGCATTATACAAAGTATTCCATTCACCCCGGGAGCACGAAGATGTTCAATGATATGAAAAAGCTATTCTGGTGGCCAGGGCTAAAGAAAGATGTTGCCCTCTATGTGGCCAAATGCCAAACATGTGCGATGGTGAAGGCGGAATGCCAAAAGCCGGGCGGTTATTTGAAGTCGCTGCCGATCCCAGAGTGGAAATTTGATGATATTTCCATGGATTTTGTGCACGGATTGCCGAGATCGCAGCGAGGAAATGATTCCATTTGGGTGATTGTTGACCGGCTAACTAAAGTGGCACATTTTCTCCCGAACAGGCGGGATGATTCAGTCGAAAGTTTGGCAAAGTTATATGTTGACCAGATTGTACGGCTTCACGGTGTTCCTCGGAGCATCGTAAGTGATCGAGATGGGCGATTCACGTCAAATGATTGGAGGCTAGTTCACCGACTGTTGGGCACAAAGTTGACTTTCAGTACGGCCTTTCATCCCCAAACGGATGGCCAAACTGACGTACCAACAGAACGAATAGGACAGATGACTCAGGACATGCTCAGTGATGCTGCGATGTGGACATGCTCAGGATGTGCGCCCTTGACAGAAGAGATGGAAGATCATCTCTATATGGTGAGTTTGCGTATAATAAAGCTACCAGAGAGCATTGGGATGGCACCATATGAAGCGCTATATGGAAGGAAGTGTCGTACTCCCTTGGCTTGGGTAGAAGCGGCGAAGCTCGATTTTATAAACCAAATGACGTTGATGAAGCAAACTCAACCATACGGACTATTCGAGAGAAGCTACTTATTGCTCAAGATCGACAAGCTAAGTACTACAACGCCAAGCACCGAAACGTGGAATTTGCGGTTGGCGATTGGGTCTACTTGAAGATCAAGCCCTTCAAAGGTGTCTCCCGGATTCGACGTTTGAAAAAGTTGAGTCCAAGATATTTGGGTCCATTTGAAGTGGTGGAGCGCGTCGGAGAAGCGGCTTATCGGCTAGCTCTGTCGGCAGACTTGGGTGGATTACATGATGTATTTCACATCTCGGTGCTTCGGAAGGCCGTTAAAGATCCAGCCCAAGTGATCGCGGATGATCGTGTGCCGGTGGAGTATGGGCTAACAACGAGAGTTAGACCCATTCAGATCGAGGATCGAGCCGAGAAACAGTTGCGGAACAAGACGGTCGGCATGGTTAAAGTCCGGTGGGACAACTGCGGCCGTGAAGAACTTACATGGGAGCGAGAGCAAACCATGCGAGAAGAGTTTCCCGAGCTGTTTCTGTAATCCGTGGAGAGAATTGTGTTGTAACATAAAATTTTTAATGTTATAACTTTTTGGTTGCTGATTGTTGGTTGCCTTCCTGTGTCTTAATTTCGAGGACGAAATTTTTGTAGGAGGGGAGGGTTGTAACAGCCCGATTTTTATCAGCAGGCCAATTTTCGGGTGACACGGCTTGGGACACGGGCGTGTCCCAGGGCGTGTCCTGCGTGCGTCGAGTATCGAGAGGAACAGTCGATAAATTTTGGTCTATGATCGTCGAGTTAGGACACGGCCTGTGACACGGGCGTGTCACAGGTGTGTCAGCGCGTTCGACGAAAGTTGCTCGATAATCGTCGAGTGTCGAGATGCGGTCGACGTTTGTCGAGTGCAGTGAACACGGCCTGTGACACGGGCGTGTCACAGGGCGTGTCCCTTTGGTCGACGAACTCAGCCCGACGAATTTTGAGCTGGGGCGTGTCGAGTGTCGTGTATGGGCACACGGCGTGTCACAGGCCGTGTGAGTCTCGGGCGATTTTGGGATTTTTTTCAGCCTGATGAACACGGCCACAGACACGGGCGTGTTTGAAGGCGTGTTGGGTGACACGGCCCATGACACGGGCGTGTCACTGGTTTGGATAAGTCGGTTGAGCACCGCTTGACACACGGCCTGGGACACGGGCGTGTCACAGGCAATTTAGGCGTTTCTGGCAAATTTGTGGCCGTCCATTCCTTCAGCTGGGATCCAAGGGCTGAGCTTCTTTCCTATTTCCTTAAGGCCGAAAACTGAGAACATATTCTCATTTGATTAGTGCCTTCATCTTTCTACAAGTTAGAGAGAGAAAGGGAGAGGAAAAAGGAGGAAGAAGGAGAAGGGTTGCTACTGGTGGAGCTTGAGAGTGTCAAGCTGCGTTCTAAGGCCTACGTTGCGGAGGAAAAGCTCTTGTGAGTCGTTCAAGCCAGCTTAGAGTTCATGGCACCAAAGAGGGCTTCAAGGGTAACAACTTTTCTTCCTAGCCATGTGAAGGCTTCCTTTGGCATATGTTTGTGATTCCCCCACCAAGAGGTGGCTGATTTTGGGAGTCTTTGGGTGGATGCATGAAATCCCCTTTGTTGGCATATATCCGGAAATGGAGTACGGAATAGGCATGCTGTGTGAAGCCCATCTGGACAGGTTGGTCTGGATTGGTGATGTTGCATACGAACCGGAGAAGACTCCGTGATAAACGTGTAGTTTAAGGAGTCAACGGGTTATGCCTGTGAAGGGTAGTAGCAGGAAGTACTGGAGTGGTAGTCCAGGAAAATATCCGTGTTATGTTTGTGCTATTGGGTCGTACCTGTGATGAGTAACAGGAAGTACTGGTGTGACCAGGAAAGGCCCTTGTGATGCTTGATGTCGTAGGGTGTCCACCTGTGAAGAGAGTAACAGGAAGTACTGTTGTACCCAGGAAAGACCCCTGACATTTGTGATATTGCGGTGTCATACCTGTGAACGAGTAACAGGAAGTACTGGGTGCCCAGGAAAGACCCGCTGATATTGTGAGATGAATGGGTGTAGAGAAATACCCAGGCTGAATGCCAAGAACAGGATTGGTGAGACCGACCCGCGCCTTTGATTAAGCCGCGAGTACGCCGTACTCGGTGAAGGCAAGGCGATTTGAGCAACGGGGGGTGGAGGATCCGACCTGCGTTATGTCCGTCCGACGTGGACCAGAAGGTGTGGTCTGTGGAGCGCATAGCAAGAGTCTTAGGCCTGCGCGCCATGACACAATGGTGGGCTACGGGCCATCCCGGTGTAGTAAGACTAGAACTCCGGCTGCATGCCATGGAGTAAATGCTCAAGAAAGTTACCGTTGGGTTGTGACCCTGATACGGTGGTGGGCAAGTGCTTTGCCAGAACACCAAGAATGTGCCCTGAGTGCACGGACCGTTGGGCTGGGTGGCGAACGGTTGTGATGGCATGTGTGCGTGAAAGCACATTATATGAATATATTGTCATGCTTGTGATATGATATGCCTGCAGGGAAGATTACCGCTGCCCCGAGAAAAGGGGTAGGGTCATTATAATTGGGTCAGCTGAATGCTGACCGTTGCTTCTGTTTGCCACCGTTGGGTGGATTGTCCCTGTACAGGTGCTGGAGAGCCAAGCGGGACGCATAAAGGTTGAGGTCCTTGTTGTTGCTGGCTGCTACTGCTAGCCCTCGAAGGCTATTTAGAGATGCTTGTTGTGTTTCTTTTATTGTGGCTGGCCTGCGCGCCAATGTTGGGCCACTGTTTGAAAGCCTTGTAAGGCCATAAGGCCAATGTTGGTTACTTTGTAAGACATTCCTATATGCTATAAAATATGGTGTTTTATTTGTTGGACATTCAAGAGAGGAGTTCAAGTTATAGTATAGGCTTCCGCTAGAATGCTTGTGATAGGTGCGCTGCGCTACTCTGGTATCATCTTGTACCTTCACCGCCTGTTTTGTGATATATGCTGTGGGGCCCCGGCCGGACCTTCTAGGATATACCATATGAACGGATGGGGTTGTTACAGGTACTAGCCAAGAACAGTCTCGAGAACTCATCCATCGAGACTTTGTAATTGCCTACCTCTCAATAGATGCAGCTCTAATCCTTCCCACCACAATCTCGCTTCCTCGTCCAGAAGAAACGTAACATAGTGGTCATTTGCCATGCTTCCATCTCCGTCGCTGTCAATACTCTCTTCACCCTGGGAGCCATTCTTCAGCTTGATAGGGGTTTCCCAACCCCGAGAATACCGGAGATTAAAGCTCATGACATGTTTGAGCTGTCTCTCGGTTGCCCTCTTTGGCACCAACGGTTCCACTACTACCTGCTCCACTCTCCTTGGCTCAACCTCTGGAAGAGGTATCTTTCCATCGCAGGAGAGGGCTGCTGCATGTGCCTTGCAGGCTGCGCATTAATCATGTCCAACACTACTTCGGCCACCAAATGTATGGTCTCAGTCGATGGAGGCGTTGCAGGAGCATCATTTGGTGCACTGCTAGCCTCATAAACTCGACGTTCTGACGGCCCAACACCGCTTCTGGTCACCTATAGTGGTACAAAACACCATTAAGCGACCAAATAAAATTGCAAACAGCAATATAGGAACACGCAGGTTCCCCAAACACGTGTATTTTCATTCCTAAGTGGACATTCATGGGTTCTTTTACTGTTATAAGGATGACGCACACACATGTGCTCACCACCCCTTAAAAAGAATTCGCCCACGAATTCATTTAAAGCCTGACCAAAACCAGTAGTCTGATACCAAATTGTAACACCACCTATCCGCCGCATAGCATATAGCAGTAGGTCCGGCTGGGGCCCGACGCCATATACCACAGACAGACCGGGTGGTTACTCAATGGAAACCATCCAACGAATCATAACGTCCTACACAGAGCATTCTAGCGGAAGCAGTTTTAAAAGTTTCAATTAAAAGAACCCAGCACAAAAGCATGAATGTTCACTAACAAGCCAAATAGGAATGAAGTACATACACAAGTACTGGCCTTAAGGCCTTACAAATGGTTTACTCTTATTACATGTTTTCCATACCACGGCACGCAGGCCGGTCATACATGAACAAAAGCAAGTAACACTTTAATTAGGCCTTCGAGGGCCGGCTTCGCAATTTGGGCTTTAGCCCGCTATTGACCGCTTGGTCCAGCAACACCTGCAAGCACAGTCCACCACACTTATTAGCATAACCAAGCAGTGTATAAATATACATTTCATCACAGGCGTAGGCTCACACGGCCACACACCCCGTGCACTCAGGGCACATTCTCGGTGAACACGGTCAAAGCCCACCGACTCACCACCGTCCCCAGGACGGCCCAACAATGAGCAATTTGTCTTCCCGGCATGGGTCACGGTAATTTAAACCGTAGACTGCCGAAGACCCTCATCTATGCCAACGGCTCTAATCCGAACGACATAGAATGGGTACGGTTCCATCTAACCCGTACTCATATCGCAATGTTAATTTAAACATATGCGCAGGTCAAACTTCTCCCGAGTCTCGTTTCCATCACGAAATCACATAACCCGATTATGTTCAAGTTGGCTCCCAGGCCTCCAAGTTGGCAAGATCACACATCCGCCCAGTTTCCGGGTGCACCTTAGGGTTAATCCCCAAGGCTCCCTGTTGCAATCTACCACATAGAAAACCCGAAAAACATACATTCACACGGAGTCTTCTCCGACATATATGCAATGCAACATCACCGATCCAGACCAACATATCCAGATAAGCTTCACACATCATGCTTATGTCCGTTCTTGGTTACGGACTCTACACAACGGGACTTCACATATCTACCCGAAGGAACGCCTCCAACTCACCGCAAACTCGCGAGAGCGGGCTTCCTATGCAAAAGAAGTAGAGCTTCACATGCTCAAGTAGATAATCGTTACCCTAGCGTTCTTCCTTGGCACTATAGAAATGTAAGCGGATGAAAAGCACCGCACTCTCATTGCTTCATAGATCCGAACTCGGCTCGCGATTTGGAGCTCTAAAACTCCTCCCACGACTGGATCTAAGCTTCTTCTTCCTCCTTTGCTCTCCCCTCTCTCTAGGATTTAGACAGAGAACTCACAGCAGGAAAATAATAGTTTTGAAACCATCACTCGGGTATAACCCTTTTGGGCATAACCAGTGCCGTCGGATCCCACAAAAGAGATGCACGGATAAGATCTAGGTCTGACCTGGACGAAGGGGTTAAACACCGCATGGTTCACCAATCCGGAGCAAGACACGTCTGCAGCCAATAAATGGTGTCAGGACATTTAGTCAACTCTCTCCAATCCCGTGTGTCGACATTCCATGTCGACAGAGTTAATCACGCCACAAAGCCCCGCGCTCGACGATCATCGAACCAAGATCGTCGGCCGCTGCCAGAATCGTCGAGTCGAACGCGCCAAAATCGTCGAATTCAAACTCTGGCCAAATCGTCGAACGCGCAAAAATCGTCGAACCCAGAAAATTGCCTGTTCGACGAACACACGGCCCGATCGTCGACCGTAGCATTTTGACCAGATCGTCGAGCCCTGCTCGACGATCGTCGAACCCAGAAAGCTGACCCGATCGTCGAACGCAGAAAGTTGACCCGATCGTCGAACGCAGATTTCTGCCTTAACGTTTAGCCAGTTCTTTGAACTACCCTAACACGCCCTGGGACACGCCCGTGTCCCGGGCCGTGTACCCCTGCCAAATTCCAATTTGGTACAGATCGTCACTCGTCGCTCTTTTGAGTTTCGGGACGTTATAAGTGTAGTCTAACAAGGGTACTTCTGGTCATCTCTAGGAAAGGACACAGCAAAATTCACAATAAAATGTCAAAAGTGTCAGATGTATGCTCTGCTTCAACTCTTACCAACCTAGATACTTAGGAGCATCACGACGCCCTAGCCCTTCACCATTTTGAGGATGGACTTGGTCGGACCTTTTCCCTAAGTAAGTGGGAAAATGAGGTTTTTCCTAGTCATGATCGTGTAACAGCCCAAATTTCAAACTGGGAAAATTTTGGGTGACACGGCCTGGGACACGGGCGTGTCCCAGTGCGTGTCCTGCTTGGGTGCGAAGACATCGCAAGTTCGACGAAAATGCATTTGACGAAGTGTTCGAGAGGAACACGCCCATGTCACGGGCGTGTCATGGGGCATATCAGGGGCGTGTCCGACCCAAGCAACTGCTCGAGTGATTGTCTCAAGTAGGTCTCGAGTGGGTCTCGAGTAGTGGTGACACGTGCGTATCATCCTTTGGACACGGGCGTGTCCTGTTCTATGTTTATGACTCGAGTAGATCTCGAGGAAATGTCTCGAGTGTGTAGAACTGTCTCGAGTACCTAAGGAACACAGGCGTGTCAGTCATGTAACACGGGCGTGTCATGACTAACTACTCGAGTAGTCCTCTCGAGTAAGTTGCGAGTAGGACTCGAGTGAGATACACGCCCAATGTCACGGGCGTGACTTGGCCATCACGGGCGTGTACCCTGGCCGTGACCTATTTTTAGGATAAGGCGGATTGTGCACCGCTTAGAGTACACGGCCTGTGACACGGGCGTGTCGGACCCAAAAAGTGATTTTTAGGCTTTTTCGTGGTTGTCCATTTTCCTCAGTTGGGATCTAATGGTTGTGGGCCCCGGCCGGACCTTCTAGTATATACTATGTAAACGGATGGGGTTGTTATATTTTTGGTATCAGTTGTCTCGGTCTTTCCCTCTCGAAGTAGTGGTCGACTTCTTTTGTGGGGTGGCGCGCACGTGTCTGTGCGAACCATGTTACCACGATTGAACTCCTGAATGTCCACTGTAGGAATGCACATGCATGTGCTTGAGGAACCTGCACATTCCTATTTTGTTGTGATTGAAAGAATTGATTCCTAAACACCTAGAGGGGGGTGAATAGGTGCAATTCCTTTTCCTTCTAAGGCAGAATATTAATTCAGTTAATAAACATAACAAATAGTTCTACAGCTATCACAGTACAAAAATATCAATTCCACACACAATCACAGATGGCACACTAATTTATAGTGGTTCCCCAAGGTCTGGGTACATTCACTTTCCCCCTTAACCTATCTAGCAGTGTGCTAGATTCCCTAACTTCTTTCCTTCTCCTCAGATCCTCAGATCTTAAAGCTCAGAACCCAAACAAAGCTCCTACAACTCAGAGTGAGTCCACACTCCTATAGCTCAGGCAATCTGCCCTACCTCAGCCTTCAAAAAGGCCTACAACTCAGAGATGAAATCTCCTACAACTCAGGCTCTCAGCCAGCCCTACCTCAGCCTTCAACAAGGCCTACCACTCAGAGAACTTATCTTCTATAACTCATCCTTTATAAATCAGGCTTACAACTCAGATCTTAAAATATCCTACAGAAAATAGATGTAAATTTGAAATCTACCACCACCCTGGTTGAGAGAGAAAGGATGGAAGGTTTCTTGATCAGTTCTTGAAAGAATCTGATGATAGAGATCAACCTGTCTTAGCTTTCTTCAAAGCTTCTTGAATCTGAACATAGTAGGGTTGATCTCCTTTGAAGTTGATCTTCAATCAGCTTCTTTCTTGAAATTCAGAAATCAATCTGGATTGTTCTTGGCGGACTAGTTCAGAATGTGCACTTAAGAGACTTGTTGATGTGAGTCCCTTTCTTCACTTGAATAAATGGAGCTCTCTCTCTCCAAATTCTTTTGAAGATTCTTCTGAATTCTTCTTTGAATTCTCTTGACAAACTCTGAGTAGATCACCACTTGAGAATGTCTTCTTAGAACTTCTGTTGAAAATCTTCTTCTGTTTTTCTTTCGTGTTTTCTTTTTTATCTCATGTGTGTAACTTATGTATCATACTTATTCTGTTGATAGAGAATGTCTTTATATAGACTTCCTTCATGGTAACCGGCTGATTCAGTTTCTAACGAACTTCTGACAGCTTCAGTAGACCGGTTGGTTATGACAACTGTCAAGTCTTCCAATCACTTCTTGAAACTCTGTCTCTGTAAGCAAAGTGTCGAGACTGAACTTCATCATGTGTCGACATAAGTAGACTAAGTGTCGACACAAGCCTTGGTGGTGTCGACACAGCTCCTTGGTGTTGACACTGTTTCTCGATACAGCTTCTATAGAATGTGTCGACACTAGTTCTGTGTGTTGACACAGTCACTTCTTTTCTTCACAAAAATCAACTTGTTGAAACTCTGTTATTGTCGACACAAGTCCTGTGTGTCGACACAGTTGATGTCGACAAAGTCTTCTGTGTGTCGACACTGCCTCTGTGTGTCAACACAGTTGTTGTCGACTAAGCTTTTCTGTGTGTCGACACTACCTCTGTATGTCGACACAGTTTCTTCTGGTGTTGACAAAGCCTTTCCATGTTGGGTACATTGGTAAAATGTACCTGATTTGAAGAAGCCTGACCCAACTCAATGATATACATCATAATGTATTTGATGTATGTTTGAGTTACTTGTGCAGGTTAAGAAAGTAATTGACTAAAGCAAAAAGTTTCTAAGTCCATATGTCGACACCCAGAGGGAAAGTGTCGACACTTAAGAAAGCCTGTGTCGACACCCAGACAAGCAGTGTAGACACTTGGAGTCATTGTGTCGACACCTGGGATGCAGAGTCGACACCAGACAGAAATTGTCGACACTAGGAGCTGTGTCGACACTCAGTGAAGAAAAGTGCAGACAGAAAGTGTCGACACAAGGAGCTGTGTCGACACCCAGTGAAGCAGTGTCTACACCAGAAAGTGTCGGCACTTGGAGCTGTGTCGACACTCAGCAAAAGTCTGCAGAGTCTAAGTACATGTGTCGACACTCAACACAATGTGTCGAAACTATGCTGAAGAGTCAGCATTTGAAGAATGTGTCGACACTCAGCACAATATGTCGACACACTTCAGAAGAGTCAACACTTGAAGTAAGTGTCGACACCCAGCACAATGTGTCGACACTTAGCTAAAGACTCAACACTTGAAGAAAGTGTCGACACAAGGAGCTGTGTCGACACTTAGCAAAGAACAGAAAGAGCAGCAAATTATTCTAAGTACAAGTGTCGACACTAAAGGAATGTGTCGACACTCAGCTGAAGTCTCAACAACAAGAAGGTGGTGTCGACACAAGGAGCTGTGTCGACACTCAGCAAGATTCAAGATAGAAGACTATGTGTCGACACCAAGAAGCAGTGTCGACACTTGACAGATTCAACACAAGAAGTTGTGTCGACACAAAGGAGATGTGTCGACACATAGAAGAATTCAGCAAAAGCTAAAAGAACAAGTATTTGTGTCGACACTCAATTTTAGTGTCGACACATGTAGAAGAATCTGTGTCGAGACATACAAGGAATTGTGTCGACACCTTGTAGACTTGTGTCGACACTTATACAACATGTGTCGACACTTGGACTATAAGTGTCGACACTTAAAGACAGAAAGTCTAGACACTATCAGACAGATAGATATTTTCAAGAAGTGACTGGTTGACATGACAGCTGCCGATCCAGCCGGTCTACAGCAACTGTCAGAGATGTCAGAAGTCAGTTATGAACCGGACCAGCCGGTTACCATGAAGAAAACCTATAAATAGGCACCCACAGTTTACAGAAACAGTGGTGAGAATAGTTAAAGTAATTGATCAGATTATTCAAGTAATCTGTAAAGTGATACACAGAGTAATAAACACAAGAAGATCTTGCATTCCATCTGCAGATCTAAGAAGTTGGAGAGAGAGGGCTCCTTCCAAGAAATCAGCCACTGGAACTAGGCTGAGAAGAAGGATTCAGATTCAGTTCTGGGTCTTAAGTGGCAGAGGTCAAGGAACAACTGCAGAGGATTCAGCCTTATTCAGTTCTACTCAAGAAGCTTTGAAGAAAGCTAAGTCAGGGTGAATCCAGCTGAGTTCTTCCAAGAACTCATCAAGAATCTCTCAACTCCCCTCCTGTAAATCTGAGTTATAGAGTTATTATTTCTATTACATTTGTAACTTGTAGGATCCATTGGATCTGAGTGATTGTAAGCCTATATTTATAAAGGCTGAGGGTAGGGCTTGTTAGCCTGAGTGTAGGAGATATAGATCTCTGAGTGTAGGCCTTGGTTGGCTGAGTGTAGGCCTTGATTGGCTGAGTGTAGGCTTTGGGATAAAGCTGAGTGTAAGGCTTTGGGACTGAAGCTATGCAAGAAGAGCTTAATCAGTTCAAAAGGTGCAAGGTTTGGGAGCTGGTTCCAAAGCCTAAAGACCACAATGTAAAGGAACTAAGTGGATCTACAGAAATAAGATGGATGAACAAGGGGTCATCATAAAGAATAAAGCAAGACTGGTTGCAAAAGGATATAGGCAAGAAGAAGTATTGATTTTGATCAAACCTTTGCCCCAGTAGCCAGACTGGAGGCCATGAGGATGTTCTTGGCCTATGCAACCTATCAAGGATTCAAGGTTTACCAGATGGATGTCAAGTCAGCATTCTTAAATGGTAATCTTAAAGAAGAAGTCTATGTGGAGCAGCCTTCAGGTTTTGTTGATCCAACTCAACCTCATTATGTCTATAGACTTAGGAAAGCATTATATGGGTTAAAGCAAGCCCCTAGAGCTTGGTATGAAACCCTATCTAGTTTCCTCATTGAGAACAAGTTCTCAAGGGGGAAATAGATAAGACTCTATTCCTTAGGGAATCTAGAGGCAAAGTCATACTTGTCCAAATATATGTAGATGACATTATATTTGGGTCTACTGAAAGTAGCCTTTGCAGAAAGTTTGCAAAGCTTATGCAAAGTCAGTTTGAGATGAGTAGTATGGGAGAGCTGAAGTTTTTCTTGGGTCTCCAAGTTAAACAGACTGAAAATGGTTTATCCATATGTCAGTCCAAGTTCACCCTAGAACTCATAAGGAAATATGGTATGGATTCTTCCAGTACCATGAAGACTCCTATGGGGTCAAGTATGTCTCTTAGCAAGGATGATGCAGGGAATCTGTAGATGAAACCTTGTATAGAGGGATAGTTGGCTCCCTACTATACTTGACTGCAAGTAGGCCTGACATTATGTATGTTACATGTGTTTGTGCCAGGTATCAAGCCTGCCCTAAAGAGTCTCACTTGACTGCTGTCAAGAGAATTTTGAGATATCTAAAGGTCACTCCCTATCTAGGCCTCTGGTACCCTAGGAATGGAGATTTTGATCTAACAGGTTATTCAGATGCAGACTTTGCAGGATGCAAAGAAGATAGAAAAAGTACTACTGGAACCTGTCAATTCCTAGGAGGAAGACTAATTTCTTGGAGCAGCAAGAAGCAAACTAGTGTGGCTATCTCCACAGCTGAGTCAGAATATGTAGCTGCAGGAAGTTGCTGTGCTCAACTTCTATGGATTAAACATCAGCTAGAGGACTATGGATTTCAGGTAAGTAGAACTCCACTTTTCTGTGATTCTACTAGTGCTATTTCAATAGCTAATAACCATGTATCTCATAGTAGGACAAAACATATTGAAATTAAATATCACTTTCTTAGGGAACATGTAGAAAGAAATGATATGTACTTGAATATATTAAAATAGATGAACAAATAGCTGATATGTTTACTAAGCCACTAGAAGAAGCTAAGTTCAATAGATTCAAAATTGAACTAGGAATGATCAACTTAGACTAAGTATACAGAACTAGAAAATTGACTAAGTAAAAAGGTGTCGACACATAGACAAGTCTATGTCGACACAGAATAGTAGTGTCGACACTTCAGGAAAAAGGTGTCGACACATCTAGGATGTTGGTGTCGACACTTCAGAATGTTAGTGTCGACACATGACAAGTAGGTGTCGATACATCCAATATGGTGTCGACACTTATGTTTTACTCAGAATTTTTCTAAGTAAAGTCTCGACAATGTGTCGAGTTATGTTGTGTCGACACATAACCATGTGTCGACACATAAAATCTGTTGACTAAACTTGTGTCGACACATATGTGTCGAGACATTATAAGTCAGTGTCGACACTTATTGCCAGTGTCGACACATGTTAAGCTTGATATCCCGCCTGTTCATCTTCAAAATTAGACAGGTATAAATAGGGTTCTGTCTGTGTTTGTCGACACGCTTTCAAAGTTTCGAGACCAAAACTCCTGTGTCGACATTTCTCTTTTCTCAAGACTAATTCTCCAAACCCTAATGGCTCCCAAGCTCGAGGAGAACGTTAACGAAGGCTATGAACTTGTGTGCGGCGCGTTCGATGATGGAGATCAAGAAATTCAATCGGTGGTAACCCTAGTCAGCGATTCTGGACTAGAATATTTGGTTTCAGAACCAACCAAGATCTGGAAGAAGGAAGTTCTTGAATTCCTTACTGGAGCTACAGTTGATGACTCTGGATATAGAATCAAATCCAGAGTGCATGGATCCAAAGTCAAGGTCTCACCAAAAGTCTGAGGAAGGTACTCCAGCTACCTAAGACTCAAGATGAAGAAGAAGTTTCTACATCCAAGACCAGGGAAGCTCTTACCTAGTGTGGACTTGATCCAAAGCTGAAGATAGGTTCTGTCTTTAACAGGAAAGGCATGAACAGTCAAGGAAAATTTCTGTCTGAAATTGTGGGAAAGGTCATTCTCAGTAAGCCTGGAGGGCATGATAGGGTGTCAGCCTCAATGTTCAATATCATGACAAGAATTATCTTCACCCTAAGAACAGATTGGTCAATGGTAATCTATGAAAAGATCAAGGAAAGTCTGAAGAAGCCCAATCTGGGCAGGATTATCAGTCTCTACCTGGCTGGTACAATACCAGAGGTACTGAGCACTGCTGCTGGAAGCAAGATCAATCATATGAGAAAGATGGATATGAGGATCTTGTCTAGGTGGGAAAGGGTGCTGTCAAAGGATATGCCTACCCCTGAGAAGCAAGTTACTGAGAAAATCACTCCTCCCAGGAAGAAGAGAAAAACTGCTGCTGTGGCACAAGAGTCCTCCAGCAGTTCTGAAAGTGAAGAATAGGTGGTGTTCACACCTGATGATCAGGAGGTAGAGACAGTAGTAAAGACTCCCGCTGCTCAAGATACTGCTGAGATCCAGGGGGAGCTGCCTCAAGCTAGCCCCATCCATAGGGATCACAGTCAGGGGAGCTTCCAGTAGTAGAAGAACCATCTACTCTGGACAGTGAGCAAGCCACAGTCATTATCCAAGAGGTACTCACTGACTTAAAAACTTTAGACTATATTATAGAAGATGCTAATTTGTCTGATGTCCATCAACAAACTCAGCTAGACAAACAAGTTCCAGATGTTGTTCTAGAAGACAAATCTGCTGAACAAGTAGTGGTACCTGAGTCAGTGGTTGAAGAACAAAGACTATCTCCAGCTCCATCCCCTCATGAATATACAATGGAAGATTTGTTTCTAAATCTAGATCAAGATGATTTTGACATGGACAAGAATGTTGCGGCTGAAGATAAGAGTGCTGCTGCTGAGGGGGAGCACATGGAAGTTCTGGAAGAGCCTATTAGGCTGGAAACTGAGCAAGCACCTGCTGTGCAAACTGAGAGGCCTGAGAGCCCTAAGAATAGAGTTGATATTGCCAGCACCTCTGCCTCTGAAGATGAGGAAAGTGCTAGGGCCAAGAAGAAGAAATTGTTTGTATTCAAAAGAAGAAGTCAGAGCTACAAGAAGGCTCTACAAACTGTGCTCAACAATCCTTAGTCACAGAAGCTCCATCACCTGATTACAGTGCCTTAATGGTAGCCATGCAAATCAAGCTGGATGAGCACAGGAAGCCATAGAGACGTATATTGATGAAGGACAAAAGTCTTTACAATTTGATTTAGCTCAAGATATAAAATCAATAAGGTTTGAGATGAACCTGAATAGAAAGAAATGACTGACTGCTTCCACAAAGGTGGGAATGCAGTAGTCTATTTGGCAACTCACCAGGAGAAGATCAAGACTCAGGTAGATGATATAGCATTAAAACAAGGATATGTGCTGGAGAATCAGTTAAGAATGAATGATAATTTGACTGCCTCCCACAATGCTATAGTCACTGAATTAAAGAACAAGACTGCTGAACCTTCTACATCTGCTGCTGTAGTTAAGGCTGATTTTGATAAAATCTTTCAAGCTGAGATTACTGCTGTCAAGACTGCCATACAAGATTCCCAGAAAGCAATCTCTGAACAACTTACAAAGCTTAGACCTTACTTTAAAGATGGAATCAGGTACTTGGATGGTCAATCCGATTCCAGAAGGATGATGTAAGAGATCATGTTGCTCAAGAAGTCATAAAGGGGGAGAGTGTTAGTCAAGGCCAGTTCTGAACATGCTAAGTGGATATCCAATTCCATCAGGGCTACACTTGGATATCCTCCCCTGTGTGATGACAATGAAGTTGCTGAATCTGGACTGAACCCTGCATATTTTGGAGGTGAGCCACAAGAAGTAGCTCAAGTCATTTATCCACCTCCAAATTTTGAAATGATTCAAGCAGAGGTGAGCACAATGTATAGCCCATCTGAGGGCAAGGACAATGTCCATTTAGAAAAGGTTGTTCAACCTATCACAGCAGCTATGCAAGAGGCCTTAGACAAAGAAGAAGAGGCAAGGTTGTCAAAGAAGAGGTTTAGGGAACAAGCTGAACTTAAGCCAGACTTTGAACAATGGAGTCCTACCTCTAGAAACATAATTCTTACTGCCTGGAAAGCTGCTAAAGACAACACTACTGATAGAAACAAGTGGTTCTCTGAAGCAGAATGGAGGAAGCATGAGATCAGGCAAGAAGCCATTGTTCAGCACAGAAGGAAGGCTAAGATGGGAAAGCTACCTCCTACAGCTGTGGAGCCTAGCAAGTACTTCCCCAAGCCATACCACTATTTTGAGAGACAGAAAATCAAGGCTGAAGAACAAAAGAAGAAGGACTCAAAAGGCAAGAAGCCTGCTGATGTTGAGCATACTGCTGCTGCTGCTGTCAAGGCTAAAGTCAAATCTGGCAAAGGAATTGTTATCAAAGAACCTGATCAGAAATAGATTAGGAATTAATTTGAAGATTGTTGTAATCTTTTGTATGAGAAACATTTTTGTAAATCATTAAAGATGTATTAGAAAAATGTTAGAACAATTTATGGTAAATATATTTTCATGATTGTTCTGAGTATGTGTCTATTTCTTGTTCATTCTGCAATGTTGAATGTGTATATGTGTGAAGTTTTACATGTTCATGTTAACCCTGCTGATTATAATCTGCTTTACATCATTTTGTAATTTTTAATCATGAATGGTGTATATCATTGACTAAGGGTTATGACTTCTCCAAATAGGGGGAGATTGTTGGGTACATTGGTCAAATGTACCTGATTTGAAGAAGCCTGACCCAACTCAATGATATACATCATAATGTATTTGATGTATGTTTGAGTTACTTGTGCAGGTTAAGAAAGTAATGGACTAAGCAAAAAGTTTCTAAGTCCATGTGTCGACACCCAGAGGGAAAGTGTCGACACTTAAGAAAGCCTGTGTCGACACCCAGACAAGCAGTGTAGACACTTGGAGTCATTGTGTCGACACCTGGGATGCAGAGTCGACACCAGACAGAAATTGTCGACACTTGGAGCTGTGTCGACACTCAGTGAAGAAAAGTGCAGACAGAAAGTGTCGACACAAGGAGCTGTGTCGACACCCAGTGAAGCAGTGTCTACACCAGAAAGTGTCGACACTTGGAGCTGTGTCGACACTCAGCAAAAGTCTGCAGAGTCTAAGTACATGTGTCGACACTCAACACAATGTGTCGACACTATGCTGAAGAGTCAGCATTTGAAGAATGTGTCGACACTCAGCACAATGTGTCGACACACTATCAGAAGAGTCAACACTTGAAGTAAGTGTCGACACCCAGCACAATGTGTCGACATTTAGCTAAAGACTCAACACTTGAAGAAAGTGTCGACACAAGGAGCTGTGTCGACACTTAGTAAAGAACAGAAAGAGCAGCAAATTATTCTAAGTACAAGTGTCGACACTAAAGGAATGTGTCGACACTCAGCTGAAGTCTCAACAACAAGAAGGTGTGTCGACACAAGGAGCTGTGTCGACACTCAGCAAGATTCAAGATAGAAGACTATGTGTCGACACCAAGAAGCAGTGTCGACACTTGACAGATTTAACACAAGAAGTTGTGTCGACACAAAGGAGATGTGTCGACACATAGAAGAATTCAGCAAAAGCTAAAAGAACAAGTATTTGTGTCGACACTCAATTTTAGTGTCGACACATGCAGAAGAATCTGTGTCGAGACATACAAGGAATTGTGTCGACACCTTGTAGACTTGTGTCGACACTTATACAACATGTTTCGACACTTGGACTATAAGTGTCGACACTTAAAGACAGAAAGTCTCGACACTATCAGACAGCTGTCGATCCAGCCGGTCTACAGCAATTGTCAGAGATGTCAGAAGTCAGTTATGAACCGGACCAGCCGGTTACCATGAAGAAAGCCTATAAATAGGCACCCACAGTTTACAGAAACAGTGGTGAGAATAGTTAAAGTAATTGATCAGATTATTCAAGTAATCTGTAAAGTGATACACAGAGTAATAAACACAAGAAGATCTTGCATTCCATCTGCAGATCTAAGAAGTTGGAGAGAGAGGGCTCCTTCCAAGAAATCAGCCTTAGGAACTAGGCTGAGAAGAAGGATTCAGATTCAGTTCTGGGTCTTAAGTGGCAGAGGATTCAGTTCTGGTTATTCAGATGCAGACTTGACACCACTTTCCTGGAGTGTCGACAATAACTAATATGTGTCGACACAGACAACTTTTTGTGTCGACACAATTTTACTTAGCCAAATTTGTTAAACTAATTTATGTTCAACATTCCTAATTCAATTTTGAATTATTGAATTTAGTTTCATCTAATGGTTTAGTGAACATGTCAGCAATTTGTAAATCTGTATTAACAAATTCTAAAGAAATATCTTCTTTTCTATATGATCTCTAAGAAAATGGTATCTTATTTCTATATGTTTTGTTCTACTATGAAAAATAGGATTATGAGCAATAGAAATAGCACTAGTAGAATCACATAATAATGGAGTTCTACTTACCTGAATATCATAATCTTCTAACTGATGTTGTATCCACAACAGCTGTGCACAGCAACTTCCTGCAGCAACATACTCAGACTCAGCTGTGGAAATTATCACACTAGTCTGCTTCTTACATCTCCATGACACCAATCTTCCTCCTAGAAATTGACTGGTGCCTGTTGTGCTTTTCCTATCTACTTTGCATCCTGCAAAGTCTGCATCTGAATAGCCTATTAGTATAAAATCTCTATTCCTAGGATACCAAAGGCCTAGATTAGGTATGCCCTTAAGATATCTCAAAATCCTTTTGACAGCAGTAAAATGAGATCTTTAGGGCGGGATTGGTACCTAGCACAACACATGTAGAATACATGATGTCTGGTCTACTAGTAGTCAGATATAAGAGGGAGCCAACTATCCCTCTATACAAAGACTCATCTACAGGTTTCCCTCCATCATCTTTGCTTAGAGATATACTTGTCCCCATTGGAGTTCTCATGGTAGTGGATGACTCCATACCATACTTCTTAATTAACTCCTGGGTGAACTTAGACTGAGATATGGACAGGCCATCATCAGTATGTCTTACTTGGAGTCCCAAGAAGAACTTAAGTTCTTCCATACTGCTCATTTCAAATTTCCCTTGCATAAGTTTTGCAAACTTTCTACAAAGGTTATTTTCAGTAGAATCAAATATTATGTCATCAACATATATTTGGACTAGTATGATCTTTCCTTTGGATTCTCTAAGGAATAGAGTCTTGTCTATTTTCCCCTTGCGAATTTGTTCTCAATGAGGAAAGTAGACAGGGTTGTATACCAAGCCCTTGGGGCTTGTTTAACCCATATAAAGCTTTCCTAAGTTTATAAACATAATTAGGATTGAGTGGATCAACAAAACCTAAGGGCTGCTCTACATAGACCTCCTCTTTTAAGTCTCCATTTAAGAATGCTGACTTAACATTCATTTGGAACACTTTGAAGCTTTGATATGCTGCATAGGCTAGGAATATCCTAATTGCTTCCAACCTTGATACTGGAGCAAAAGTCTGATCAAAGTCTATACCCTCTTCCTGCATGTATCCTTTGGCAACTAGTCTTGCCTTGTTCTTCACTATGATCCCACTCTCATCAAGCTTGTTTTATAAATCCACTTTGTCCATATGACATTGTGGCCCTTTGGTTTTGGAACCAACTCCCAGACCTTTCACCTTCTGAATTGACTTAACTCCTCCTGTATAGCATCAATCCAGTGTGGGTCTTGAATAGCTTCTTCAAATCTCTTGGGTTCAAGTTGAGATAAGAAGCTTGAGCAAAGAACTGTATTTAAGTTCCTGCTTCTTGTTTGTACTCCATGTCTTGGATCACCAATGATCTTGTGTGCAGGATGATCCTTTAAATGTCTAACTGCTGGAGGTAATCTATCAACAGTTTGACCTTCTTCAATCTCTTCATTATGCTACACCTCATGGTCTTCATTTTCCTCTTGAGTGTCTTGTACTCCTCCTAGACAGCAACTACCATTTTCCACATCCTGCTTTGCAGTTGGTTCTTCTCTGATAGTAAGCTGGTCCATCTTCTGCTGTATACCTATGGAGCTACAAGAACTACTAGGCAACTCACTGTTAATAAGTCTAGATTCATCAAATATGACATGAACAGACCCTTCTACAACTTGAGTAGTCAAATTGTAGACCCTATAAGCCTTACAATTGTTGTTGTACCCAACAAGTATCCCATCTTGGGATTTGGCAGCAAACTTAGTTAGGTGAGACTTGCCATTTTTAAGCACATAGCACTTGCAACTAAAGATCCTAAAATAGGATAAGTTTGGTTTTCTGCCTTTCATAACCTCATAGGGTGTCTTTTTGTGGCTTTTGGTGATGGAAGTCCTATTGAGCACATGGCATGCAGTGTTTACTGCCTCAGCCCAGAAATATTCTGGAGAGTAGTATCACTCAATAGTGTTCTTCCAGCTTCAATCAATGTCCTACTCTTTCTTTCAGCAATGCTATTTTGCTGAGGTGTTCTAGGTGAGGAGAATTCCTGATGAATCCCAAATTCTTCACACAACCTTGTCATACTTTCAGATTGGAATTCAGTTCCATGGTCACTTCTGATTTTGACCACTGAACTATCTAATTCATTCTGAATTTGTTTGACAAAATTGCAGAAGATATTTGGGGTTTCAGATTTCTGCCTCAGAAAGAATACCCATGAAAATCTAGAATAGTCATTTACTACCACAAAAGTGTAGACCTTCCTACCTAGACTATGAACTGGCATAAGACCAAATAAATTCATATGCAAGAGGTATAAGTACCTCACTGAGTCTTTGGTTTTTAGGCTATGAAAGGAGGATTTGGTCTGCTGGCCTTTTTGACAAGCTGAGCATATTTCATCCTTAAAGCACTTAACTTGAGGACCATTCCTCACTAACTCTTTACTAAAGAGTTGGCCAATAGTCTTGTAGTTAAGATGAGCTAGCCTCTTGTGTCATTTGACATAATGAGAGGCTTTCTCATCAGCCATAAGATAGATAGGAGATTTTTATTCTCACTCTCAAAGTTTAGGCAATACACATTTTTTTTCTATAGCCAGTCAATATGACTTTTTGATCACTTGACCTCTTGATATGACAACCATTCTTAATGAATGAAATGTCATATCCAAGATCACTCAGTTGACTTATGCTTATCAAGTTATGTTTCAAACCCTTCACATAAGTCACTTGAGTGATTGTAATTGAGTTGTTAGAAATGTTACCAAAACCTTTGATGACTCCTTTTACAGAACCACCAACATTACTTTAGGCCCATTCAATATTGGTGAGTAGTCCTTCAGTAATCCCCTTGTTCCAGTCATGTGCCTGGAACATCCACTGTCCAAGTATCATATAGGGGCATGGCAACTTGGACTCACCTGCAACAAAGATTACTTAACCTTAGAACCCTAATAACTTTTGGGTCCTTGGTTCAAGTTAGCCTGAAACTTGACAAATCTGCCTGCAGCTCTTCTAACAGGCAGATTACTATCCTTTCTGACACTGGTATTGTGCCAACAGTCTAAGGCATAATGGCCTATCTTGCCACAGCACCACACTCATACTTATTATACGTCTTTTTAGGTACAATCTTAGTCGTATTGTTGGCAGCTGATCTTTTGTTTTGTGCTGGGGCTTTGCCTTTATTATTGGACTGGGCAGCCCATGCAGTTCTCTTAAAGCCTAATCATGTCTTACCCTTTTGAGACACAAAGTCATCAATTATGGGTAGGACGGATTTTGGCTTAGAGAAACTAGCCACTATTTCCTTCTCTTTCTGAAGTCTTTCTTCCAGACTTTTGATCTGATCATTTTTGAATGTGATTGTTCCCATCTGAATAACAGTTATGTTTTTCAGCTTGGCAATCTCATTCATCTTTTGATCCAGCAGCTTATCTGAATCAGATGCAGCCAACTTAAGAGCTGCAATTTCCTTAGCCTGATTTTGGCCAGGTTTTTGCTTCTCTTGAGCGCCTGTAATAAATCTCCATATTCATCTATAAGCTGATGAATATCTCCTTCAGATTCAGACCCATCCACATCTCTTGATGCAGATACATCTGATTCTGACCCAGTGTAGTAATCAGAATCTACAGATAAACTTTTTACCTTACTGGGACCAGGTTGACCCTAGCACTGGTCTTCTTCAAATATAGCCATCAGTCCTTTGCACTGATGGTCTTCTTGCTCATAGATAGAGTCCAGTAATTTCAAAACTCATCCTCTTCTTCTGTTGCAAACAAACCAATATAGGCCTCAGCCTTAGATTCAGACTCTGAAGTTGATTGATCTATCCAACTTTTCTCTTTCTTAGCTACCAAGGATTTCTCCTTCTTGCTCTTGTGCTGAGACTTCTTTTTATCAACAGACTCCTTCCTTTTGTCTGGACAGTCAGCCACAGCATATCCAGGTCTGTTGTAGCAATAGCAAATAATCTTTGATGTAGTTGACTTGCTAGGCTTTGTTCCACTCCTGTCTTTCCTGGATGATTTCCTCTTCTGATAATAGTCATCCTTGGACTGAGATGAGGATGGCTTAGATTTCCACTGCTTCTTCTTTAAGAATCTCTAAAACTGCCTTGTGAAAGCAGCAAATCTTCATCAGAATTACTGTTGTCTGAACTGTGATTATCAGAATTTTCTGAGATCACTTCTGCAGCTTTCTTAGGAGAAGATGGAGACATCCTCCTATTCTTCCTTGTGGCTTCTACCTTGAAGGACACTGACTTTTGTCTATAGTCAACCTTTGTATTTTTTTTCTTCCTCCTTTCTGGCCAACAGCTGCATCTCATAAGACAGCAATTTGCCAAACAGTATTGGAGGTAAATTTCTGCCAGTCTGGCCACTTCCCTTATGGCACAGATCTTTGTATCTCAATCCTTAGTAAAAGATCTAAGTAATTTGTCATTCAGCTCATATGTACTGAAGATTCTTCTATAGGACATTAGTTCATTTACAATTTTGTAGAACTTCTTATAATTCAGTTATGTTATCAGACTTGGCTTGTCTGAAACTCTCATATTCTTGAGTAAGCATAGACTTTCTATCTTGCCTAACCTCTTCAGAACCCTCCATGTAGAAAACCAATGTGTCCCACATCTCCTTGGAGGTTTTGCAGTGAATCAGATTCTGGAATGTTGAATCATCTAGGCACTCACTATAATATTTTGTGCTCTTTTATCATTGTAGCCAAGATGATCTCATCCTTAGTCATTTCTGAAAAATCCTTAAGAATCCTTTGATTAGCATCAAGAACAGAAACCTTCATTGGAATATATAGTCCTTCCTGAACTGTTATATAAATTCTAGGATCAGATGCCTCCATAAATAGTCTGACCCTTTTCATCCATATTCCAAAGATTTCCTTCCTGTAGATAGGCAACTTCATTGAACCAAGTTCTTTATGGTTTTCTCCTGAACCCATCTTCTTTAACTTATTTCTGCCTTACAGATCTTACTCAGACTGTTAAGTCTTTCTTTGAGGAACCTCCCTCTGGTACCACTTGAAATAATTGGTTCCTAAACACCTAGAGGGGTGAATAGGTGCAATTCCTTTTTCCTTCTAAGGCAAAATATTAATTCAGTTAATTAACATAAACAAATAGTTCTACAGCTATCACAGCACAGAAATATCAATTCCACACACAATCACAGATGGCACACTGATTTATAGTAGTTCCCCAAGGTCTGGGTACATCCACTTTCCCCTTCGCCTATCTAGCAGTGTGCTAGATTCGGCCTAACTTCTTTCCTTATCCTCAGATCCTCAGATCTTACAGCTCAGAACTCAAACAAGGCTCCTACAACTCAGAGTGAGTCCACACTCCTACAGCTCAGGCAATCTGCCCTACCTTAGCCTTCAACAAGGCCTACAACTCAGAGATGAAAATCTCCTACAACTCAGGCTCTCAGCCCACCTCAGCCTTCAACAAGGCCTACCACTCAGAGAACTTATCTCCTACAACTCAGCTCTTAAAAAGATCCTACAGAAAATAGATGTAAATTTGAAATCTACCACCACCCTGATTGAGAGAGAAAGGATGGAAGGTTTCTTGATCAGTTCTTGAAAGAATCTGATGAGAGAGATCACCTGTCTTAGCTTTCTTCAAAGCTTCTTGAATCTGAACACAATAGGGTTGATCTCCTTTGAAGTTGATCTTTAATCAGTTTCTTTCTTGAAATTCAGAAATCAATCTGGATTGTTCTTGGCAGACTGGTTCAGAATCTGCACTTAAGAGACTTGTTGATGTAAGTCCCTTTCTTCACTTGAATAGATGGAGCTCTGTCTCTCTCCAAATTCTTCTGAAGATTCTTCTGAATTCTTCTTTGAATTCTCTAACAAACTCTGAGTAGATTACCACTTGAGAATGTCTTCTTAGATCTTCTGTTGAAAATCTTCTTCAGTTTTTCTTTCGTGTTTCTTTTTTATCTCATGTGTGTAACTTATGTATCATCCTTCTTTTGTTGATAGAGAATGTCTTTATATAGACTTCCTCCATGGTAACTGGCTGATCCGGTTTCTAACGAACTTCTGACAGCTCTGACATCTTCAGTAGACCGGTTGGTTATGGCAGCTATCAAGTCTTCCAGTCACTTCTTGAAACTCTGTCTCTGTCAGCAAAGTGTCGAGACTGAACTTCATAATGTGTCGACATAAGTAGACTAAGTGTCGACACAAGCCTTGGTGGTGTCGACACAGCTCCCTTGGTGTTGACACTGCTTCTCGACACAGCTTCTGTAGAATGTGTCGACACTAGTTCTATGTGTCGACACAGTCACTTCTTTTCTTCACAAAAATCAACTTTGTTGAAACTCTACTATGTGTCGACACAAGTCCTGTGTGTCGACACAGTTGACGTCGACAAAGTCTTTTGTATGTCGACACTGCCTCTGTGTGTCGACACAATTGATGTCGACTAAGATTTTCTGTGTGTCGACACTGCCTCTGTATGTCTACACAGTTTCTTCTGGTGTCAACACAGCCTTTCCAAGTGTCGACACAATTGACTCCAGGTGTCGACACAACTTTTCTTCAGTGTTGACACAAGCCTTCATAAGTGTCGACACAGCTTCTTCTGGTGTCGACTCATGGACTTAGAAACTTTTCCTACATTCCTGCATTTTCTTAACCTGCACATATAAACTCAAAACAACATCAAATACACCTTGATGCATATCATTGAGTAAGGTGAGGCTTCTTCAAATCTGGTACATATTTTTCCAATGTACCCAACAGTGATTGCTTGTGTACGGTCGCTAATGTGTGTGTCTTGTACACCTTTAGGTGACACAGAGTGGTGCGGGGCAATCAGAGCACCAGCGATCTGATGAAAGTACGGCACCAGCTGAGGTGCCTACACCTCCGCCATCTGCAGAAACTGTGCGATTAGTTGCTCAGGCTATGTTTGTCATGATCCAAACCCAGCCTATTTGGCAGGCGCAAGGGCAGGCACAGCCGACTTTGAGGCCAGAACAGGTTACAGCAACGCCAAAACCTGTAGCGGCTGTGAACCCTCGAGCAGCTGAAAAGCAGTTAAAGCAGTTTATGAGCTTTAACCCGCCTACATTTTCGGGAGTGGGGTCCCCTACGCAGGCAGAAGATTGGTTATCGCGAGTCAAGCGGATCATGACGGCGATTGGAACGGAGGAGCATCAGAATGTCACCTTATCCTCCTTCTTGCTGGAAGGAGAGGCTCGTTTCTGGTGGGATGAGATGGAGCTACATCACTTAGCAGGTAGACCGTTAACACAAGTGTCGATGGAGGAATTCTCTCGGCTCTTCCTGGCGAAGCACCTCCCGGTGGCACAACGTATAGCCATGGAGAACGAATTCCAATGGCTTACGCAAGGTGAAGGCAGTGTGGAAGCTTACCTGCATGAGTTTACATGCTTGGGGCAGTATGTGGGTTCTATTTTTGCTGATGAGCAGAGGAAGATGAATAGGTTCTACGAAGGACTGCGGGACGAGTTGAGATTCCTGCTTTCTAGTTCTGTGAACCAAGGCTTCTAGGCATTAGTTGACACTGCTTGCGCGCTGGAAAAAGATATGAAAAGGGTGCAAGGGAAGAGGGCCTTGGCTGTGACACAGCCGGAGTTCAAGGTGCCCCGATCGGTGAAGTCATTTTATAAGAAGAAATGGGGCAAGAGGCCCAAGACGGCGGGACAAGCTCCTTCTACCATTGCATCGGGAGCAACATCGGGGGCCACCTCAAGGCCGGAAACTCGTACATGCTTTAATTGTGGACGAGTAGGGCATATAGCCCGTGAGTGTCGGGTGCCGCCAAAGAGTGAAAAGAAGGCGGGAGCGTCATACGCTGAGAAGGGCAAGGCAGTGGTGGAATCCTCTGCATCTCAGGCGCAGCCCCAGGTCTACAATGTTGGCCTACATGAGGACATCAAGCAGAGTGACGTTGTCACAGGTACGAGTTAAGTTTTTGCGTATTGTATTGTTGTATGCTTTGTGTATTACATAGTTGTATGCGGTTTGTGTGTGTGACATGATCATCACAGGCTTTGTGATGATTCGGAACACGCTGGCGCGAGCACTGTTCGATACAGGTGCTTCGCATTCTTTTCTGTCTAAAGAGTTTATAACGCGGCTTGGGATACCGAGTTGTGTGAAGATAGATAGCGTCAGAGTCGTGTTGTCGAATGGTTGTTTGATGCTCGCGGATTGAGCTTGCCATGTGGTGGTCCAAATAGGAAGTCGGGAATCTTGTTTGACTGCATATGTATTGTCGATATCAGAATTCGACGTGATCTTTGGGATGGATTGGCTCGCGGAGCAGCATGCCTTGATTGATTGTAATGCCAAAGAGATCACGTTGGGCCAGAATACCGAGCAGGAGACTAAGTTCGTGGGTATACGAGGAGTGGGCAGGACGTTGATGTATGTACTCCAAGTCGTTAAGGCTGTTCGGAAGGGCGTGAAGTGCTACTTCACGCTGCTTTAGGCTGTTGAGCCCAAGGCCGGTGTGTGCGACATTCTGGTTGTATCGTAATATGCAGATGTGTTTCCCAAGGATCTCCCGGGGCTACCACCCCAGCGAGAGATTGACTTCTCGATCGAGTTGGTGTTAGGTGAGAAACCTATGGCCCGCTCACCATATCGCATCTCGCCAAAGGAAATGGCGGAGTTGAAAGTCCAACTACAAGAGTTACTGGAGCAGGGTTATATATGCCCAAGCATGTCACCTTGGAGCACCCCTGTGCTTTTTGTGAAAAAGAAAGATGGTGGTTTGGAGTTATGTATTGACTATCGCGAACTGAATAAGCTGACCGAGAAGAATAAATATCTGATTCCGCGGATTGATGAGTTGTTCGATCAGCTAGTGGGATCGACCGTCTACTCCAAGTTGGACTTGAAATCTGGTTATTACCAGTTGAGGATCCGGGAAGAAGACGTTCCCAAAACCGCATTTGGAACACATTACAGGCATTATGAGTTCACAGTGATGCCGTTTGGGCTGTGCAATGCGCCATCGGTGTTTATGGACTTGATGCACCGAACGTTTAGCGAGTACCTAGACCTGTTTGTGATAGTATTTATTGATGATATTCTGGTCTACTCTCGATCTGAAGCCGATCATGAAAACCACTTGTGGTTGGTGTTGAATACGTTGAGGCACAATCACCTCTATGCCAAGTTCTCGAAGTACGAGTTTTGGCTATCATCGGTGGCTTTTTTGGGACATGTGGTGAGTTGAGCGGGTATAGCAGTGGATCCAGCGAAAATAAAGGCCATACAGGAGTGGCCGGTGTTGTCTTCAGTGGCCGAGGTCAGGAGCTTCCTTGAACTAGCGGGCTACTATCGAAGATTTGTTGCAAATTTCTCGCGGATAGCTTTGCCGCTAACCACACTGACGAGAAAAGATCAGAAGTTCGTTTGGTCGCCAGAGTGCGCGCGAGCTTTTGAAGAGTTGAAGGTCCGGTTGACCACGGCGCATGTGTTGTCATCGCCATGTGGTACCGGTGGATTTGTAATCTATAGTGATGCCTCGGGGAGCGGCTTAGGATGCGTTCTTCTGCAAAATGGGAAGGTGATTGCTTATGGATCACGCCAGCTGAAGGTAAACAAGTGAAACTATCCCATCCACGACTTAGAGTTGGCGGCGGTGATCTTTACACTAAAGCTGTGGCGACACTATGTTTTTGGTGTGAAGGTGGATATCTATACAGATCACAAGAGCCTAAAGTACCTGTTGGAGCAGAAGGACTTGAATATGCGACAACGAAGGTGGTTGGAATTCCTTGGAGATTACACCTTTGAGATTCACTATACTCCCGGGAAGGGGAATGTTGTCACATATGCCTTGAGTTGGAGAGCTCCGGCAAGGGCAAGTTGGTTGTAGAGGCATGATGAACGTCTCATCCAGGAGTTAGAAGCGTTAGAGATTTCTTGTGTTGACAAGAATTTCACCGCCAATGCCTGTTTGAATTGGACGGAGGTGCAATGTGACCTTGCGGACCGGATTCGACGAGCAACGGGGCTAGATGAAGATCTCCTACGCTATGCTAACGATGGGACAGAGGGCAAGTTCTCCTGGGATGACAGTCTTTTGCGGAAGGAGGGCCGTTTGTGCGTCCCGAATTTGGGGAAATTGAGGAAGAACTGATGTATGAAGCGCATTATACAAAGTACTCAATCCACCCAGGGAGCACAAAGATGTTCAAGGATACGAAAAAGCTATTCTGGTGGCCCGGGCTGAAGAGAGATGTTGCTCATTATGTGGCCAAATGTCACACCTGTACTATGGTAAAGGCCGAATGCCAGAAACTGGGTGGTTACTTGAAGTCGTTGCCGATTCCAGAGTGGAAGTTTGACGATATTTCAATAGATTTCGTGCACGGGTTGCCGAGATCTCAGCACGGAAATGACTCCATTTAGGTGATTGTCGACCGGCTAATGAAAGTGGCACACTTCCTTCCAAACCAGAGGGATAATTCGGTGGAAAGTTTGGCAAAATTATATGTTGAGCAGATTGTGCGGCTACACAGTGTTCCTCGGAGCATTGTAAGTGATAGAGATGGTCGATTCACATCAAACGATTGGAGACTAGTTCATCAACTGTTGGGTACAAAGTTGACTTTCAGTACGGCCTTTCATCCCCAAACAGATGGCCAAACTGAAAGGACCAACAGGACGATGGAAGACATGCTCTGGATGTGCGCCCTCGACTTTGGGAAGAGATGGGAAGATCACCTCTATATGGTGGAATTTGCCTATAATAACAGCTACCAAGCGAGCATCGGTATGGAACCGTATGAAACTCTGTATGGACGGAAGTGTCGTACTCCTTTGGCTTGGGTAGAAGCGGGCGAAGCTAGAGTTTATAATCGTAATGAAGTCGATGAAGCAAACTCGACCATACGTACTATTCGAGAGAGGCTACTTATAGCCCAGGATCGACAAGCGAAATACTACAATGCCAAGCACCGGAACGTGGAGTTCGCGGTAGGCGACTGGGTATACTTGAAGATCAAGCCCTTCAAAGGTGTATCCAGGATTCAACATTTGAAAAAGTTGAGTCCAAGATACCTTGGTCCATTTGAAGTGGTCGAGCGAGTCGGGGAAGCTGCATATCGGCTAGCTCTGTCAGCAGACTTTAGTGGACTATATGATGTGTTTCACATCTCGGAGTTGCGAAAAGCTGTCAAAGATCCAGCTCAAGTGATCGTGGATGATCGTGTGCTGGTGGAGTATGGGCTAACAACGAGAGTTAGGCCCATTCGAATCGAAGATTGAGCCGAGAAACAGTTGCGGAACAAGACGGTCGGGATGGTTAAAGTCTGATAGGACAATTGCGGCCATGAGGAGCTTATATGGGAGCAAGAGCAGACCATGCAAGCTGATTTTCCCGAGCTGTTTTTGTAAAAACGGTTGAGTCGTGCAAAGTTTGTTGTAACATAAAAAAATGATGTTATAACTATTTTCTTGTCGGTTCCTTCCTGTGTACAAATTTCGAGGACGGAATTTCTTGTAGGAGGGGAGGGTTGTAACATCCCAAATTTCAAACTGGGAAAATTTTGGGTGACACGGCCTGGGACATGGGCGTGTCCCAGGGCGTGTCCTGCTCGGGTGCGGAGACGTCGCGAGTTCAACAAAAATGTGTTCGACGAAGTGTTTGGGAGGAACACTCCCCATGTCACGGGCGTGTCATGGGTCATGTCATGGGCGTGTCTGACCCAAACGACTACTCGAGTGATTGTCTCGCGTAGGTCTTGAGTGGGTCTCGAGTAGTGGTGACACGGGCGTGTCATCCTTCGGACACGGGCGTGTCCTGTTCTATGTTGATGCCTCGAGTAAATCTCGAGGAAATGTCTCGAGTGGGTAGAACTGTCTCGAGTACCTAAGGAACACGGGCATGTCAGTCATGTGACACGAGCGTGTCATGACTAACTACTCAAGTAGTTCTCTCGAGTAGGTCGCGAGTAGGACTCGAGTGAGGTACACGCCCTATGTCACGGGCGTGACTTGCCCGTCGCGGGCGTGTACCCTGGCCGTGACCTATTTCGGGATAAGACAGTTTGTGCACCGCTTAGAGTAAACGGCCTGTGACACGGGCGTGTCACAGGGCGTGTCGGACCTGAAAAGTGATTTTTAGGCTTTTTTGTGACCGTCCATTTTCCTCAGCTGGGATCTAAGGGCTGAGAGGCCTTCCTGCTTCCTTAAGGTCGAGACTTGAGAAGGAAAGTCTCATTTTATTTTGGCCTTCATCTTTCTACAATTCTAAAGAGAGAAAGAGAGGAAGAAGGAGGAAGAGGAAGAGGGGTTGATCTCTGGTGGAGCTTGAGAGTGTCAAGCTGAGATCCGAGGCTATCTTTGCGGAGGAAAAGTTGTTACGGTTCTTTCTAGCCAGCTAGGAGCTCATGGCACCGAAGCGGTCTTCCAGGGTAACGACCTTTCTTCCTAGCCATGTGAAAGCTTCCTTTTGGCATATGTATATGATTCCCCCACCAGAGGGTGGCTTATTGTAGGAGTCTTTGGGTGGATTCATGGAATCCCCAATTAGTTGGCATATAGATCCGTAAATTGAGTACAGAATAGGCATGATGTGTGAAGCCCATCTGGACAGGTTGGTCTGGATTGGTGATATTGCATATGAACCGGATAAGTCTCCATGATAAACGCGTAGTTGAGGAGTCGATGGGTTGGACCTGTGAAAGGAAGTAGTAGGAAGTACTGGAGTGGTAGTCCAGGAAAATATCCGTAGAATGCTTGTGCTTTTGGGTAATACCTGTGAAGGGGAGTAGCAGGAAGTACTGGATTGGAAGTCCAGAAAATACCCTTTGTGATGCTTGATGTTCTTAGGTGGTACCTGTGAAGGGGAGTAACAGGAAGTACTGGCGTGGTAAGCCAGGAAAGACCCTTGACATTTGTGATATTTGCGGGATCGTACCTGTTAAGGGGAGTAGCAGGAAGTACTGGTGTGCCCAGGAAAGATCCGCTAATGTTGAGATATGAATGGGTGTAAGAGAAATACCCAGGCTTGAATGCCAGAACAGGATCGGTGAGACCGACATGCGCCTTTTGTAGCCGCGAGTACGTCGTACTCGGTGATGGCAAGGCGATTTGAGCAACGGGGGGTGGAGGATCCGACCTGAGTTATGTCCGTCCGACGTGAGACTATAAGGTGCGGTCTGTTGGAGCGCATAGCGAGAGTCTTAGGCCTGTGCGCCATGACACAATGGGGGGCTACGGGCCAATCCCGGTGCATTAAGACTATAATCTCCAGCTGCACGCCATAGAGTAAATGCTCAAGTGATTTGTCATTGGGTTGCGACCCTGATACGGTGGTGGACAACTGGTTCGTCGGTACACCAAGAATGTGCCCTGAGTGCACGAATCGTCGGGCCGAGTGGCTGACGGTTGTGATGGAATGTGTGTGTGAAAGCACATTATATGAGATATACATATATATATGCTTGTGAATGCTATGCCTGCAGGGAAGAAAACCACTGCCCCGGGAAAGGGGTAGGTTCGTTATAATTTGGCCAGCTGAATGCTAGTCGTTGCCTCTGTTTGCCATCATTGGGTGGAATGTCCCTGTGCAGGTGTTGGAGAGCCGAGCGGGACTCAGAAAGGCTGAAGGCCATGTTGTTGTTGTTCCTGTTGCCGCTGCTAGCCCTCGCACATTGGCGTGCAGGCCGACCACGTATAATAACATTGGCGTGCAGGCCAACTCTCTCAGCAGTACTTGATGAAGAAGCTGCAGATGTAGTAGATGGAGTAGATGCAGCAGAAGCAGCAACAGAAGCAGTAGCAGAAAAAGAAGCAGCAGCAGATGATGAAGATTTGTTTGATTTAATTCATTTTATTGAAACTGACATGAATATGGATGAGACAGTAACAGAAGAAATAAATACTGCTGGTGATTTTATTATTAATCCCACAGTAGATTTGGAAAATCTTTTGAGAATTTTTGATACAACTTATTTGAGCTTTCCTCCAACTGACTATACTAAGTCATCTTTGGCTATAATTCCTTATTCCTCTCCAATAAGTCCTAAAGTTGCCAAGCAACTCAAGACTATTTTTGCTGCTCTAGAGACTACATCCATTCCATCTCCTCCAAGAACGGCTTCCCTCATTGTTTCATCCCCTCCAGAAACCATTTCTGCTCCAAGTTTTGTAATGGATGATTCTCCTATGCATGATCTTGATGCTCTGATCATGGCTGATATTGAAGAAGAAAATAAGACAGTTGCTGAAAGCACTGTCATAGACAGCTCTCCAGTTCCAGCTCCAATTGCTGTTCCTCCTCCAGCACCCTCTCAGGCTGAGATTCCTCCAATTTCTGCTAAAGCTGTTGGATCCCTAGTTGATTTGGGCTAGGTTCACTAGATTAGGATGTGACCCAACATGTATAGCCAGGGTCAAATTTGTGTCCTAGAGTCTAGGCCAAGTCCTTAAAGTCAACATCAGATGGACCAGCTACCAGCAAGACTATCAGAGACTCAAGACTTAAAAGATTTCTGGTTAAGTAAAATGAGATCGACGTTCGTCAAACTCAGGTCGATGAAAGGAGTTCTGAGCTCGACGATCTTGAGACATTTCTCTGTGCTGAGCTCGACAATCCTTTTTCTCAGTTCGACGAAAATTGGGACTCTTCAACTCCAGATTTTTTCTAAGTCCAACTTCAAGCTTTGGTCGACGAACAAGATTCTGAGCTCGACGAACTTGGACCTCAAGTTCACAACTTCCCAGGTCGACGAATTCAGTACTCTACTCGACGATTTCTGGTCTACGATTTGAATCCTTCTCAGTCAGAGACTTCTCAGATTCTAAGTCCACAATCATTCTTCGGTCGACGATTTTGGATCTCAGCTCGACGAATGAAGATTATCAGTTCGACGAAGATTGTAGCAGAATTGACAAGATTCCCTTGAAGACAAATTGCTATTGTCTGGTCGACGAACTCATCAGCTCAGCTCGATGAAATGTGAACTCAGCTCGACGATTCTTGTTCTTCGTTCGATGATTCCAGATTAGATCTTCTCCAGTTTTCCGTCCCTTTTCTTGGCGATGATTCCTGAGTAATTAATGCTCAATCTTCTCGGAATGTTATCGTTGGAACGAGAATTGATCATGGAGTATTACATGCCGTTTTTCCATGGGACAGTTAGGAAAATCATTAATTGTCGCTTCCTTCCCAGGCCGATTGCATTTACTGCTCTAGGTTTCAAATTTCGAATGTTCTTCAGTCAGTCTTCAATTAGTAAACAAAAAGAAGAAAAGATTACACAGACACACAGACAGACAGCGCACTCAAGAACGATCTTATAGAAATCTAAAGTTTTCATACTGCAATCAGCCTAAGCCAGAGAACATCTTCAAGAAGAAGAAGAACATTCAATCACTATCAAGAGTCTTCTTCCTTCAATCCTCCAGGACAACTTCAGAAGGACAGTAATCTCTATCTATCAAAGAAGTTCCTGAAGCAATCTCTGGTCAAGGCAATCAAGCTCTTTGAAGACCTGTCACCCTGAAGCAGTGCTCCAGAATTCCAGATCCATTCAAGATCTCAGGGGGAGCAATCTACTGAAATCAATCCACAAGTCTTCTCAGTTGTTATTGAGAAAGAGAAGACACCATCACCCTTTTTCCATCTTCTATACAGGGTTTTAATTCCCTTCAAAATTATTCCTGGTTGCAAGTCTCCTTCCAAAAGACTTGAGGTTTTGGTTTTTGAGCACCTGAACAAAAGCTCATTGGTGTCAGGCACCTGATCAAACACCTGAGTGGATTCCTACCAGGGTGGTTAAAGAGTGGATGTACCCAGGTTGGGGAACCACTATAAATTTCTTGTATCGTCTGGTTTCCCTCTTTATTTTGTTTTGGCTGTGATCTGTGATTAGTTAGGTTCATGTGCTTCTTTCTTTATTTGCTAATCTGTTCACCTAGCTTTACAGCAAAAGTTGTAAAGATTTTTTAAGAAAGCACAATACTCTATTCACCCCCCCCCCCCCCCCCCCTCTAGAGTATTTCAGATCTACCTTCACTTTCAATTGGTATCAGAGGGAGGTTGGTTAATCTACCACACCTTAAGAGGTTAATTGGTTGTACAGGTTAACACCTGAACCATAAAGATCCCTCTTGTTAGATATGATTGTTTTGTTTTTGTTATTAGATTTATTTCTTCACAGAAATGGCTCAAAACAAAGATTATATAAGCATCAGACCTCCAGTATGTAATCTTAACAAATTTGCCATCTGGAATGCAAGAATCAAACTATACATGAACTCTATTGATGAAGATATTTTTGCCTCTATCTTAACAGGAGTACCTCCAACACCTACAGCTTCTACAAGCACCTCTACAAACATGACTGCAGTACCTCCTCCAGAGAATAATGATGCCTACAGGAAAGCCAAAATTGCAGATGCAAAAGCAATGAACATCTTGACTCAGACAATGCCAGATGACATATTTCAGAAGGTGGCTGAGTGCACCTCAGCCAAGGTCATTTGGGACTCCCTCAATCGAATGATAGCTGGTTCAGCAGATGAAAGGAAAGACAGGAGATCAAACCTCATATCCCTGTATGATAATTTTAAGAAGGATGAAGCTGAATCAGTGGCTGAAATGTACAACATGTTGAGTTCAATCATCAATGAGCTCAAAACCTTGGATAAGGATGTCACCCTGACAGAGGTGAATGACAAAATCTTGATGTGCTTCTCTAGCTCTTGGGACTCAAGAATCTGGCCTATCAAAGAAGCCAGAAGCCTAAATGAGATATCAACTGAATCTCTGCTAGGCAAATTAAAGTCTTATGAACAGTTGATTAAGTCAAGAGAAGCAGCTGAATATAAGTCAACAACTCCAGTGAGAAAGGATCACAGTATAACCTTCAAGGCATCTGAGGAAAGTGAGACCTCGACATCAAATGAAGAACTCATGAGCCTCTTTGAAAAAAGATTTTATAAGATGGCTAGAAAGGATTTAAGAAGGAAATCATCAAGGCAGGATGATAAGCCCAGATTTGACAAAACACCAACCAAGGAGGTTGTGTGCTTTGGATGTAGAAAACCTGGACATTACATCTCTGAATGTCCAGAAAACCAGAATAAGGAGAAAAGAAGAGAAAAGGACTCCAGGAGAAAACACAGCAACAGACCCTTCTCCAGCAAGTATAAAAAGAAAGACAAAGGATTTGTTGCTGAAACATGGAGTGATACTGAAGAAGAATCATCCTCCTCCAGCTCAAGTGAAGAAGAGGAAGAAGCAAGATCCAAGGAGGTTTGCCTTATGGTAATTGATGCCTCTAGGAGCTGTTCAGGATCAGAAGGAGAATCTGAAGATGAGGCAGCCTCAGACTCAGAGGAAAATCTGGTTCTTTCAAGCTTTGATTTTAATTCTGATTTATTTAAAATTGAATTCAAAACTGTGTTTAGATTTAATTAATTCAGAGAAAGAAATAAAAACCCTTAGAGAAAAACTAGGAAATCTTGAATCTGTTAACTCAGAAAATATTAAACTAAAATATCAACTAACTTTAGCTAATGAAGAGATAGTTAAATTAAAATCTGATTTATGTGAGGTCATACAACTTGAGCAATCTCTCAATGGAAGAAGTCTCAAGCTGATGGACATAACAAGCACAGTAAATGCCAGATTAAATGGCAAGCTGAGCTTGGGTGCATCATCAGGTTTGCCCCCCATAATTAAGAAAAATATTCTTACCACACCCATTAAATTTGTTTCTGCCAAAGGAAAAGAGAAAATACTCATAGACAAGAGTAATACAAATAAGAAAACAGCTAATAAAAACAAGGTTCAGCAGCATTCGTCGAACTCAGATCGACGAAATGTGGCCGGTTCGTCGAACCCAGATCGACGAACGTGGAATGCAAACTTCAGTTATAACAATTCATGTAACTGCGATCGACGAACTTTGTATGGTTCGTCGAGCAGAGGTCGACGAACATGGGGCGTAGAAAATGACTATTGTCACTCTCTTAGCAGAGATCGACGATCTCAGCCCTATTCGTCGAACTCTAGTCGATGAACTTACAAGAATTCGTCAAACCCAGAAGGACCAAACATAAATCATTTCTCTTACAGAAATTCTAAGCCAGCTAATAAACCATTCAATCCAGTAGTTGATTGGGTTATTCCACCTAGGAGATATCACCCCTTAGGTTATAAATCTCAACCTACTTTGTCAGTTATTTACAGATTTTCTTTTCAACCAAATAAAGGACCCAAGGTGACCTGGGTTAAGAACAATTGAGTTTTGTTTTTCATTACAGGTACAGGTAAAGAGCTGTCCAAGGGTGAGTCAGACCTGGTACTTGGACAGTGGTTGCTCCAAGCATATAACAGGTAGCAAGGATAATCTATCCAATTACATGTCCAAGCTAGGACCAAAGGTAATCTTTGGTGATTCAAATAGTGGCCAGTCTTAAGGATATGGAGCAGTAAAGATTGGAACAGTTACCTTCAAGAGAGTAACATATGTAAGAGGACTCAAACATAACCTAATATCCATAAGCCAATTATGTGATGAAGGTTATCAGGTACACTTTAACTCTACCTCCTATTCGATTTTTAATAATGAAAACAAACTGTTTTAATTGGAAATAGACAAGGTAATATATATCTAGTAGATTTCATTTCTGTCAAAACTGATGTTTGTTTACTCAATATCACTAGTAACCAAAATGAGTTGTGGCATAAAAGATTAGGTCATGTAAACCTTAAGAATATAGCTAGGTTATCTAAGGACAACCTTGTTAGAGGTTTACCTTCTGGCCCCTACAAGAAGGAAAACCTATGCAGGGCTTGTCAATTAGGCAAGCAAACTAAAACTAGTTTCAAATCCATTAATAAGAGTGATTCACCTAGGATTTTGTATTTGCTTCATGTGGACCTATTTGGACCCATTGCAGTACAAAGCCTAGGAGGGAAGTCTTATACTTTAGTGATTGTTGATGACTTCTCCAAATTTAGTTGGGTAGCCTTTCTGAGAACTAAGTCAGATACATTCAAGGTTCTTACAGATTTTCTCAGGACCATATATATTGAGTTCTCTACTCATGTTGTATTGATCAGAAGTGATCATGGCACAGAGTTTGAGTCTCTTCTTATTCATGAGTTCTGTGAGAAGGAAGGTATCAGGCAGTGCTTCTCAGCTCCTAGAACTCCCCAACAAAATGGGGTAGCTGAAAGGAAAAATAGGACACTCATTGAATCTGCAGGCACATTATTGGCAGATGCTTAAATGCCTCTATCCTTTTGGCCAGAAGCTGTAAACACTGCTAACTATGTCCTGAATAGAAGCCTTATACATAAGCTGAACAATAAGACCCCCTATGAATTACTTAAAGGGAAGAAACCTAAAATCACATATTTTAAAGTTTTTTGTTGCATATGTTATATTCACACAAACAACAAAAGATACATTAGAAAGTTTGAGGCTAAGGCTGAAGAAGGGATTTTTCTAGGATACTCCCAAGTAAGCAAGGCCTACAGGATTTTTAATAAATCCTCTCTTAAAATTGAAGATTCAGTCCATGTATCTTTTGATGAAGTTAACATGTCTTATAAGGAGAAAGAGATTTCTACCAATAACTTTTTGCAGGTTCCACAACTGTGTGAGTCTATGGATGGACTAAACCTTACCCAAGAGGTGTCAACCCATCCTTCTCCACAGGTTGCTGAAGACAGTGAAGAAGAAATTCAAGTGGAAGTGGCTGAACTTCCCTCAACAACTAATAACATTTCCCAAGAGGAATTAATTATAGAAGTTGTTGCTGAACAAACTCCACCCACTGATCTTATCACACTTAGAGATCACCCCAGATCTCAAGTGATTGGAGACATTTCAGTAGGTGTTCAGACAAGGCATCAACTCAACCAAGACTTGATGCATGCCTGTTTTCTCTCTTAGATTGAACCTCTCTCCATCCATGAAGCTGAGCAAGATCCACACTGGATCATTGCAATGCAAGAGAAACTAAATCAGTTTGAGAGATGTAGAGTTTGAGATTTGGTTCCAAGACCTCATAACTACCCAGTTATTGGAACCAAATGGGTCTACAGAAACAAGCTAGATGCTCAAGAAAACATTGTGAGAAACAAGGCTAGGCTTGTTGCTCAAGGCTACAGGCAAGAGGAAGGAATTGACTATGACCAAACTTTTGCCCCTGTTGCAAGGTTGGAGGCCATAAGAATATTCCTTGCCTATGCAGCTCACAGGAGATTCAAAGTTTTCCAAATGGATGTCAAGAGTGCATTTTTGAATGGAGTGCCTCAAGAGGAGGTTTATGTGGAACAACCTCCAGGTTTTATCTCTCTAACTCAACCCTCCTTTGTATTTAAATTGCATAAAGCTCTCTATGGTTTAAAGCAAGCTCCAAGAGCTTGGTATGAGACCTTAGCAAGCTTTCTTTTAGAGCATAAATTTACAAGAGGAACCATAGATAAAACTCTTTTCACTAGACATCATAAGGACCAAATATTGTTAGTACAAATATATGTGGATGACATCATCTTTTGGTCTACTGATCCCAAGTTATGCAAGAGGTTTGCTGACCTCATGCATTCCAAATTTGAGATGAGTAGCATGGGTGAGCTTTCCTACTTCCTTGGTCTCCAAGTGAAGCAGCTCCCTGATGGTATCTTCCTCTCCCAAGCTAAGTATGTTAAAGAGCTTATTAAGAAGTTTGGGATGGGTGATGCTTCAGGAATGAAAACACCTATGGCTACCAATACTATTGTGGATTCTGATGCAGCAGGGAAACCTGTAGATCAGAAGCATTATAGGGCAATTGTTGGATCCCTATTATACATAACAGCTAGCAGGCCTGACATCATGTTTGCCACATGCCTTTGTGCTAGGTTCCAAGTGAACCCCCAAAGAATCTCACCTTATTTTCTTAAAAAGAATTTTGAGATGTATAAAGAGTTGTCCTAATATAGGACTCTGGTATCCTGTAGAGTCAGAGTTTGAGTTAACTGGATACTCAGATGCTGACTATGCTGGATGTAGAGTGGACAGGAAGAGTACCTCTAGAACTTGCCAGTTCCTGGGTATGAGACTTGTCTCCTGGTTTTGTAAAAAGCAAATATCTGTGTCTACATCAACTGCAGAAGTAGAATACATGGCTGCTGGCGGCTGCTGTTCACAAATATTATGGATACAAAACCAACTCCTAGACTATGGTGTCAACTTAAATAATTCAACATTATTTTGTGATAATACTAGTGCTATTGCTATAGCACAGAATCCAGTTCACCATAGTAGGACTAAACATATTGATATAAGACATCATTTCATTAGAGATAATGTAGACAAAAAGAAAATTACCCTAATCCATATTCTTACTGATTTACAGAGAGCAGACATTTTCACCAAACCCTTGGATGAGAAAAATCATCTGTTCTTTATAAATCAACTGGGAATGATCAATGGAGAAGAGTTAAATTAGTTTCTGTCTGCATTCGACGAATTTTCCAGAGTTCGTCGAACGGAGTTCGACGAATTAGGGAAAGTTTGAGAGATGCTCGTCAAACGGAGATCGATGAATTCTCTGTGTGGAAACAATTTTCATCGACCGGAGATCGACGAACTTTGCTTCAGAAGATATTTCGTCGAATGGAGTTCGACGAACTGTTTTCGTTTATTTTGGATGAGATCGACGACTTATTTGTCTATAATTTATTTCGTCGACCTCAGTTCGAAGAACTGTTTCTTTTTTTGTGGAACGGAGATTGTCGATTCATATTCTGGAAAACATTATATCTAGGTTTTCTTCGACCTCCGTCCCGCGCTTTCAGTTCCTTGCTCTTGATCGTCGTTTTCTCTGTCTCTCTTGCAGGTCGTCAATGGCGATTCCAGCGAGCACCTTGGCTGCCATGAAATTCGACACCGGTTTTGACATGGATTTTGATTCATTCCAGCACTCTGACCCAATATTTCTCTACATTCTGGAACTACTAGAAGAACTTGGTCTCAAGGACTTTATGACCAGAAGAATTAAACTGCATGCCACTGAGATTAGAGAATGGGTATACACCTCTTCTATTTTTGAGGAAAATGTCTTGACAGGAAATATCGGGAGTAATGTTGTTTCGTTATCTCCTGCCGTTCTTTCTGAAATTTTTGGGTTGGTAAATGGAGAAGACGATTTGGAGATAGATTCTGAAGAATATAGTTCGATGGTGAAATTGATGGGGTTTACTGGGAGTAACCCTAACAAGTTGTTAAAGAAACAACTCTCTGCCGCCTACCAATTCTTTGCGGATATTATGGGAAAAGTGCTGATGGGCAAGCACTCCGCGCACGATTACATCACAAGACACCAATTCCTTGTCATGTGCGCAGTGGTCAACAAGAGACAAGTTGATTGGGGCCAGATTTTATTTGAGTTGATCAAGAAGAAGAACAGTAAGAAAGAGGTTTGCTTTGGAAGAATCCTGGGGATTTTCCTTCAAGTGAAAACAGGTGAATATATGGTCTCCCCGACCATCTTCATCAATGCCAGCAAGCGCCTCACATGCGCTTTGTTTGGCAGATGGGAGAGGATGATCTTTAAGTCATCCAAGGCTTCCTCCTCTTCCATCCCAGCTTTTGAGAGCACAAGGGCTGTGAAGGCCACTCCCCACCCTGCAAAAGAGGTAATTCCATCTCCACACCCTCTTCCAGCAATCCATCTTCCATCTCCTCCAGCACCCCAATCACAACAACATTCTTATGTTCCTACTCCTCCTCCATCTCCACCACTTGACATCCCTGATAGTCCATCTACCTCCCTTCAAGAGAATCCACACCTAACTCCTCCAGCATCACCTAGTCCACCTCATCTATCTAACATTCCACATTTTTATATACCTTCCCCTTCTACACCTCCACCAGACATCACCATAACAGATGTTATTCCACCTCTATCCCCTCCATCTGTTCCCCTTCCTTCATCTACTTCTCTACCTTCAACAACTCCCTCTCCATCTTTGGACTCCTCCACTGTATCTACAATCTTATCCCTGCTCACTCCCCTCATCAAATCCCTAATCACAGAGGCCATTACACCTCTTATGAATTCTGTTAATTCTTTATCTGCCCAAGTTTCTCTCCTCTCTGCTTGCCCCCTCTTCATTCAGGGGCCTGGCTCCAGGTTCTCCTGAACCCAGGCAGGGGGAGATACTCTGTGATGAAGAAGCAGCAGATGCAGATGTAGAAGCAGCAGTAGTAGATACATCAGCAGTTCTTCCTGCAGAAATTTTGCCATAATTTGATTCAGATGTGATTGAATTGATTCATTTTATGGATACTGACATTGACTTAGATGAGTCAGTTCCAGAGCAAATAAAATCTGTTGGTGATTTCCATTTAAATCCCACAGTTAATTTGACTGTTTTGTTGAGAAATTTTGATACTGTATATATGCAGTCTCTTCCAGAAGACTTCACTAAGCCACAGTTGGCTATTGTTCCCTATACTTCTCCAATAAGTCCAGCAGTTTCTAAGCAACTCTGTGATAGTTTTGTAATTCCTGTTGTTGCTCCAACCTCTGTAGTTCTTCTAGAAGCTGTCTCAGTTCCAGAAGATGTCTCCGCACCTATTTTTGTTATGGATGACTCTCCTGTACCAATCTAGATGAGTTAATCTTAGCTGATATTGAAGAGGAAAATAAGGCAGCAGCTGAAAGCTCTGTCCCAAACATTTCTGATTCATGTATAGTTTCTGAAACTCCAGCTTCTGAACCTTCTTCCCCTCCTCCAGAAAAGGCTGTAATTGATGATAAAGCTTTAAAAGCATTGGATGCTTTATATGATAACCCTTAGGGTTCTGTTCTGAAGATGATGAAGATGATGATGATGATTCTGATGAAGAAGCTGCCAAGAAGAAAAAGAAAATGCAGTCAAAGAAAAGGAAGGCTCCTCCTCCTGCTGCTCCTAAGCCCAATCCAACTGCTAACACTCCCTACTATATTCTGCATAATGTTACTCTTCACAAGGGAATGTCTGCATGGATGTGGTTATCAAATAACCAGCAAAAGGAAAGGAAAAGAAGTAGGAGATATTCTCCTCCTCCAGTCCACAGATATATAAAGTATCCACCTCCTCCTCCTCCTCCAGCAGCTGGTGCCACTGGCTCTAGCTCTCATAGATATGCCCCCATACAAACCTATCAGAGACATTCAAGGAGATCCTCTGAAAGCAGCCAGCAGAGGCAACAATCTTCAGGTAATCAACATCAGCAGCAACAGCAACATATATCTGAAGAACAGAAAGCTGACAGTCCTAAAAGGCCATACTCTCCTCCTATTCCATTTGAAGATCCTGAAACAGCCAACACTGCAAAAATGGCTAGATTCCAGGAACTAATTGGCCTATCATTGATCAAGAAAGCTAAAGCTGGAGGTAAAGACATTTCTGGATACACAACTATGTCAAAGTACATGAAAGAAGAACTTAAAAGGTTTGACAAAGGCAACAAGCTCTTCAATGTTGATGATTACATGAGGCTCCATCCTGAAGCAGTTGTCCCCAGAGCTACATCACTGAAGATTATTGGGGCAGCTGACATGATAATGACCCAGACAAAGGATTCAAATCCAAACAGAGAAATTATCTTTAAAAAGCTAGGAGAGAAGACAACAGAAGACAAGTCTATGCAGAAGAAAAAGAAGAAGTAATCTTTATTTTGTTTCAATCTCTTTCTACATTTATTTTCAAACTATGTTATTTGTTTAAACAAAGTCTATGTATATATATATATCTGTTGCATGTGTTGGTAATTCTCTGCCAGATATATCTTTTTCTTGTTTTGTTTATCTGTTTTGAGTCTCTTAGTGACCTCACCCAAATAGGGGGAGATTGTTGGATCCCTAGTTGATTTGGGCTAGGTTCACTAGATTAGGATGTGACCCAACATGTATAGCCAGGGTCAAATTTGTGTCCTAGAGTCTAGGCCAAGTCCTTAAAGTCAACATCAGATGGCACAGCTATCAACAAGACTATCAGAGACTCAAGACTTAGAAGATTTCGGGCTAAGTAAAATGAGATCGACATTCGTCAAACTCAGGTCGACGAAAGGAGTTCTGAGCTCGACGATCTTGAGACATTTCTCTATGCTGAGCTCGACGATACTTGTTCTCAGTTCGACGAAAATTGGGACTCTTCAACTCCAGATTTTTTCTAAGTCCAACTTCAAGCTTTGGTCGACGAACAAGATTCTGAGCTCGACGAACTTGGACCTCAAGTTCACAACTTCTCAGGTCGACGAATTCAGTACTCTACTCGACGATTTCTAGTCTACGATTTGAATCCTTCTCAGTTAGAGACTTCTCAGATTCTAAGTCCACAATCATTCTTCGGTCGACGATTTTGGATCTCAGCTCGACGAATGAAGATTGTCAGTTCGACAAAGATTGTAGCAGAATTGACAAGATTCCCTTGAAGACAAATTATTATTGTCTGGTCGACGAACTCATCAGCTCAGCTCGATGAACTGTGAACTCAGCTCGATGATTCATGTTCTTCGTTCGACAATTCCAGATTAGGTCTTCTCCAGTTTTCCGTCCCTTTTCTTGGCGATGATTCCTGAGTAATTAATGCTCAATCTTCTCGGAATGTTACCGTTGGAACGAGCATTGATCATGGATTATTACATGCCATTTTTCCATGGGACAGTTAGGGAAATCATTGATTGTCGCTTCCTTCCCAGGCCGATTGCATTTACTGCTCTAGGTTTCAAATTTCGGATGTTCTTCAGTTAATCTTCAATCATTAAACAAAAAGAAGAAAAGATTACACAGACACACAGACAGACAGCGCACTCAAGAACAGTCTTACAGAAATCTAAAGTTTTCATACTGCAATCAGACTAAGCCAGAGAACATCTTCAAGAAGAAGAAGAACATTCAATCACTATCAAGAGTCTTCTTCCTTCAATCCTCCAGGACAAATTCAGAAGGACAACAATCTCTATCTGTCAAAGAAGTTCCTGAAGCAATCTCTGGTCAAGGCAATCAAGCTCTTTGAAGACCTGTCACCCTGAAGCAGTGCTCCAGAATTCCTGATCCATTCAAGATCTCAGGGGGGGCAATCTGCTGAAATCAATCCACAAGTCTTCTCAGTTGTTAGTGAGAAAGAGAAGACATCATCACCCTTTTTCCATCTTCTGTACAGGGTTTTAATTCCCTTCAAAATTATTCCTAGTTGCAAGTCTTCTTCCAAAAGACTTGAGGTTTTGGTTTTTGAGCACCTGAACAAAAGCTCATTGGTGTCAGGCACCTGATCAAAAACCTGAGTGGATTCCTACCAGGGTGGTAGAAGAGTGGATGTACCCAGGTTGGGGAACCACTATAAATTTCTTGTGTCGTCTGGTTGTCCTCTTTCTTTTGTTTTGGCTGTGATCTGTGATTAGTTAGGTTGTTGTGCTTCGTTCTTTATTTGCTAATATGTTCACCTAGCTTTATAGCAAAAGTTGTAAAGATTTTTTTAGAAAGCACAATACTCTATTCACCCCCCCCCCCCCTCTAGAGTATTTCAGATCTACCTTCACTTTCAAAAGCCCTAAAAGCTTTAAATGCTCTATATGACAATCCTCAAGACTCTTCTGCTGATGATGATGAGGAGGAGGATTCTGATGAGGAACCCAAGAAAAAGCAAGTCTCTAAGAAAAGGAAAGCACCTCCACCTCTTGCTCCAAAGCTCAATCCAGCCAATGACATCCCTTACTACATCCTCCAGAAAATCACTCCTTATAAGGGAATGTCTGCCTGGATGTGGTTATCTAAAAATGAACAGAAAGAAAGGAAAAGAAGCAGAAGATATTCACCTCCCCTACCTCCAAGATACAGAAGGGACCCTCCTCCTCCTCCTCCTCCAGCTGCTTGGTGCTTCAGGCACAACATCTCAAAGGACTACCCAATTTCAAACTTATCAAAGACATCAGGGTAGATCCTCATCATCAGGAAGCAGTCAGCAAAGACAGTATCCATATGGCAAGCAGCACCAACCTCAACAACAGCAGCAGCATCAACAACAAAAACATCAACAACTCCCTGAATATCAAAAAGCTAAAATCCCCAAAAGACCTGCTTCTCCACCTGTACCTTTTGAAGATCCAGAAACAGCCACAACAGCTAGGATGGCCAGGTTCTAGGAACTGGTTGGCCTTTCTATGATTAACAAATCTAAAGTTGAAGGGAAGGATCCCTCTCAATATACAATTATGTCCAAGTACAGAAAGGAGGTGCTCACCAGGTTTGACAAAGCTAATAAAATTTTCAATGTTGATGATTATATGAAATTGCATCCAGAAGCAGTGGTCCCAAGGGCTACATCTCTAAAAATCATAGGGGCTGCTGACATGACTATGACAAAGGTGCAAGCTGCGGATCCCAACAGGGAAATCAAGTTTACTAAGCCTGGAGACAAAAGTAAAGCGGAGATGCACAAGGAGAAAAAGCAGAAAAGATGAACTCTGAACTGTTTAGTTTATGTGATGTTTTAAAACTGCTCTCTTATTTTCTGGTACAAAGCTTTTGTATATATATATATATATATATCTGTTGCATGTGTTAATTTTTCCTACCAGATATATGTTCTTATGCTTTGTAAATTTTTGATTTTATTATGAGTCTGTAATTAGTGACCTTACCCAAATAGGGGGAGATTGTTGGATCCCTTGTTGGATTTGGGCTAGGTTCACTAAGTTAGGATCTTATCACCCAACATGTATAGTCAGGGTCATGGTTATGTCCTAGAGTCTAGGCCAAGTCCTTAGAATCAACACTGCATGGATCAGCCATCAACAGACTGCCAGAGACTCAAGACTTAGACAAATTTCAAAGACTCAGTAAAATGAGTTTGACGTTCGTCGAACTCGGGTCGACGAAAGTCGTGCTCAGCTCGACAATCTCAGAGACAATTCTCTGAGCTGAGCTCAACAAACATGGTACTCAGGTCAATGAATTTTGGACAATACACTTCAATGTTGGGTACATTGGTTCTAATGTACCTGATTTGAAGAAGCATCACCCTACTCAATGATATACATCAAAATGTATTTGATGTATGTTGAGTTTACTTGTGCAGGTTAAGTATTTGCAGGGAAGATGAAAAAGTTTCTAAGTCCATGTGTCGACACCCAGAGGGAAAGTGTCAACACTTAAGAAGACTTGTGTCGACACCCAGGCAAGCAGTGTCGACACTTGGAGTATTTGTGTCGACACCAGGGATGCAGAGTCGACACCAGACACAAAGTGTCGACACAAGGAGCTGTGTCGACACTCAGTGAAGAAAAGTGTAGTGAAGCAGTGTCGACACTTAGCAGTTGTGTCGACACCCAGAGAAACTGTGTCTACATCAGAAAGTGTCGACACTTGGAGGCTGTGTCGACACTCAGCAAAAGTCAGCAGAGTCTAAGTATAAGTGTCGACACCCAGAGCAATGTGTCGACACACAGTAGAAGAGTCAACACTTGACGAACGTGTCGACACCCAGAGCAATGTATCGACACACAGCAGAAGAGTCAACACTTGAAGAAAGTGTCGACACAAGAAAGAATGTGTCGACACTCAGCTGAAGATTCAACACCTGAAGAAAGTGTCGACACAATGAAGAATGTGTCGACACACAGCAGAAGACTCAGTACATGAAGAAAGTGTCGACACTAGGATGCTGTGTCGACACTCAGCAAAGATTCAACAAAAATATTCTAAGTACAAGTGTCGACACTAAGGAGATGTGTCGACACTCAGCCAGAGTTTCAACAGAAGAAGATGTGTCGACACAAGGAGCAGTATCGACACTCAGCAAGTATCAACACAGAAGGCATGTGTCGACACCAAGAAGATGTGTCGACACTGAACAAGTTCAACACATGAAGATGTCTCGACACAAAGGAGTTGTGTCGACACTTAGAAGATTTCAACAAAGTGCTGAAGAACAAAGTGTTGTGTCGACACTCAATATCAGTGTCGACACATGAAGAAGAAGCTGTGTCGAGAAGTGCATTCTACAACACAAGGAATTGTGTCGACACCTTGTAGGCTAGTGTTGACACTTAGACAACTTGTGTCGACACTTGGTCTATAAGTGTCGACACTTAAAGATAGATAGTCTCGACACTTTCAGACAGTTACAGATTTTTCAAGAACTGACTGGATGACTTGACAGCTGCCATTCCAGCCGGTCTACTGCACCTGTTAGAATTGTCAGAAATCAGTTATGAACCGGACCAACTGGTTACCATGAAGAAGGTCTATAAATAGGCTTATACTGTCTACATAAACAGTTGATCAAGTAATTGAAAAAGAAGAAGATCTAGGTATTCCTTGAAGAATTAAGTGAAGATCTAAGTAGTTGGAGAGAGAGAGAGAGCTCCATCCAAGAAGACAGCCATTGGAACCAGGCTGAGAAGAAGGGTTCAGATTTTGTTCTGAATCTTAAGTAGCAGAGATCAAGGATCAACTGCAGAGGAGATCAATCTTATTGTGTTCTACATTCAAGAAGCTTTGAATAAAGCCAAGTCAGTTTGATCTCAGCTGAGTTCTTCCAAGAACTCATCAAGAAACTCACAACTCTTCTCTATTTTCTCTGAGTTGTAGAGTTTACATTTTTGTATTCATATTATCTTGTAGGATCCTTAGGGATCTGAGTTTGTAAGCCTGTAATTATAAAGGCTGAGTGTAGGGCTTGAGTGCCTGAGTGTAGGAGATTTGAATCTCTGAGTGTAGGCCTGTTGTGGCTGAGTGTAGGCCTTGGTGGCTGAGTGTAGGCTTTGTGAAGAAGCTGAGTGTAGGCTTTGTGAAGAAGCTGAGCTGTAGGGCCTTGGGCCTTAGTTGTAGGAACCTGTTTTGTGGTTCTGAGTGTAAGATCTGAGGATCTGAGATAGTGGAGGAGTTTGGCCGAATCTAGTACACTGCTAGATAGGCGAAGGGGGAAAGTGGATGTACTCAAATCTTGGGGAACCACTATAAATTTGTGTGTTCACTGTATGCTGGATTGATTGTTGTGATTGCTGGTTAATTGCTGTGTTATAATTCTGTGATAAACTCTGAATTCTGCCTAAAAAGTTAAAAATATTTAAGTCACCTATTCACCCCCCCCCCCCCTCTATGTGAGTAAGTACAATATCTTTCAAGTGGTATCAGAGGGAGGTTACTCAAAAAAGGACATAACTGTCTCAGTAGATCCTGTTGGCAGATTCAGTCTAAGTAAAATTATAGAAGCAAGAAAATCAAGAACTATGGGTTCCACTGAGAATCATAAGGAATTGGGATCCATGAAGCTACCCATTTGCAGAAAAGAAATATTTGGCATTTGGAAGGAAAGGGTGAGACTGTTTATGGAAGCCTCAGACCCTAGGATTTATATCACAGTGAAAGAAGGGTTATATGTGCCCATGAAGGTTTCAGTCTTAGATGCAAATCAGAGAACACCTAAGGATTTCTCTGAAATGACAAAGGATGAGATTGTTCTAGCCACAATGGACAAAAGGGCTCAGAATATCATTGTGAGTGATATAGATGATGCTACTTTTCAGAATTTGATACATTGCAAGACATCCAAGGAAATGTGGGATACTCTTATTGTGTACATGGAGGGTTCTGAAGAAGTGAGGCAAGACAAAAAATCTTTGCTAAACCAAGAATATGAAAGCTTTAGGCAAGGTAGGGCTGATAGTATAATTGAATGCTATAAGAAGTTCTATAGGATTGTGAATGAGCTAATGTCCTATGGAAGAGAGTTCAGTAACTATGAGCTTAATGATAAGTTCTTAAGGTCCCTTACAAAAGATTGTGACACCAAGATCTGTGCCATTAGGGAAATGACAAAGTTAGCAGAAATTCCTCCACCAACACTGTTTGGCAAACTGCTGTCCTATGAAATGCAGTTGATGGTGAGGAAAGAAGAGGAGAAATCTATAAGAAGTGAACATAAAGAAAGGACAGTGGCATTTAAAACAGAAGCCCCCAGAAAGTACAGAAGTAAGTCACCAACTTCACCTCCAAAAGCAGCTGAAATTGAGTCAGATGAGTCAGCAAGCAGAAAGTCTGAAAGCAGTGAAAGTGATGAGGACTTTGCTGCCTTCACAAGACATTTTCAGAAGTTCTTAAAGAAGAAACAGTGGAGGACAAAGCCATCTACTTCACAGGGTAAAGAAGACTATTATCAGAATAAAAGGTCTTCAAAGAAAGACAGGAAAAAGACTAAGTCAAGCAAAGCAACTCAATCAAAAATAGTATGTTATTGCTGTAATAGACAAGGACATGTTATTGCAGATTGTCCAGAGAAAAGGAAGGAGTCTAATGATAAGAAAAAGACTCAATTCAAGGGAAAGAAGGAAAAGTCTTTTGTTGCCAAAAAGGATAAGAGCCTGTTAGACATTTCTTCATCAGAAACTGAGTCAGATGCTGAAGCATATATAGGACTGTTTGCTGAGGAAGAAGAAGAAGAGTTCATCCAGATCATGAATTCTATACATGAACAAGAGGACAGTCAGTGCCAAGGACTGATGGCATTGACAGAAAGTGACAAAATCCTGGAGCAGCCAGGACCTAGTAAGGTACTAAATTGTTCTTTAAGTTCAATTTCTTGTGCTAGTTCAGAATCAGATTCATCATCATCAAGTGATGAGAGTGCATCTGAGTCTGAAGAGGATATTCATCAGTTGATAGATGAATATAAAGTTCTGTTGCAAGCATTTAAGAAATGCAAATCCTTGGCTAAGAGTCAAGCTAAGGAGATTGCAAGTCTTAAAGTGGCTGCAACTGATTATGAGAAGTTGTTTGACCAAAAACTTAATGAGATAGCCAGACTGAAGCACATAACTGTGATTCAGATGGGGACTATATCATTTAAGAATGATCAAATTAAAAGTCTGGAGATTAGTCTTCAGAAGGAGAGAGATTTAGTTGCTAGGTTTTTTAAACCAAAGTCAGTTCGACCCTTAATTGATGAATTTGTTCATCACAAAGGTAAAGCTGGACTGGGGTTTACTAAACCTGCTAGGACTGTTCAGTCCAAGTCCAAGGGCAAAGCCCCAGCTCTCAACAAGCCAGCTGTAGATAAAACAGCTAAGAGTGTACCTAAGCAAAGGTACAATAGGTTTGAGTGTTGGTGCTGTGGCAAGGTAGGACACTTTGCCATGGACTGTTGGCACAATGCTAGTGTCAAAGTGAGTAGCAAACTGCCTGTTGGAAAACCTGTAGGTAGCTTTGTTAGGAAGCAAACTAACCAGTACCAAGGACCCAAGAATTCTTTGGGTTCTAAGGTTCACTAATCTGTTTTGCAGGTGAGTCCAAGTAGCCATGCCCCAATATGGTACTTGGACAGTGGATGTTCCAGACACATGACTGGAACAAGGGGTTTACTAAAGGACTACACACCCATCAAGGATGGTCCAAAAGTCACCTTTGGTGGTTCTGAAAAAGGAATCATCAAGGGTTTTGGTAACATATCTAACTCCTATATTACAATTACTCAAGTGGCCTATGTTAAAGGTTTGAAACATAACCTTATTAGTATAAGTCAATTGAGTGATGTAGGATATGACATCTCATTTGTGAAAGATGGTTGTCATATCAGGAGGTCAAATGATCAAGAGATCATTTTGGCTGGTTATAGAAAAAGGAATGTCTATTGCTTAGACATTATGGTTGAGAACAATGGTTCTCCAGTGTGTCTTGTAGCTGATGAGACAGTCTCTCATTGTGTCAAATGGCACAAGAGGCTAGCCCATCTAAACTACAAGACAATTGGCAAACTCTTTAGCAAAGAGTTAGTGAGGAATGGTCCTCAAGTTAAGTGTATTAAAGATGGAATATGCTCAGCTTGTCAAAAGGGCAAGCATACTAGATCCACCTTTAGGAGCATTGAAAACAAAGATGCTGTGAGGTGTTTATACCTCTTACATATGGATCTCTTTGGTCCAATGCCAGTTCACAGCCTAGGTAGGAAGGTCTATACCTTTGTAGTTGTAGATGACTACTCAAGGTTTTCCTGGGTGTTCTTCCTTAGACAGAAATCTGAAACACCTGGTGTCTTCTATAGCTTTGTTAAACAAATTCAGAATGAACTAGATAGTACGGTGGTCAAAATAAGAAGTGACCATGGTACTGAATTTCAGTCTGATAGTATGGAAAAACTATGTGAAGAATTTGGGATATTTCAAGAGTTTTCTTCACCAAGAACACCTCAGTAAAATGGCATTGCTGAGAGGAAGAATAGAACCTTGATTGAGGCTGGTAGGACCCTATTAAGTGATACATCTCTACCAGAATATTTTGGGCTGAGGCAGTTAATACTGCATGTCATGTTATTAATAGGGCTACCATTACTAAAAGCCACAACAAGACCCCCTATGAGGTTGTGAAAGGCAGAAATCCAAACCTATCCTACTTCAGGATCTTTGGTTGTAAGTGCTTTATACTTAACAATGGAAAGTCTTACTTGACTAAGTTTGCTGCCAAGTCCCAAGAGGGGATCTTTGTTGGGTACAGCAACAATAGTAAGGCTTATAGAGTCTACAACTTGTCTACTCAAGTTGTAGAAGAGTCTGTACATGTAGTATTTGATGAAACTAGAATTATTAACAATGAGTTGTCTAGTAGTATTTGCAGCCCCACAGGTATAACAAAGAAGATGGACAAGCTCACTATAGAAGAAGAACCTACTGCAAGACAGCAAGTAGAAGATAGTGGCTGCTGTCCAGGGGAAGTACTACATGTACCTAATGCAGATGAAGTCCAAGGAGTACAGCAAGATGAAGAAGTTGAAGAAGTTCAACCTGAAGCCAGGATGCCTCCAGCCAATAGGCATCTAAGAGATCATCCAGCAGAACAAATCATTGGTGATCCAAGACAAGGGGTACAAACAAGGAGCAGAAATTTTAATGCAGCACTCTACTCCAGTTTTCTATCCTAAGTTGAACCAAAGAAGTTTGAAGAAGCCTTCCTAGACCCTCATTGGATTGAGGCAATGCAAGAAGATCTGAATCAGTTTAAGAGGTGCAAAGTCTGGGAGCTTGTTCCTAAACCAAAAGACCACAACATAATTGGGACCAAGTGGATCTTTAGGAACAAGATGGATGAACATGGAGTCATCATTAAGAACAAAGCAAGATTGGTTGCTAAAGGATATAGGCAGGAAGAAGGTATTGACTTTGATCAAACCTTTGCTCCAGTAGCCAGACTGGAAACCATAAGGATGTTCCTGGCCTATGCAACCTTTCAAGGATTTAAAGTTTACCAAATGGATGTAAAGTCAGTCTTTCTGAATGGTAATCTAAAAGAGGAAGTCTATGTGGAACAGCCATCAGGTTTTGTTGATTTAACTCAACCTAATCATGTCTATAGACTTAGGAAAGCATTATATGGGTTAAAACAAGCCCCTAGGGCTTGGTATGAAACCCTGTCTAGTTTCCTCATTGAGAATAAGTTCACAAGGGGGAAAATAGACAAGACTCTATTCCTTAGGGAATCCAGAGGCAAAGTTATACTAGTCCAAATATATGTAGATGACATAATATTTGGGTCTACTGAAAGTAGTCTTTGCAAAAAGTTTGCAAAACTAATGTAAGGACAATTTGAGATGAGTAGTATGGGGGAACTTAAGTTTTTCTTGGGTCTCCAAGTTAGACAGACTGAGAATGGTTTATCCATATGCCAGTCTAAGTTCACCCTAGAACTCATAAGGAAGTATGGTATGGATTCATCCAGTACCATGAAGACTCCTATGGGGTCAAGTATGTCTCTTAGCAAGGATGATGCAGGGAAACTTGTAGATGAGTCTTTGTATAGAGGGATAGTTGGCTCCCTACTATATTTGACTGCAAGTAGACCAGATATCATGTATGCTACATGTGTCTGTGCTAGGTATTAAGCATGCCCTAAGGAGTCTCATTTGACAGCAGTCAAAAGGATATTGAGATATCTAAAGGGCACTCTTTATCTAGGCCTTTGGTACCCTAGGAATGTGGATTTTGAACTAACAGGTTATTCAGATGCATACTTTGCAGGATGCAAAGAAGACAGAAAAAGTACAACTGGAACCTGTCAATTCCTAGGTGGAAGACTGATTTCATGGAGTAGCAAGAAGCAAACAAGTGTGGCTATCTCCACTGCAGAATCAGAATATGTGGCTGCAGGAAGTTGCTGTGCTCAACTTCTATGGATACAACATCAGCTTGAGGACTATGGAATTCAGGTAAGTAGAACTCCACTATTTTGTGATTCTACTAGTGTTATATCAATTGCAAACAATCCTGTTTCCCATAGTAGGACTAAACATATTGAAATAAAATATCATTTTCTTAGAGAACATGTAGAAAAAGAAGATATTTTACTGGAATATGTTAGAACAGATAATCAACTAGCTGATATATATACTAAGCCCTTAGACGAAACTAAGTTCAATAGGTTTAAAATTGAACTAGGTATGATAAACTTAGAATAAGTTTATAGAAATGGCTAAGTAAAATAGTGTCGATACACAGAGTTGTCTGTGTCGAGACAGAAAATTGGTGTCGACACTTTAGGGAAAAGGTGTCGACACATCTAAGAAGTTGGTGTCGACACTTCAGAAAATTAGTGTCGACACATGATAAGTAGGTGTCGACACATCCAAGGTGGTGTCGACACTTAGTGTTTACTCAGAATTATCTAAGTAAAGTCTCGACTGAATGTCGAGTTGAGTGGTGTCGACACATAATCAAGTGTCGACACATATATATGTTGACTAAACTTGTGTTGACACATAGGTGTCGAGACATTATAAGTCAGTGTCGACACTTTTCCACAGTGTCGACACAATTTAAGTTAGTTAACCCGCATTTTCATCTTCAAACCTAGAAAGGTATAAATAGCATTTCTCCATTGTCTGCCGACACGCTCACTAAAGTTTCGAGACCAAACTTGTGTGTCGACACCTCTCTTCTCTCCAGTCAAATTCTTCAAACCCTAATGGCGCCAAAGCTCGAGGATAATGTCAATGAAGGCTATGAACTGGTGCAACAAGCGTTTGACGAAGCAGAACAGGAAATCAAGGATGTAGTAACCCTAGTTACAGACTCAGGGTTAGAATTTCTTGTTTTTGAGCCGACTAAGATCTGGAAGAAAGAAGTACTGGAATTCCTAAATGGAGCTAAAGTAGATGAATCTGGATTCAAGATCAAGTCCAGGGTCCATGGAGAAAAAGTGAAGGTCTCTTCAAAAAGTTTGAGAAAGGTTCTACACCTGCCAAGGACAAAAGAAGAGGATGAAGTAACTGATTCTAAGACCAGAGAAGCATTGACATGGTGTGGTCTAGATTCCAAACTGAAAATTGGATCTGTATTCAATAGGAAGGGGATGAACAGCCAGGGTAAATTTCTATCAGAAATTGTTGGCAAAGTGATCTTAAGTAAGCCTGGAGGGCATGATAGGGTATCTGCCCATATGTTCAATCTCATGACTAGGATAATCTTCAGCCTAAAAACTGATTGGTCTGTAGTAGTCTTTGAAAAGATCAAGGAGAGTATGAAGAAACCCAATTTGGGTAGAATAATAAGTTTATACCTAGCTGGTAGTATACCAGAGGTTATGGGTCAGGCTGCTGGTACTAAGATCAACCATATGAGGAAGATGGACTTGAGGATCTTCTCCAGATGGGACAGGGTTTTGTCTAAGGAGATGCCAACCCCTGAGAAAATAACTCCTGAGAAAGTAACATCTCTAAAGAAGAAGAAGAAAACTGCCCCAGTGGCTCAGGTTTCATCTAGTGAAGAGCAAGTTGTCTTTACTCCAGAAGAGGATCTAGAAGGAAATGTTGGGGGGTCTCCAGCTCAACAAGATACTGCAGTGAGATAGGCAGAGCTACCACCAGCAAGCCCCTTACACCAGGATTCAGTCCAGGGGGAGCCTCTAGTAGTGGAAGAGCCAACTCCACTGGAAAGTGAACAAGCCACCCACATCATCCTTGAGGTAATCACTGAGCTTAATGCTTTAGATTTTCTTATAGAGGATAATGTTTTGTATGATTCCTTAAATGATGTTAATCAGCAAACTCAGACTGATAGCCAACTCCCATATGTTGTCATGGAGGACACATCTGTTGCAGCTCAAGTTATATCTGATCAAGTTGCTGATGAGCCAAGAGAATCTCCATCACTTCCTCAACAAGAATTTACCATGGAAGATCTTTTCCTTAATCTGGATCAAGCAGACCTTGAGAAGGACAGTGCTGCTGCTGAGGGAGAGAATGCTCTTGTTGAGGGGGAGCCAGTGGAACTTCTAGAAGAACCTACAAGTAAAGAGCTTGAGAAGCAAAAGGAAGTTGAGGAGGCCCCTAGGGAGAGGGTAGACATAGCAAGCACGTCAGCTTCTGAAGATGAGGAAGCTGCAAGAGCTAAGAAAAGGAAATTCGAAGTATTCAAAAGAAGAAGCCAAACTTATAAGAAGGCATTGCAAACCATAGCACCACAGCCAGCACTACAGCCAACTCCATCAGTAGATTACAGTGCTCTAATGGTTGCTATGCAAATAAAGCTTGATGAGCAATTGAAAGCTCTTGAAACATATGTGGATGAGGGGCATAAATCACTACAATTTGATCTGGCCCAAGATATAAAGTCTATAAGATTTGAAATGAATCTTAATAAAAAGGAGATGACTGACTGCTTCCACAAGGGAGGGAATGCAGTAGTCTATTTAGCAACTCATCAAGAGAAAATAAAAGCTCAAGTAGATGACATTGCACTGAAGCAAGGGTATGTTCTTGAGAACCAGATCAAAATGAATGACAATTTTGACAGCTTCACACAATGTTATTGTCACAGAGATGAAGAACATAGCTACTGGACTGACTACTTCTAATGCTACTGCTATGGCAGAATTTGATAAAGCCTTGCAAAAGAGTTTATCTGATGTTACAACTACAATTCAAGACTCTCAGAAGTTGATAACTGACAAACTCCAAAGGTTGAAACCTTTCTTTAAAGATGGAGTCAATTATTTGGATAACCAAGTCAGATTTCAAAAGGATGATCTAAGAGATCACATGGAAAGAGAAGTCATAAAGGGGGAGAGGGTGTTAGTCAAAGCTAGCTCTGATCATGCTAAGTGGATTTCTAATTCTATCAGAGCTACTCTTGGATATCCTCCTTTGTGTGATGATGACAATGTTGCAGAATCTGGGATACATCATGCATATCTAGGAGGGGAGCAACCAGAAGTGGCTCAAGTAATCTACCCTCCTCCAGATTTTGATATGGTTCAAGCTGATATACAATCAATGTATAGCCCACCAGGGGGTTAGCAAAATGTCATCATAGAGAAGGTTGTTCAGCCAGTATCTGAGGCTATGCAAGAAGCTCTGCAGAAAGAAGAAGAAGTTAGACTGTCTAAAAAGAGGTTCAGGGAGCAAGCTGAACAAAGACCAGACTTTGAGCAGTGGAGCCCCACTTCAAGAAACATAATCTTAACTACATGGAAAGCTGCAAAAGATAATATACAAGACAGAAACAAGTGGTTTTCTGAATTGGAATGGAGAAAGCATGAGACAAGGCAAGAAGCCATAGTCCAATATAGAAGAAAGGCCAAGATGTGAAAGCTACCTCCTACTGCTCAGGAGCCTAGCAAGTACTTTCCCAAGCCTTATCATTATTTTGAGAGGCAAAAGATCAAAGCTGAAGAGCTAAAGAAGAAGGAGCTAAAAGGGAAAAAGCCTGCTGAAACTGAAAATGATGAAGCTTCTGTGCAAGCCAAGATACAGTCTGGAAAAGGGATAGTGATCAAAGATGCTGATCAAAAATAGCATCGAAATTTTCTTAAGTTTACTATGTAATCTTTTGATGTTAAAAATTCTGTAAACTTTTGAATTATGAATGTGACAAAGTGTTAGAACAATGAGATGTGTTATAAATTTATTTCATAATTGTTCTGAGATATTATCTGTGTATACATGTTTTGTTTGATACATGTTTATGTTTGCCCTGTTATATAATCCTGCTTTACATCATGCTATGATTTTATTCTGTATGGTGTATATCATTGACTAAGGGTTATGACTTCTCCAAATAGGGGGAGTTGTTGGGTACATTGGTTCTAATGTACCTGATTTGAAGAAGCCTCACCCTACTCAATGATATACATCAAAATGTATTTGATGTATGTTGAGTTTACTTGTGCAGGTTAAGTATTTGCAGGGAAGATGAAAAAGTTTCTAAGTCCATGTGTCGACACCCAGAGGGAAAGTGTCGACACTTAAGAAGACTTGTGTCGACACCCAGGCAAGCAGTGTCGACACTTGGAGTATTTGTGTCGACACCAGGGATGCAGAGTCGACACCAGACACAAAGTGTCGACACAAGGAGCTGTGTCGACATTCAGTGAAGAAAAGTGTAGTGAAGCAGTGTCGACACTTAGCAGTTGTGTTGACACCCAGAGAAACTGTGTCTACATCAGAAAGTGTCGACACTTGGAGGCTATGTCGACACTCAGCAAAAGTCAGCAGAGTCTAAGTATAAGTGTCGACACCCAGAGCAATGTGTCGACACACAGTAGAAGAGTCAACACTTGAAGAAAGTGTCGACACCCAGAGCAATGTGTCGACACATAGCAGAAGAGTCAACACTTGAAGAAAGTGTCGACACAAGAAAGAATGTGTCGACACTCAGCTGAAGACTCAACACCTGAATAAAGTGTCGACACAATGAAGAATGTGTCGACACACAGCAGAAGACTCAGTACATGAAGAAAGTGTCGACACTAGGATGCTGTGTCGACACTCAGCAAAGATTCAACAAAAATATTCTAAGTACAAGTGTTGACACTAAGGAGATGTGTCGACACTCAGCCAGAGTCTCAACAGAAGAAGATGTGTCGACACAAGGAGTAGTGTCGACACTCAACAAGTATCAACACAGAAGGCATGTGTCGACACCAAGAAGATGTGTCGACACTGAACAAGTTCAACACATGAAGATGTGTCGACACAAAGGAGTTGTGTCGACACTTAGAAGATTTCAACAAAGTGCTGAAGAACAAAGTGTTGTGTCGACACTCAATATCAGTGTCGACACATGAAGAAGAAGAAGCTGTGTTGAGAAGTGCATTCTACAACACAAGGAGTTGTGTCGACATCTTGTAGGCTAGTGTCGACACTTAGACAACTTGTGTCGACACTTAGTCTATAAGTGTCGACACTTAAAGACAGACAGTCTCGACACTTTCAGACAGTTACAGATTTTTCAAGAACTGACTGGATGACTTGACAGCTGCCATTTCAGCCGGTCTACTGCACCTATCAGAATTGTCAGAAATCAGTTATGAACCGGACCAGCCGGTTACCATGAAGAATGTTGGAACACCCTATTACTAATTTAGGTCAGGATCACTATGTCTCCAGGAACCTTTGCTTGACCTCTTGTATAGCTTAATAGGTCAATTAGTATTGAGTCTAAGGGTTAGAAGTCTAGGTTTGGAAGCTGCCCTGAAGACCAAGATTTTGTGTTTGGAGACTAAGTCACATCGTCGAGCTCAGCACGACGATTCGTCGAACTCCGATCGACGATCGTCTAGCTCAACTTTGACAGATCGTCGAACTCCATTCGACGATCACTGAGCTCAACTTCTTCATATCGTCGAACTCCATTCGACGATCGGTGAGCTCAGTTCGACGATTTTGACTCTGCTTTGGAACTTTATCTCTGAGCTCAGTTCGACGATCTTTGAGCTCAGATCGACGATATTTTGTTGTTGTATGTTTCCAGATCGCTGAGCTCAGCTCGACGATAGCAGAGCTTCAGTTCGACGATTTCAGATAACTTCCAGGATGATTCTAAATTCAAATTCAAATCAGTTAGGAGTTATTCTGCAATTAATTCAGAGATTTCCTAGCCGTTGTCATTCATTTCTGGACCAAGTTTCAAGGGATTTTTCAAGGAATATATTTGTGGACTTTCCTCCAGAAGAGATTATGCAATTAAGGATGCAATTAATGCAGGCCAACGGCTATACTTGACAGAGAATGTTATTCTATTCCATACCAGAGAATAAAAGACAGGATTTTTGAATCTCTCAATAGAACACACACAATACAGAGAGAGGATACAGATTACATAGACACATTCAACAAAAAAATCTTCTGTCACAAAAGAATTCTGAAGAACACACATCCAAGGAGATCAAGCCTTCTCAAATCTTTAGATCTCCTTAGTCTTCAAAGTGTTCAAGGCCAACATATTTCCAGACTCCAGACATTCAACATTTCAGCTATTGCTGAAATCATCTATTGCTGGAGTTCAATCTTTGAAGGCCTATCACCGTCAGCAAAGCTTTTCTTCCTGAAGATCTCAAGGATTCAGGGGGAGCTTTGACATCAACAATCCACATAGTCTTCTCAGTTGTTTGAGAAAGAGAAGACTTCCATCATTCTCTCACCCCCACTCTGTAAAGGGTTTCTCAAACTCCCTTCAAAAGTTTGAGCTTGGTTTTGAGCACCTTGTCAAAAGCTCATTGGTGGCAAGACACCTGATCAAAAAATCTGCTTTGGTTTTTGAGCACCTTATCAAAAGCTCATTGGTGCCCAGGACACCTGATCAACTCATCCTGCAGTGGATTCCTACCTAGGGTGGTAGAAGAGTGGATGTACCCAAGTTAGGGGAACCACTATATTTCCTTGTGTCTTCTGGTTTTGCTTGTTTTCATTTTTGTTTTTGGCCTTGATTCTTCTGTGCTTAGTTTTTGTTTTACTTAGTGTTGTGATTAGATTTATTATTGCTTCCCTTCTCACTCTTATTACAACAATTGTTGTAAAAAGTTTCAAAGCACCATATACTCTATTCACCCCCCCCCCCCCCTCTAGAGTATATCAGATCTAGCTGCACTTTCAAAGAAGGTCTATAAATAGGCTTATACTGTCTACAGAAACAGTTGATCAAGTAATTGAAAAAGAAGAAGATCTAGCTATTCCTTGAAGAATCAAGTGAAGATCTAAGTAGTTGGAGAGAGAGAGCTCCATCCAAGAAGACAGCCGTTGGAACCAGGCTGAGAAGAAGGGTTCAGATTTTGTTCTGAATCTTAAGTAGTAGAGATCAAGGATCAACTACAAAGGAGATCAATCTTATTGTGTTCTACATTCAAGAAGCTTTGAAGAAAGCCAAGTCAGTTTGATCTCAGCTGAGTTCTTCCAAGAACTCATCAAGAAACTCACAACTCTTTTCTCTTTTCTCTGAGTTGTAGAGTTTACATTTTTGTATTCATATTATCTTGTAGGATCCTTAGGGATCTGAGTTTGTAAGCCTGTAATTATAAAGGATGAGTGTAGAGCTTGAGTGCCTGAGTGTAGGAGATTTGAATCTCTGAGTGTAGGCCTGTTGTGGCTGAGTGTAGGCCTTGGTGGCTGAGTGTAGGCTTTGTGAAGAAGCTGAGTGTAGGCTTTGTGAAGAAGCTGAGTTGTAGGGCCTTGGGCCTGAGTTGTAGGAACCTGTTTTGTGGTTCTGAGTGTAAGATCTGAGGATCTGAGATAGTGGAGGAGTTTAGCCGAATCTAGTACACTACTAGATAGGCGAAGGGGGAAAGTGGATGTACCCAAATCTTGGGGAACCACTATAAATTTACGTGTTCACTGTGTGCTGGATTGATTGCTGGTTAATTGCTGTGTTATAATTCTGTGATAAACTCTGAATTCTGCCTAAAAAGTTAAAAAGATTTAAGTCACCTATTCACCCCCCCCCCCTCTAGGTGAGTAAGTACAATATCTTTCATTCAACATTCCAAGGCCAGGATTCTTCACACAGAACTCCAGTCGACGAACTTAGTTCTCAGCTAGATGATCCCAGGGTATTCTACTTCAACACCAAAAGACCAGAAACAACTAATTATTCTAAGTCCAGATTCAGACTTCAGTCGACGAATACATCTTCTTTGCTCGTCGAACTTGGACCACAGTGTAGGCAAAACTTATCTATCAGTTAGAAGTCCTCAGCTCGACGAATCTAGTTCTCTGGTCGAGGAACCCAGTTCTCAGGTCAACGATTTTTGGATACTTCACTTTAACACTTCATTCCAGAAGCATCTAAAGTATTCTAAGTCCAGAAACACTTTGCTGAACTCCAGTCGACGAACTTGGATTATCAGCTCGACGAACTTCATACACAGAATTATCAAAGTTTCTATAGAATGCAGTTCTGTTGTCTGCTCGACGATCTTGGAACTCAGCTCGATGAACAGAAGCCATCTTGGAACTCAGCTAAACTGAGCATTAATTATGGCCTTCTCCAGGATTATTGCTTGTCATTTTTCCATAGGACAGTTGGGGAAATTCAATCAATGCAGATATTCTCAATGCCGTCAGCATTAAATGCAGAAGGAATTCAAATTTCAAATGGAGAATTGATATTGAAAATATAAAAGGGATTTAATTATCTTTTCTCCACAGTATAGATAGTACAGATACACAGTTAGTCAGTCTGCCACAAGGATTTTCTCTATTGTTCTCTCTCGACACAACTCTGAAACAAAAAGATAGAGAAACCTGATACAGAAGAAGAAGCCCTAGACCAGAAGAACATCAGCAATCTGAAGAAGAAGAACATCAAATTAAAATCAAGAGTCTTCTTCCTTCTACACTCCAGGATACTTCAAAGGACAACAAAAAATCTATCTGTCAAGAAGTTCCTGAACCTATTCTGGTCAAGGCTGAAAAACTGAAGACATATCACCCTGAAGCAAAGCTCCATTTTTCCTGAACCATTCAATATCTCAGGGGGAGCCTTTGATAACATCAAATCCACACAAGTCTTCTCAGTTGTAACTTGAGAAAGAGAAGACATAATCATCTCTCATCCCCCGACTATATAAAGGGTTCTTAACTCCCTTCAAAAGTTATTCTTGGTTTCAAGTCACCTGATCAAAAGGCTTGAGGGTTGGTTTTTGAGCACCTGATCAAAAACTCATTTGTGTCAGGCAGCTGATCAAAAATCTGAGTGGATTCCTACCAGGATGGTAGAAGAGTAGATGTACCGAAGTTTAGGGGAACCACTATAAATTCTTGTGTTGTCTGGATTGCTTTGCTTTTTCTTTTGTTTCTTGTTGTGGCTGTGATAGTTAGGATTGTTGTTTTATGCTATTATAAATCAGCACTAAAACTAGATTGAATTAATTAGAAGAATTTTATAAACCCTGAATACTCTATTCACCACCCCCCCCCCCCCCCTCGAGAGTATTTCTGATCTAACACCTCACTTTCAATTGGTATCAGAGCCTGGATTCCTTGGTTGTACAAGCTAAACCTTGAACCAAAGATCCTGTGATAGATCAGATTTCTGCTTTTATTTTTATTTAATATTATACACACAGCATGGCACAGAATAAGGATTATGCAAGCACCAGACCTCCAGTCTGCAACCTATATAGGTTTGTCATATGGAAGGCAAGAATCAAGTTATACATGAACTCTATTGATGAGGATATTTTTAATTCCATTGTGATAGGTCCTCCTCAACCATCTACCTCCACCTCTACAACAACATCCAGCAACAATGCAGTTCCACCACCTGAGTGGACTGAGGCCCCAAAAAAGGCTAAAATTGCAGATGCCAAGGCCATGAATATTCTGGCCCAAACAATGTCAGATGACATTTTTCAAAAAGTGGCTGAATACACATCAGCCAAAGCCATCTGGGATTCCCTCAATCAAATGGTGGCTGGATCTGCAGATGAAAGGAAGGACAGGAGATCCAATCTCATATCCCAGTATGAGAATTTCAAGAAGGAGGAAGTTGAATCAGTGGCTGACATGTACAATAGGTTAAGCTCAATCATCAATGAGCTGAAAACTTTGGACAAGGACATCACCCTCACAGAGGTGAATGATAAAATCTTTATGTGCTTCCCAAGCTCATGGGATTCAAGGATCTGGCCCATCAAGGAGGACAGAAGCCTGAATGAGATTTTCACTGAATCTCTTTTAGGAAAGCTTAAGTCCTATGAACAGCTTATCAAATCCAGAGAAGCAGCTGGGCAAATAACACCTGCACTAGTAAGGAAGGAGCACAGCATTGCATTCAAAGCTGCCGAGGAGACAGAGACTCCAACAATGAATGAAGAACTGATGTCTCTCTTTGCCAAGAGATTCTACAAGATGGCAAGGAAAGACTTCAGGAGAAAGTCATCCAGGCAGGATGACAAGCCAAGGTATGACAAAACTCCCACGAAATAAGTGGTTTGTTTTGGCTGCAGGAAACCTGGATACTTCATCTCTGAGTGTCCAGAGAATCAGAAGAAGGAGAAGAGAAGAGAGAAGGACACAAGAAGATAGCACAGCAGTAGGCCATCCTCCAGCAAATATAAAAAGAGGGAGAAAGGCTTTGTAGCTGAATCCTGGAGTAAAACTGAGGATGAATCAACATCTTCCAGCTCCAGTGAAGATGAAGAAGAGGCAAGGGCCAAAAAAGTTTGCCTAATGGCCATTGATGCCTCAAGGAGCCATTCAGATGAAGAAGAGTCTGACAGTGAAGGAGCTTCTGAATTAGAAGCAGATCAGGTATTGTCTTCAATTGATTATAGCTCTAAATCATTTAAATCTGAATTTAAAACTATGTGCATAGATTTAATAAATTCATAAAAAGAGATTAAGACACTTAGGGAAAAACTAGCCAATCAAGAAATCCTGACATCTGAAAACATTAGGTTAAAAGATGAATTAAGTTTAGCCAATGAACAAATTATCTTGTGAAAGACTGAGTTATGTGAGGCTAAACAACTTGAGGAAACTCTCAATGGGAGGAGCCTCAAGATGATGGACATTACAAGCACTATCAATGCCAGAGTAAATGGCAAGCTGGGTTTGGGTGCTTCATCAAGTTTGCCCCCCATTCTCAAGAAGAATATTTTGACAACCCCCATCAAATTTGTTTCAGCTAAGGGGAAATAAATAATAAATCATAAACAAACCATAGAAGAAATTCCCAAATCAACAAGTCAAAAAAACAAAAATCAGAAAACATTAGGTAAAAACAAAGTTCAGCGGATTTCGTCAAACTCGGATCGGCGAAATATGAACAGTTCGTCGAACTCTACTCGATGAACTCTGAACGCAAACTATAGCTATAATTATTCGTCTAACTGCGATCGACGAACTTTGTATGGTTCGTCGAGCAGAGATCGACGAACTTGGGGCACAGAAAATGACTATGTTCATTCTATGGGCAGAGATCGACGATCTCATCCCAATTCGTCGAACTATAGTCGACGAACTCACAATAATTCGTCGAATACGGAAAAGACTTAACAAAAATTATAATTATAACAGCAACTCTAATAAAACTAAGAAACCATTTAATCCATTAGCTGATTGGATAATTCCACCTAGAAGATATCACCCATTAGGATACAAGTCCCAACCAGAATTTTCTGTAATATCTAGCTTCTCATATCAGCAATATAAATGACCCAAGGTAACCTGGGTCAAGAACAACTAACTATTTTCTTTGCAGATAAAGAACTGTCCAGGTGTGAATCAGCCTTGGTACCTGGACAGTGGTTGTTCCAAACACATGACTGGCTGCAAGGACAACTTAATCAACTACAAGTCCAAGCTGGGGCCAAAGGTAATCTTTGGTGATTCAAAGCGTGGCCAGTCTGAAGTCTATGGAGAAGTGAAGATTGAAGCAGTCACCTTCAAGAAAGTGACTTATGTAAGAGGACTCAAGCATAACCTCATCTCCATAAGCCAATTATCTGATGAAGGTTATCAGGTACATTTCAACTCAACTTCTTGTATTATTTCTAATATGGAAAAACAAATTGTTTTAATTGGAAATAGACAAGGCAACATCTATTTAGTTAATTTTTATTCAGCCAATTCAGATATCTGCCTACTCAATATAGTTAGCAACCAAAATGATTTATGGCATAAAAGACTAGGACATGTAAACAAGAAAAACATTGTTAGGATATCAAAAGACAACCTTGTGAGAGGTTTATCTTCTATTTCCTACAAGAAGGAAGGACTTTGCAGGGCTTGTCAACTAGGTAAGTAAACTAAATCTAGTTTTAAATCAATTAATAAAAGTGATTCACCTAGGATCTTATACTTGCTACACATGGATCTTTTTGGACCCATTGTTGTACAGAGCCTAGGAGGGAAATCCTACACTTTAGTTATTGTAGATGACTTCTCAAGGTTCACTTGGGTGTCCTTTCTGAGATCTAAGTCAGATACCTTTAAAGTTCTTACAGATTTTCTCAAGACCATACAGATTGAGTACTTTACTCATGTTGCATTGATCAGAAGTGATCATGGTACAGAGTTTGAGTCTCTTCTTATGCATGAGTTCTGTGAGAAGGAATGTATCAGGCACTGCTTCTCAACTCCTAGAACTCCCCAACAAAATGGGGTAGCTGAAAGGAAAAATAGGACTCTAATTGAAGCTGCAGGTACATTACTTGCAGATGCTTACATGCCACTAACCTTTTGGGCAGAGGCTGTAAACACTGCAAATTTTGTCCTGAACAGAAGCCTAATACATAAACTAAAAAATAGGACTCCCTATGAATTTCTTAAATGGAAGAAACCTAAAATCAACTATTTTAAAGTATTTGGATTTGTATGTTATATACATAATAACGACAAGAAATATATTAGAAAGTTTGAAGCTAAGGCTGAAGAGGGAATTTTTCTAGGATATTCCCAAGTAAGCAAAGCTTATATGGTGTTTAATAAATCATCTTTAAAAATTGAAGAATCTATACATGTTACTTTTGATGAGACTAACATGTCTTGTAAGGAGAAAGAAGTTTCTACCAGCAACCCTTTGTAGGTACCTCACTTGTATGAGAATTTGTATGGACTAAGTCTTACTCAAGAGGCTCCACCACATCCTTCTCCACAAGTTAATGAAGAAAGTGAAGAAGAAAGTACTAAGGAAATTGAACCTCCCCCAACAGTAAACATAATTCCACAGGAGGAATTAATTCTAAATATTGTTGCTGAACCAACTCCACCAACTGATCTTGTCACACTAAGGGATCATCCTAGATCTCAAGTGATTGGAGACATATCAGTAGGTGTACAGATAAGGCATCAACTCAACCAAGATTTGATGCATGCATGTTTTCTCTCTCAGGTTAAACCTCAATCCATAAATGATGCTGTGCAGGATCCCCACTGGATCATTGCAATGCAATAGGAACTCAACCAATTTGAGAGATGTAGAGTTTGGGATTTGATTCCAAGACCCCAAGACTACCCAGTCATTGGAACCAAATGGGTATACAAAAATAAACTAGATGCCAAGGCACAATTGTGAGAAACAAGGCTAGGCTTGTTGCTCAAGGATACAGGCAAGAAGAAGACAGACTATGATCAAACCTTTACACCAGTTGAAAGGTTAGAGGCCATCAGAATTTTTCTGGCCTACGCTGGCTACAAGAAATTCAAGGTGTATCAGATGGATGTGAAGAGTGCATTTCTGAATGGAGTATTGAAAGAAAAGGTTTATGTTGAACAACCTCCAGATTTTATTTCTCCAACTCATTCCTATCATGTATTTAAATTGCATAAAGCCCTCTATGGTCTAAAGCAAGATCCAAGAGCTTGGTATGAGACCATAGCTAGCTTTTTGATAGAGCATAAATTCATTAGAGGCATAGTAGATAAAATACTTTTCACTAGACATCATAAGGACCAAACATTGTTAGTACAAATATATGTGGATGACATCATATTTGGTTCTACTGATTCCAAATTATGAAAGAGTTTCTCTGACCTCATGCATTCAAAATTTGAAATGAGTAGCATGGGTGAGCTCTCCTACTTCCTTGGTCTCCAAGTGAAGCAGCTCCCTGATGGCATCTTCATCTCCCAAGCTAAATATGCAAATGAGCTTATCAAAAAGTTTGGGATGGATGATGCCTCTACAAAGAAAGCACCCATGGCTACAAATGCTGTAATAGATTCTGATCCACATGGGAAACATGTAGACCAGAAATTATATAGGGGCATTATTGGGTCCCTATTATATCTTACAACTAGCAGACCTGATATCATGTTTGCCACATACCTTTATGCTAGGTTCCAAGTGAACCCTAAAGAATCTCATCTAATTTTCTTTAAAAGAATTTTGAGATATATAAAGAGTTGTCCAAGTCTAGGCCTATGGTATCCTACTGAATCAGAATTTGAGTTAACTGGATACTCAGATACTGATTTTGCTGGATGCAGGGTGGACAGGAAAAGTACTTCAGGAACCTGCCAGTTCCTGGGTATGAGATTAGTGTCCTGGTTTTATAAGAAACAGTCATCTATGTCTACCTCAACTGCTGAGGCAGAATACATTGCAGATGGCAGCTGTTGTTCCCAGATGCTGTGGATTCAAAATCAACTCCTAGACTATGGTCTCAACTTAAATAATTCAACTCTATTATGTGATAACACAAGTGCTATAGTCATAGCACAAAATCCAGTCCATCACAGTAGGACTAAGCATATAGATATTAGACATCATTTCATAAGAGAGTGTGTAGACAAAAACAAAATTAAACTTGTCTATATCTACACTGATTTACAAAGAGCTTACATTTTGACCAAACCTCTAGATGAAAGAAACCACCTGTTCTTTATAAATCATCTTGGAATGATCAATGGAGAAGACTGTACAACCCCATATCCGGCTAGCAAGGTCGCCAGGAACCATACAGATCGGGCTGAAGATAGTGGGCGAGCTCGGCAGTAGAGAAGCCGGGCCCGAGCTCAGCATTCGTCGATCGGAGATTGGCATTCGTCGACCGTAGATCGGCATTCATCGAACGGATATCAGCATTCGTCGACCCCGAGCTCGGCATTCGCCGAGCTAGTCCAAGAATCGTCAAGCTCAGGTCAACTGATGGTGACCAAGGGATGGGCGAGCTCAATGTCCCAGCTCGCGCCCTCACAACGGAGCTCAGCAATAGCAGGCGAGTAGGACCTGCTGAGGTGATCAAGCTCCCCAGCTCGCCTGGATGTGTGAGGTACTTTTTACTGTTTTACCCCCGCTAGTCTGCCTATAGCCCTTCAAAACAGCAGAGTTTGGCTGTTGTAAGACCCAACCAAGGGTATTTTGGTAACTTCAGGTCAGTTCTGTTTTGTTATTGGCAGTTCAGATTCTAAAAACTATAAATAGGACCCAAGGGGTACCCCAGAAGGCAGGCTTCCTGTGCTTTCCTGCTCCAGTTTTCAAGTGCTTTCTGAGGGTACCTTAGCTCGGCCTCTAGCTAAGGAGGGGAAGCTCTCTGAGATCTTCCGGGTGTATGGTGGGACCTCCCCGTCGAGCCCTTGGGTCAGTCTTTCCTTCTCTTCTTTGTTGTTTTTCTTGCAGGAGTGAAGTAGGTGCGAGACCACCCCTTCCCCAAGGGCGAACTCCACAGGAGACCGAGATTTTTGGTTTCAACATTTTGGTGCGGTGAGCCTGGAGCATGGCCAGTGTAGAAAAGCTTCAGCGAGTTCGATGACAGGAGGACAGGGATCTGACAGGCCGAAATCCCCCCCCCCCTCGCCTCTCGCCACGGTGGGGATGTTTGAAGATTTTAGGAATGAGGTGCTGAACCTCATCAAGTTCGCACTCGGCACGCGGGACGAGTGCTCGACTCCAGCAGTCCAGATCACGGCCGCCCCCTCTTTGGGCGAGGACGCCCCCGACATGTGAGCTGGGAAGGAAGTGGCCGAGGAAGGCTGGGGGTGCGAGCTCCCCGGGCGCGAGCTCTTCCCCGGCTCGGCAGGTCGAGGCCGGTTCGGCGAGCTAGGCTCGCGAGATTCGCCAGCTCGACCCGCAGGGGGAGGAAGTCCCTTTAGCGAGTTAGTCTCTTCAGCTCCAGTTCTAGATGGGTTCAGGGAACCCGAAATGTCCTACTACACCGGGAAGGGAGACCCGGTCCAGCATGTTCAATGGTTCGAGGATGTAGTCTCCATCCGGCAGATGTCGGACGGGTTCAAGTGCCTACTCTTCGCTATCACCCTCAGGGAGAAGGCACGGGAGTGGTTCCATCAGCTACCGGCCAGCTCCATTTACTGCTTTGAGGACCTGCGCCGGGGGTTCATGCCGAGGTTCACTACCTCAAAGAAGAGGAATAAGGAGTCAGAGTCTCTGTTCCACATCAAGCAGGGGGTAAATGAGACCCTGGGGATCTACGTGGACTGGTTCTAGGAGGAGGTTACTCAGGTCCAGGAGATGCCGGGCCATAGTCTAATGATGGCCTTTACCCAGGGCCTGCTGCAGGGGTTCTTCAAGATGGAGCTGAAGAGAGTTCCCCCCCCCCCCCTCTCCTACGAGTAGCTGATGGAGAGGGTGGTAAGAGAAGTTGACGGGGAGGCGTCAAACCCAGAGTTTACGCGGAAGCTGGCCAGGTGGGCCACGGAGGAGGAGAAGGAACCGAGAGGAGGAAGAGGACAGGAGGAGAGGAGAGGAGAGCCCCGGCAGAGGGAGCAGAGGCAGCTCCAGTGGCAGTAGCAGCCGAGGTGGGGGCGTCAGGAGCCCGAACATCGACTGGGCTGGAGGCCTGAGTGGCAAGGGCAGGGGCCACAAAGGGGATACCACAGAAGGGATCGCTATCAAGGGGGCAAGATCAGTTCCACCCCCCGAGCTGGAGGCAGGCCCAGAGGTCCCGGCTCCCCGATCAAGAGGAGGTTATGGCCATAGCCTTGGGACGAGGAGGAAAATAGTAAGGAGGAGGAGGAGAGAAGTTAGGGTGAAGTTGCCCTATTGCGACTTCCATCAGGAGGAGGGGCACGCCACAGCCGCGTGCCCGGAATTCCTTGAGATGAGAGGAAATAGGGAGCACCAGCAGCAGCAGGGGCGGCAAGAAGTGAGGATTGAGGAGGTCCTGCCTCAGGCAGAGGAGGACCATTGTGAAGACCGGGTGGATGTTGGAACCCGAGGAGGGATCAGAGTGATCCACGGTGTGTCGTGCAAGCTTACATACCATGGGGGGGGGCGTTGCCTCCACATCCCAGACCCCACCCCCATAGGAGAGGATCACCTTCTCAAGAAGCGACATGCCAGATCACGAGGATCTATTCTGTGATGCGCTGGTCATCAAGGCAGCCATCGAGAATTTTACCGTCTCTCGGATCCTCATTGACAACGGGAGCTCCGTCAACGTCGTCTTCAAGAAGGCGTTTGACGCAATGAAGGTAGAGGCGAAGAGGTTGCTGGCCTCGGACGGACCCTTGTTCGGGTTTTCAGGGGAGAGGAAGGAAGTGGAGGGAGGAGTAGGCCTCCATGTTACCCTGGGGGGGCAGTCCAGGAACTACAGGTTCGTCATTGTGGATGCCCCCAGCAGCTACAACGCCATCTTCAGGAGGCCCCTTATCAGCTCCTTCCGCTGCGTCCCCTCATCATTCCACTAATGCTTAAAGTTCAACGCTAAGGGATTCAGGTCCGGGTCAGGGGGAACCCAAGGTGGTGCGGGAATGCTATGTCACCGCCGTGAACTCCATCTCTTGGTAGAAGGGATCCGAGGAGATGGGGCGAAGAATGGAGGAGGCTGGCAGGGAGGAGCTGGAGATGGAGAGCTGCACTGAGGAGGCAGCGGGAAGAGATCAGGAGGAGATGGCCGAAGTGATGGTAGTGGAAGAAGAGGTGGAGGTGGAGATCCCGGTCTCGGAAGAGAGGGATGCTGAAGGATGGGGAGAGCAGTCCAGGTTGGAGGCTACGGAGGAAGAGGTGGAGTTAGAGGTACTTACCCATGGAGGCAGGGTGGAGAAGGTCTGCGTCAGCAGAGGGTTGACCCCGAAAGACCAGGGCAGGATGTTGGAGTGAATCCAGAAGAACATAGACATCTTCGCTTGGAACGCCGCGGAGATGATTGGGGTTGACGCAGATGTGGCCTGCCACCGCCTCAACCTGGACCCGAGAACACACCCCGTTCAATAGAAGAAGAGGTCCACTGCGGACAAGCTGGCAGAGCCCATCATAGAGGAGGTGGCAAAGCTCCTAAAGGCCGTCTTCGTGTCCGAGATCCAATACCCCGGCTGGGTCTCCAATGTGGTCATGGTCAAAAAGGGAGACGGCCGGTGGAGGATGTGTATCGATTTTTCTTTACTTAATAAAGCTTGTCCTAAGAACTGTTATCCTTTGCCTCGGATCAACGCGCTGGTTGACTCAGCCGTTGGTTTTCTATAATGAGTTTTCTAGATGCTTTTTCAGGTTATCATCAAATCAGGATGTACCCCCAGACATCAAGGATGTCTCGTTCATCACTGGGGATGGATGCTACTGTTACAAGATGATGCCCTTCGGGCTGAAGAATGCAGGGGCGACCTACCAGAAGATGATGGATAGGGTCTTCAAGGAGCAAAAGGGGAGGAATTTGGAGGTGTACGTGGATGACCTCATGATCAAGAGTCGGGATGTGGACTCCCACCTTCAGGACCTAGAGGAGACCTTCGCCACCATACACAAGTACAAGATGTGGTTGAATCCCCTAAAATGTTTCTTCGGGGGTAGCAGGGGAAAGTTCTTAGGGCACCTCCTCACCCCTGCGGGGGTCGAGCCGAATCCTAATAAGGTCAAGGCTATCTTAGAGCTGGGGTCGCCGCGGAATTCTAAGGAGGTCCAACGGCTGACGGGGAAGCTGGCAGGGTTGAGTAGGTTCCTCTCCCGGGCAGGGGAGAAGTGCTCCCCCTTCTTCAAAACATTGAGGGGTGGTCGAAAGTTCGAATGGACCAAGGAGTGCGAGGAGGCATTTCGGGCCCTCAAGATGCAGTTGACTCAGGCTCCGCTGCTCCAAGGGCCGAAGGAGGGGGAGGACCTATTTTTATATCTCGGGGTCGGGGCGGAGGCCTTGAGCTCCGTCCTAGTTCGTGAAGAGGGGAAGAAGCAGCTCCCCATTTATTACGTGAGTCGGGTCCTGAGGAAGGTCGAGCCCCGGTACCCAATTTTCGAGAAGCTGGCTTTTGCCCTGATCATCTCAGCCCGGAGGCTGCGACCTTACTTCCAGGCACACTCGATCAGAGTGGTGACTGACCATCCTCTCCGCAACATCTTTGAGGGGGTGGAGCATTCAGGCAGGCTGGCCAAGTGGTCGGTGGAGTTGAGTGAGTTCGACGTCTCATTCGTTCTGCGCCTCTCGATCAAAGCTTAAGCGATGGCCGACTTCTTAGTTGATTATGTGATTGAAGTGGCAGAGGAAGAGCTCACCCGTCCGGCTCCTTGGAAGGTGAAGGTAGACGGCGCCTCGGGGATGCATTCCCTAGGAGTGGGGGTGATCTTGGAGAGCCCTCAGGGGACTAGAATTAAGCAGACGGTGATGGTGCACTTTCCCATCACCAACAATCAAGCCAAGTATGAAGTCGTGATAGCAGGGCTACGCCTGGCCAAGGAGCTAGGGGTGTTGGACGTGGAGGTCCTTACCGACTCCATGGTGGTAGCTTCCCAGATCAACGGGGAGTTTGAGGCAAGGGAGCCCACCCTGCGATTATACTTAGCCAAAGTGAAGGGGGTCATAGGCACTTTCCAAACCTTCTCCATCCGACACGTGCCCAGGGAAGAAAACGAACAGGTCGGCCAACTAGCAAAGCATGGTCCCCAGGTGGGGGGTACCATCACCGATCTATTACGCCCCTCCATTGAAGAGGGGGAGCTCATGGAGATTGATCAACAGACTTCATGGATGGACTCAGTTGTAACTTTCCTTTCCACAGGAGAGTATCCGGAGGGGGCAGATAAGAAGAAGCTAAGGCACAAGTCAGCATACTACCTCCTCCTGGACGGGAAGCTGTACAGGAAGAAACTCTCGTGGATGCCGGCTCGTTGCGTGGTCGAGGGGGAGGTACAAAGAATCTTGGAGGAAGTCCACTCCGGAGAGTGTGGGAGCCACTCCGGGAGTCAGACCCTGGAGGGAAGAATCGTCAGGCAGGGGTACTTCTGGCCCACCCTGGGCCATGATGCAACGGAGTTCGCAAGAAGGTGCCATAAGTGCCAGCTGTTTGCCCCCCTCTAGCTACAGCCGGCCTAGCACCTCAAAAGTATCACGGCCCCCTGGCCCTTCGCCATTTGGGGAATGGATTTGGTTAGGCCGTTCCCGCAGGCCAGTGGGCAGAGGAGGTTTCTCCAAGTAATGATCGCTTACTTCTCCAAGTGGTTGGAAGTGAAGGCGCTGACCAAGGTGACCTCCCAGGTTATCAGGAACTTTGTTTGGGGGGAGATAATCTATCGCCATGGGCTGCCCCGGGCCATTGTCACAGACAACAGGCCCCAGTTCACCAGTGCCGAGTTCACTAGTTTCTGCAAACACCTGGGAATCAACCTCAGGTTCGCCTCGGTTCACCATCCCAGGAGCAACGGGCAGGTGGAAGCTGCGAACAAGATCATCGTCAACCTCCTCAAGAAGAAAGTGGAGAATTTGAAGGGGAGCTGGGTGGAGCAGCTTTCCGCGGTTTTTTGGGCCCTGATAACCACCCTCAACATAGCTACTGGGGAGACCCTCTTCAAGCTCTCCCATGGGTGTGAGGCAGTGCTCCCCGTGGAGTTTGAAGTTCAAACACATCGAGTTATTGCGGCCAAGGAAGGTAGGGAAGAATGGCAGGCCGAGAACGAGGAAGAGTTAAGGCTCTCCCTCGACATGGTGGAAGAACTGTGGGACCTCTCCGCCCTCCAGAAAGAACAGGTGAAGAGGAGAATATGTAACACCCCCTATCCGTCGCATAGCATATAGCAGTAGGTCCGGCCGGGGCCCGACGCCATATACCACAGACAGACCGAGTGGTTACGTATGGAAACCATCCAACCAATCTCAACGTCCTACACAGAGCATTCTAGCGGAAGCAGTTTAAAAGAGTTGTAAACAAGAACCCAGCATAAGAGCATAAATGTCCACTAATACGCAAATAGGAATGTTATTACAAAAATACTCAAAACAAGCCTTAAGGCCTTACAAAATGTTTCACTTGTCTATTACATGATTTACAAACCACGGCACGCAGGCCGGTCATACATGAATAAAGCAATAAACATTTCCATTCGGGCCTTCGAGGGCCGGCTTCGCAAAAAGGGCTTTAGCCCGCTATTGACCGCTTGGTCCAGCTGCACCTGCAAACAACAAACCACCGCACGGTGGCAAAACAAGGCAACGGTCAGCAATGCTGACCAAATTATAACGATCCTGCCCCCAACTCGGGGCGGCGATGCTCCTTCCCTGCATTTCATTAGCATAAGCGAGCAATGTAAATATAGCCATTTCATCACAGGCGGAGGCTCAACGGCCACACACCCGTGCACTCAGGGCACATTCTTGGTGAACGCAGTCTAAGTCTGTCCGACTCACCACCATCCCCTCTTGGACGGCCAAACAATGAGCAGTTTGTCTTCCTGGTATGGGTCACGGTAATTAAAACCATAGACCGCCGAAGACCTTCATCTATGCCAACGGCCTCTAATCCTCTCTAACCCGAACGACATAGAGTGGGTTCGGTTCCATCTAACCCGTGCTCACACGCAACGGTAATTTAAACCATATGCGCCCGCAACGGTAATTTAAACCATATGCGCAGGTCAAACTTCTCCCGAGTCCCATTTCCATCACAAGTCACATAACCCGGTTATGTTCAAGTTGGCTTTCAAGCCACCAAGTTGGCAAGATCTCGTATCCGCCTAGTTTTCCGGGTGCACCTTTGGGTTAGTCCCCAAGGCTCCCTGCTGCAATCTACCGCGTAGAAAACCCGAAAAACAACCAATAGCACGGAGTCTTCTCCGGCCTTATGCAATGCAACATCACCGATCCAGACTAACATGTCCGGGTAGGCTTCACACATCATGCCTATGTCCGTTCTCGCATACGGACTCTAAACAACGGGGACTTCACATATCTACCCGAAGGAACGCCTCCAACTCTCCGCAAACTCGCGAGAGCGGGCTTCCTATGCAAAGAAAGAGAGCGACTCATGCTCAAGTTGAGGATCGTTACCCTTGAGTTCCTCTTTGGCGCCATCGAAAAGTAATCGGATAGAAATCACCGCACTAGCGTTGCCTCCGTGGATCCGGAGTCGGCTTGCGATTCGGAGCTCCGAAGCTCCTCCAATGGCGGATCTAGCTCCTCCTTCTTCACTTAGCTCTCCTCTCTCTCTAAGACTTTAGAAAGAGATCACTTAAGAAAAAGTGAGGGTTTTCTAAGTCAAAACCCGGTATATCCCTTCAGGAACAACCCCCAGCCGTTGGATCTTCAGTCAAAGAAATGAACGGCTTTGATTCGGGACTGAAATGCCCAATTTGGACCGAACACGGCCTGGCACACGCCCGTGTCTAGGGCCGTGTGCCTCATTCGCCGTCAAAATCGAATCACCTGGAACCTCACACGGGTATCGAACATGCCCGTGTTCGAGCTGACACGCCCGTGTTCCACCTGACACGGCCGTGTAGCCGGCCGTGTACCCCATGATTTTTCCCCGTTTTCAACCCGAGCACTGCACGGGTTCTAGGACACGCCCGTGTCCTTGCCCGTGTCACCTTGACACGCCTGGGCTCCAGGCCGTGTACAAGGTCTCGACACTTCGCGGCTAAGTGTCGACACGGGTCGACACGCCCTGCGACACGCCCGTGTCGCAGGCCGTGTGCCATGTCTCGACACATTGTCGACACCAAAGTGTCGACTTCGCGGGACGAGTGTCGACACGGGTTGACACGCCCTGCGACACGCCCGTGTCGCAGGCCGTGTGCCATGTCTCGACACAACGTCGAAGAACACTGTGTCGACTTCACGGCTAAGTGTCGACACGGGTCGACACGCCCTGCGACACGCCCGTGTCGCAGGCCGTGTGCCCAGTCTCGACACAATGTCGAGACCAAAGTGTCGACTTCACGCCTTAGTGTCGACACAGGCTTGACACGCCCTGGGACACGCCCGTGTCCCAGGCCGTGTGCCTGCAGCCAGAACTCAAATTGGCCCAAAACATCCCCCTTTGCTCCTTTGAGTTTCGGGGCGTTACAACTCTACCCCTCTTAAAAGAATTTCGCCCACGAAATTACATAAAGGGAAAAACATGTACAAAACTAAAATTTGTACCTGAGCGGAACAACTCCGGATACTCGTCAAGCATCGTCTGCTCTCGCTCCCAAGAGAGCTCCTCACGACCGCAATTGTCCCACCAGACCTTGACCATCCTGATCTCTTTATTGCGTAGCCGCTTGACCTCCGAGTCCTCAATCCGCACGGGCTTGACTTTTGTCGTTAGCCCACTATCCACCGGCACTTGATCGACCGCGATCACTTGCGTAGGCTCTTTCACCGCCTTCCGAAGCACCGAAATATGGAATACATCATGTAAACCACTTAGCTCCACTGAAAGCTTCAGCCGATAGGCCGCTTCTCCTACTCGCTCCAGAACCTCGAACGGTCCAAGGTACCTCGGGCTTAGCTTTTTCAATCGCCGCACCCGCGAGACACCCTTGAACGGCTTGATCTTCAAGTATACATAATCGCCCACAGCGAACTCCACGTTCCTGTGCTTGGCATTATAGTACTTTGCTTGTCGGTCCTGAGCGATAAGCAACCTCTCTCGAATTGTCCTTACCAAAGAAGTAGCATCCTCCACTTCCGATCGCTTGTACAACTTTGACTCGCCCGTTTCTAACCAAGACAACGGCGTGCGACATCTTCTACCATATAGGGCCTCGAAAGGCGCCATCTGAATACTTGCTTGGTAGCTGTTGTTGTATGCGAACTCCACCAAATAAAGGTGGTCCTCCCATTGCTTTCCAAAGTCCAAGACACACATGCGAAGCATGTCTTCCATGGTTCTATTGACCCTCTCGGTCTGCCCATCCGTTTGCGGATGGAAGGCTGTGCTAAACTTCAGCTTTGTTCCCAACATTTGCTGCACCAGCCTCCAATCATTGGACGTGAACCGCCCATCTCGGTCACTCACGATGCTGCGGGGCACACCATGAAGCCGTACCAAGTTATCCACATAAAGCTTTGCCAGCTTCTCCACCGGATCATCCTTCCTATGCGGAATAAAATGCGACACCTTCGTTAATCGATCAACAACCACCCAAATGGCGTCGTTCCCCTTTTGCGACCTTGGCAAACCATGCACAAAGTCCATAGAGATGTCGTCGAATTTCCACTCCGGAATAGGCAAGGACTTAAGAAATCCTCCCGGCTTTTGGCACTCCGCCTTTACCAAGGCGCAGGTTTGGCACTTCGCTACGTATAGCGCCACATCCTTCTTTAAACCCGGCCACCAAAACAGTTTCTTTATATCGCGGTACATCTTCGTGCTCCCGGGTGAATCGAGTACTTGGTATGGTGCGCCTCGTACAACAACTCCACCCGTAAATTGCCCACACTTGGGACGCACAAACGACCGTCTTTCCACAGCAATCCGTCCTCCACAACGAATTGGGAATTTGACCCATCCAGAGCCTCTATCATGAACTGCTTCATATGAGCATCCATATCCAAAGCCTGCCGAATCCGATCAGCCAGGTCATATTGGACTTCAGTCCAATTCAGCACTGCTTCAGCACTAGATTGTCTATCCACACAAACAATCCAACGCCTCCAGCTCCTGCACCAACCGCTCATCATGCACTGATAGCCAATTCGCTTGAGCTGGGGCTCGGCGACTCAACGCGTCCGCAACCGCATTCCCTTTGTCCAGGCACGTAGTGGATCTTGAATGTATAGTCCCCCAGGAACTCCATCCACCTACGCTGCCGCATATTCAGATCTTTCTGATCAATCAGGTACTTTAGACTCTTGTGATCGGTGTAGATATCAATCTTCACACCGTACAAATAGTGTCTCCACAGCTTCAAGGCAAAAATCACGGCCGCTAACTCCAAGTCATGGACCGGATAATTCCTCTCGTGCACTTTTAGCTGTCTCGAGCCATAAGCTATCACGCTGTCGTGCTGCAATAGCACGCAACCCAAACCACTGCCCGAAGCATCGCTATATATCTCGTAGCCTTCGGTTCCAACCGGCGAACTCAGCACAGGCGCCGTGGTCAACCGACACTTCAACTCCTCAAAAGCTCGCGCGCACTCCGGCGTCCAAACGAACTTATGCTCCTTCCTCGTCAAAGTAGTGAGAGGTAACGCTATCCGCGAGAAGTTCTCTACGAAGCGCCTATAATAGCCGGCAAGCCCCAAAAAGCTCCGGACTTCTGCTACCGTAGCAAGCTCAGGCCACTCCCGTATCGCAACAATCTTCGCCGGATCCACAGCAATATCCTCTCCACTCACTATATGCCCGAGGAACGCCACTGAGGATAGCCAAAACTCGCACTTCGAGAACTTGGCATACAACTGATTTCTCCTGAGTGTCTCCAACACCAAATGGAGATGCTTGAAGTGATCCTCCTCACTTTGCGAGTACACCAAAATATCGTCGATGAAGACGATCACGAAATGGTCCAAGTACTCCCTGAACGTCCTGTTCATCAAATCCATGAACACTGACGGCGCATTAGTCAGCCCAAACGGCATGACCGTAAACTCATAATGCCCGTATCTCGTACTAAACGCTGTCTTCGGGATATCACTCTCCCTTATTCCGCAGCTGATAGTACCCAGCCTTGAGATCTAACTTCGAGTACACCGTCGACCCGACTAACTGATCGAAGAGATCATCAATCCGGGGATCGGGTACTTGTTCTTCTCAGTCAGCTTGTTTAGCTCTCCGATAATCAATACATAACCTCAAGCTTCCGTCCTTCTTCTTAACAAAGAGGACCGGTGCGCTCCAAGGCGAAGAACTCGGGCGCACATACCCTTGCTCCAACAACTCTTGTAGTTGAACTTTCAGCTCCGCCATTTCCTTAGGCGCTAGCCGATACGGAGATCGTGACACAGGCTTTGCACCTGGCACTAGCTCGATCGTAAAATCTATCTCCCGTTGAGGCGGGGCTCCAGGAAGATCTGCGGGGAACACATCAGGGTATTCCGATACCACTGAAATACAATCCATCGCGGGCTTCGGCTTTGCAACCTCCACTAGTGTAAAGAACAGTTCTGCTCCAGCACGAACCGCCTTCACCACCTGAAGAGCAGACATCAACGTCTTGCTCGACCCCTTTAAGCCCGTAAAAGTCATCTCACGACTTGCTCCCAGCTTGACTTCCTTGTTACCGCAATCTATATGGGCCTACTACTCCGAGAGCCAGTCCATGCCAAATATGACGTCGAACTCCACCAACGGAAGTAAGGACGCCCGCAGGTCAAACTCCTGCTCTCCAATACGAATCTTAACATCGTAGATCCTATCCGCTCGCATCGAACACCCATTTGGCAACAACACATCCAACTTATCCTTCGGCATCGAAGAAGGGACTCCGATGCGTAATATAAATCCTTCGGACAAGAAGGAGTGTGAAGCTCCCGTATCAAAGAGTGCTCGTGCCGGATTTTCACAAATCAACACAAATCCTAAACAAGTAGTGGTAAGGTAACATGTGCATAACAAGCATATAAAGGAATTGACTTGCTATAAATTAAACCGTACCTGTCACCACGTCAGCTTGTTTAATGGCCTCCTGTTGGCCAAGATTGTAGACCCTTGGTTGGGCCGGAGCATAATGGGATGCGGTCGACTCCACCGCCTTGCCCTTCTCTTCATAAGTAGCTCCCGGCTTACTCTCGGACTTAGGACGTCCGCTCCAACAGTCACGGGTGAAATGCCCCGTCTTTCCACATGTAAAGCACGCGCCCGGGGTCCGACTCGTAGTCGCCCCAGAAGCACCAGAAGGAGCTGGACCCGAAGTCCTATGCTTCTTAAAGAATCTTTGATAGCCAGACTTTGAAGTTGTCGGCACTTTGAACCCAGATTTCTTCTCGCCCAAGCTTTTCTTTTTCTTTGCCTGCACATTCTTCATATTTTCTCCAAGGACCGGGCAGTATTGACCAAGGTTAAGAAACCCTGCGTCATCGGCCCCGACAGTAATAGTCTCAACTCATCCCTCAGACCTTCGTAGAAGCGATTAGTCTTGCGCTCCTCATCCATGATGGTAGAGCTCGCATAACGACTCAACCGCGTAAACTCATGGAGATATTCATCCACGCTCCTCTCACCCTGCACCAACTTCAGGAACTCATTCTCCATTGAAATCCTCTGAGTAGAAGGGAGGTATCTAGCCAAGAACAATCTCGAGAACTCCTCTATCGAGACATCACCAAGTTGCCTACCTCTCAAATGATGCAGCTCCAAACCTTCCCACCACATCCTCGCTTCCCCGTCCAGAAGGAACGTAGCGATGGTGGTCATTTGCCACTCCTCCGTCTCCGTCGCTGTCATGACTCTCTTCACCCTGGAGAGCCAGTCTTCAGCCTGAGATGGGGTTCCCAACCCCGAGAATAACGGAGGGTTAAAGCTCATTACATGCTTCAACTGCCTCTCAGTTTCCCTCCTTGGCACTATTGGTTCCGCAACCACTTGCTCCACCCTCCTCGGCTCCGCCTCTTGGAGAGGTACTTGCTCCATCACAAGAGCAGGCTGCTGCGCTTGCCTCCCAGGCTGCGCATTTATCACGGCCAACACCGCTTCAGCCACCAATCGAATATTCTCAGCCGACAGAGGTGTTGCGGGAGCAACATCCGGTGCACTGCTAGCCTCAGAAACTCGGCGTTCTGACGGCCCAACACCACTTCGGGTCACCTATAGTGGTACAAAACACCGTTAAGCGACCAAATAAATTGCAAAACAGCAATTATAGGAACACGCAGGTTCCTCAAACACGAGTATTTTCATTCCTAAGTGGACATTCATGGGTTCTTTTTACTGTTATAACGATGACGCACACAATGTGCTCACCACCCCTTAAAAAGAATTCGCCCACGAATTCACTTTAAGCCCGACCAAAACCAGTAGTCTGATACCAAATTGTAACACCCCCTATCCGTCGCATAGCATATAGCAGTAGGTCCGGCCGGGGCCCGACGCCATATACCACAGACAGACCGGGTGGTTACGTATGGAAACCATCCAACCAATCTCAATGTCCTACACAGAGCATTCTAGCGGAAGCAGTTTAAAAGAGTTGTAAACAAGAACCCAGCATAAGAGCATGAATGTCCACTAATACGCAAATAGGAATGTTATTACAAAAATACTCAAAACAAGCCTTAAGGCCTTACAAAATGTTTCACTTGTCTGTTACATGATTTACAAACCACGGCACGCAGGCCGGTCATACATGAATAAAGCAATAAACATTTCCATTCGGGCCTTCGAGGGCCGGCTTCGCAAAAAGGGCTTTAGCCCGCTATTGACCGCTTGGTCCAGCTGCACCTGCAAACAACAAACCACCGCACGGTGGCAAAACAAGGCAACGGTCAGCAATGCTGACCAAATTATAACGATCTTGCCCCCAACTCGGGGCGGCGATGCTCCTTCCCTGCATTTCATTAGCATAAGCGAGCAATGTAAATATAGCCATTTCATCACAGGCGGAGGCTCAACGGCCACACACCCCGTGCACTCAGGGCACATTCTTGGTGAACGCAGTCTAAGTCTGTCGACTCACCACCATCCCCTCTTGGACGGCCAAACAATGAGCAGTTTGTCTTCCTGGCATGGGTCACGGTAATTAAAACCATAGACCGCCGAAGACCTTCATCTATGCCAACGGCCCTAATCCGAACGACATAGAGTGGGTACGGTTCCATCTAACCCGTGCTCACAACGCAACGGTAATTTAAACCATATGCGCCCGCAACGGTAATTTAAACCATATGCGCAGGTCAAACTTCTCCCGAGTCCCATTTCCATCACAAGTCACATAACCCGGTTATGTTCAAGTTGGCTTTCAAGCCACCAAGTTGGCAAGATCTCGTATCCGCCTAGTTTTCCGGGTGCACCTTTGGGTTAGTCCCCAAGGCTCCCTGCTGCAATCTACCGCGTAGAAAACCCGAAAAACAACCAATAGCACGGAGTCTTCTCCGGCCTTATGCAATGCAACATCACCGATCCAGACTAACATGTCCGGGTAGGCTTCACACATCATGCCTATGTCCGTTCTCGCATACGGACTCTAAACAACGGGGACTTCACATATCTACCCGAAGGAACGCCTCCAACTCTCCGCAAACTCGCGAGAGCGGGCTTCCTATGCAAAGAAAGAGAGCGACTCATGCTCAAGTTGAGGATCGTTACCCTTGAGTTCCTCTTTGGCGCCATCGAAAAGTAATCGGATAGAAATCACTGCACTAGCGTTGCCTCCGTGGATCCGGAGTCGGCTTGCGATTCGGAGCTCCGAAGCTCCTCCAATGGCGGATCTAGCTCCTCCTTCTTCACTTAGCTCTACTCTCTCTCTAAGACTTTAGAAAGAGATCACTTAAGAAAAAGTGAGGGTTTTCTAAGTCAAAACCCGGGTATATCCCTTCAGGAACAACCCCTAGCCGTTGGATCTTCAGTCAAAGAAATGAACGGCTTTGATTCGGGACTGAAATGCCCAATCTGGACCGAACACGGCCTGGCACACGCCCATGTCCAGGGCTGTGTGCCTCATTCGCCGTCAAAATCGAATCACCTGGAACCTCACACGGGTATCGAACACGCCCGTGTTCGAGCTGACACGCCTGTGTTCCACCTGACACGGCCGTGTAGCCGGCCGTGTACCCCATGATTTTTCCCCGTTTTCAACCCGAGCACTGCACGAGTTCTAGGACACGCCCGTGTCCATGCCCGTGTCACCTTGACACGCCTGGGCTCCAGGCCGTGTACAAGGTCTCGACACTTCGCGGCTAAGTGTTGACACGGGTCGACACGCCCTGCGACACGCCCGTGTCGCAGGCCGTGTGCCATGTCTCGACACATTGTCGACACCAAAGTGTCGACTTCGCGGGACGAGTGTCGACACGGGTTGACACGCCCTGCGACACGCCCGTGTCGCAGGCCGTGTGCCATGTCTCGACACAACGTCGAAGCACTGTGTCGACTTCACGGCTAAGTGTCGACACGGGTCGACACGCCCTGCGACACGCCCGTGTCGCAGGCCGTGTGCCCAGTCTCGACACAATGTCGAGACCAAAGTGTCGACTTCGCGCCTTAGTGTCGACACAGGCTTGACACGCCCTGGGACACGCCCGTGTCCCAGGCCGTGTGCCTGCAGCCAGAACTCAAATTGGCCCAAAACATCCCCCTTTGCTCCTTTGAGTTTCGGGGCGTTACAAAATAGCCAGGTACTTTGACAAGCATGTCAGAGTCAAACAATTTGTGGAAGGGGACCTGGTACTAAAGAAGGTGGATGCAGCAGGGAGGTCGGCGTCCGTAGGGAAGCTCAACCCCAGCTGGGAAGGACCGTTTATTGTAAAGGAGGCTTTAAAATCGGGAGGTTATCGACTCCAGAATGTGGAGGGCGAGACCCTAAGTCTCACCTGGAGTGGTGACGACTTAAAACACTTTTTTCCTTGAAGCTTGTAAGTTATGCCTTGATTTTTAATGAAAATTCTTTAACATGCCAATATTGTCGCTGTGAGTTCGCATGAAGGAATGAAGTGAACTTGGACCCCGGGCAGATCCCATTATCAGGCTCTCACCTAGCTGGCAGTGCTGGAAGTCACTCGATGTCATCCTTGGACCTCAAGCAGATCCCGCTGTCAGGCTCTCACCTAGCTGGCAGGGATGGAAGTCACTCGATGGTATTGGTAGTGGACCCCGAGCAGATCTCGCTGTCAGGCTCTCACCTAGCTGGCAGGGCTGGAAGTCACTTGGTGTCATCCTTGGGCCTTGAGCAGATCCCGCTGTCAGGCTCTCACCTAGCTGGCAGGGCTGGAAGTCACTCGATGGTATTGGTAGTGGACCCTGAGCAGATCCCGATGTCAGGCTCTCACCTAGCTGGTAGGGCCGGAAGTCACTCGGTGTCATCCTTGGGCCTCGAACGGATCCCGTTGTTAGGCTCTCACCTAGCTGGCAGGGCTGGAAGTCACTCGATGGTATTGGTAGTGGACCCCGAGCAGATCCCGTTGTCAGGCTCTCACCTAGCTTGCAGGGCTGGAAGTCACTCGATGTCATCCTTGGGCCTCGAGCAGATCCCATTGTCAGGCTCTCACTTAGCTGGCAGGGCAGGAAGTCACTCGATGGTATCGGCCTTGAAATCGCCAGGTTAAGACCGAGAAGTTTCGAATGCCAACGAATAAGGGGGACGAGGTTCTGCATAGGCGAGCTTGGACTCGCCCAACCCAGCTCGGCATTGGCAAAGGGATTTTGCACAGGCGAGTTTGGACTCGCCCAACTCAGCTCGGCACTAGCAAAGGGGTGGCAAGCCAGGTCTCAGGACCTCGCTGAAGGAAGGCGAGCCAGGCCAGGGCACTTCACCCCTTCGTCTATTTTACTTGGAAGAATTTTTCTGAGTTCAACTTGGATGGCTCGCGGGCAAGATGAGGTGGCATGACAAGGGCGAAGAGCAGCCCGCTCGTGAATCGTCTGAAGCTCGGCAAGCACCCAAAACGTACCCTCTCGCGGCCGCGTACTAATGACTATCCTACTCACAGTATCTTCCTGCGCGAGGTCGCCTGGGGAAGCACTTGCGGACATACAGAGCACAGCAAATAGACAACAAAAAACAAAAATGGCATGGGTATGATCAAAAATCTTTCTTTCATTAAATAAAGGTGTTTACAAAAGATGTTTACAGGGGCTCGCCTCGGCGAGTAAACCAAAAAAGAAGATGTACAAATTCAGGCCTCGCACCCCCCCCCCACCGAACTAGTCCTCCCCTTCACTCGGCTGTTCCAGAAAGCCCTTCCCGAACATCGCTTCCATGTTGTCCTCTTTCTCACTGGGCGGCGTCGCCGGGAACAAGCTCGGCATCAGGTCTCTGGTGCAAATCTCCTCGTACCCTTGCACCAGCACCCTCGTGTCCTTCATCATTTGGACGGTGCACTCGGCTGCTTGGATGGAGTTGACCAGCAACCTCTCGGCGAGATCGGCCTCGCCAAAGATTCGTGGCCTCTTATAGGGGAGGGTAGGGTCGACATCGCGGGCTGGCTAGAAAATCTCCGCCTGGCGGCAGACCTCGCGGTTGAGGTGCTGATTCTCCTCCTTCAGCTTCGCGTTCGACCCTCCAGCTCGGCAAGGCGGGTGCGCAGCTGGCTAATCTCCTCCCCTTGCTCGGCATTGCGAGCCTGAAGCTTCCCTGCGGCCTTGGCGTCCTGGTAAAGGAAAATCCGGTTTAGTATCAGCGCAGAATGTTAAAAGTAAAAGAAAAGAGGAGTTCTTGACACTTACCAACCCGCCGGCGGCCTGGGCGAGAAGACCCTCGGCGATGCCGAGCCGTCTCGCCTGATCAGCGACTTTGTCTTTGGCGACGTCGCGAGCCTGCTCAGCTTTCTGGAGTTGATTGCTGAGGGCGAAGCTACGGCGAGTCAGCATATGGTGGAGCTCCATGGTCCGCAGGTGGGACTGCAGACCCTCATGGCCGAGCTGTCGGAGGGTCATATTCTTGTAGGCCTCGGCATCCTCGCGGCCATAGAGGCCGAAGCCGAGGGCATAAGCATGACCGGTGGCGGGCTCGCGGTCATGCCAGGATGGGTGCAGAGTGGAGATGGAGACCCGGTGGGCCAGCTCATCCCACTGCAGCATGGGCTCGCCCCCCGAGTCCTTCCACCGCCCCCCGAAGTTGAAGAGGGGATGTTGCTTCGGCACCCCGCGCTCGCGAGCCACCCTCTTCATCGAGGGAGGTGGAGAGATCGCTGCCGCGGAAGAGGGGGCCTCGCTGCTCTTTCGGCCTTTGTTGGTGACCTCCTTCAGCGGGCTCTCTGGAGACACGTCGGGAAGGGTCTTAGATGAGCTTATGTATTTGGGGCTGGACTGCTGATGTTGTTGTTTTTGTTGCCCCCGTGGAGCCAGCAGGGCTCTCCTCATCTTCTTTGGCAGCCGCTGGCGGTGTGGCGGGTTCGACCCCGCATCCTCAGGTCGCCTCTTGCTGGAAGAGGGTTGGGAGAGGGCCACCTCATCTCGGCAGGCCGCCGCCGCCTTCTCGCGAGCAAAGGGGTCCGGGTGCGACCCCGGATCCGCAAATAGTGGGTTCATGGGAATTATCCGCTCTCCTGTAATAAAATACTTGGAAAAAGTTAGAAGAAACTCAGCAGCAATGTGGCAAGCTCGGCCATCGGGTGAGCTCGGCAAGAAGAGAAGAGAATGATACCTTCGCCAGGTAGAACGGGGGGGAGTGAGTCAAGGCCCCTTCGTAGGAAGGCGACCTCGAAGTCCTTGTGGAGAAAGTACTTGTGGAGCTCGGCATCGTTGCCGGACACGGCAGGGGGACGGTAGACCTCTCACCCTTCTGCTGGGGCGAGTAGGGGATGTTGCTGAGATCGCCCTTGATGAAGGCGATCTTGGTCATCCAAGTGTGATGCTTGTTCGCGATCTCGCGAACCTTCATCAGTGAGCCGCCAAAGTAGGCGACCCCATCCGGCGTCGCCTTGTAAGAAAAGAGCTTCCTGAACACTGTCAGGTTGAACTCAATCCTCTCCCGCCGGAGGTAGTTCGCGAACGCCACCATCATCGCGACGGCGTTGGAATTCAACTGCGCGGGTACCGCGCCATAGTATTTCAGGATTTGCCGGATCTCCGGCCAGAGAGGGAGGCGCAACCCCACCTCAAAATGCGAGATGGGGAAGGCAAGCTCGTCCTCGTAGAAAGTGTTGATAGCCCCCCCCCCCCCCCACCCCCACCCTCCCTCGGCTTGCGCGCCTCGAAGCCCGGTAGCACATACTCAGCCTTGAACTCCGCGAGCTCCTCCTCGCTGGTGTGCCCCTCAAAGAAGCAGTAGTCAGTGAAGTGTTGCGTGCACTTGGAGCGGCCGTCGGCAGCAGGGTTGACCTTGCCCATGTTCGCAGAGGAAGAAGCAGAGCTCGAGCAAAAAAGGAAAAGGTGCAGGGAGAGAGAGCAATAAAAGCACAGTACGGGGGTTGGTAAGGGGGGGCTATTTATAGAAAATGAAATCTGGGGTCAAGCCGTCCAACCGGCCCAGCTCGCCACCCCTATTCGCCACCCCAGCTCGTCAACTTCCAGCGCGTCCCAACCAAGGCTAAGTCAAACATCGCAGTATATTATTTGAATAATGCGTGTCCAAGAATATTCTAAAAACTACTTATTACAGAGACCAAGTTCAGGAATAAAAAGCAGGGCGCGTGAGCAGGGGGAGCATCAGGATGCGAGTACCGATCGGCTCGGCAAAGGAGCCGCCCTCTTACCTACCCCGGCCTCGCGGCTCCCGCCCCCCACACTGCCGCGCGCGGAGCAGCTCGCGGATCCTCCCAAAATTCCTCTACGCCACGGAGAGGCCATCATCTATCTCGTCCAGAAGCCGGGAGGGGTACATCAGCTTGCCAGCCTGGCCGCTTCGCACCTCGTCGGTGAGACGCGCGTAGTCGCGTTGTAACGTCTCGTTAACCCCCTGCACCTCGCGCAGCCCGGACACCAGCTTCTTGAGAAGCTTGACCTCCCTCCTCGTCAGCTTGTCTTGATCCACTTCAGGACCCAGGTAAGAGTCCAGCGAGCTTGGGGAGGGGAGGGGGGAGTAGTGGGCTGCCTGTGAAGATTCCTCGGCAGCGGACTGGCTGGGGGGAGCTGTGAAGACAAGTATCAGCAAGAAGTGGAATGCCGGAAAAGTTCATGGGGCAAGAGTCCAAGCAAAATTGACCTGACGAGCTCGGCAGCTCGAAGGAGATGCGGGGAGGGATGAACCTCAGATCGTTCCCGCGACCTGGGCCGTGAGTCCCCAGCGGGAGAAGCTCGGATCCTGGGGTGGCGATGGTCCCCAGACCCGCCCCCGCGGCCACGTCAGTTCGCCGAGGTGAGGGGGCGCGCACCGGCGAATTCGGCCTCTACGAGCTAACTAGCAGTATCCCGAAGAGAAGAGTCGTGTCCCGGGGATGGATATCCGGTGTCGTGAACCGCGAGTCTGTGAGAACGGCCTCGCCTCGCGGTGTGGGATTTCGCGGCGTGACGCCCCCACCATCAGGTCGACCGTCTGGGTCGTCGCCGACCACGACAACCTCTTTGTCCTTCTCAAGAACTATCCGAGTGGAGGAGCCGGTCCCCATCTCCAGGGTGATCCTCAGGTCTTCATAAATTGGCTCGGCCGCTTTGGGGAATGACTTCAACCTCTTTGAGCTGGGCTCGGCAGAGTCAACTTGAGGAACATTGGACGGGACCGCTGTCAGAGCGGAAACGCGAGCAGCCGAGGCCTGGCGAGCTCGGTTGAGGCGCTCTTGGATCTCCTGGGAGAGCGACATCTTGGCAGTGTTAGAGCAAAGGGAAGGGCAAGAGCCAAGCAGGTATGCAGGTATATATATAACCGCAGGTGAACCCCACCCAAAGATTCCCTCCAACTCACCACCCTGCGCTCGCCGCACACTTAGGGCTAGATGTTTCTTTCCAAGCTTTGCCAAGCTCAAAAAGAGCGGGGATTATGTATAACCCCGTGTCCGGCGAGCAAGGTCGCCAGGAACCAGACAGATTGGGCTGAAGATAGTGGGCGAGCTCGATAGTAGAGAAGCCGGGCCCGAGCTCGGCATTCGTCGACCGGAGATCGGCATTCGTCGACCGGAGATCGGCATTCGTCGACCGGAGATCGGCATTCATCGACTGGAGATCGGCATTCGTCGAACGGATATCAGCATTTGTCGACCCCGAGCTCGGCATTTGCCGAGCTAGTCCAAGAATCGTCAAGCTCAGGTCAACTGATGGCGACCAAGGGATGGGCGAACTCACCGTCCCAGCTCGCGCCCTCGCAACGGAGCTCGGCAACAGCAGGCGAGCAGGACCTGCCGAGGTGATCAAGCTCCCCAGATTGCCTGGATGTGTGAGGTACTTTTTACTATTTTACCCCCGCTGGTCTGTCTATGCCCTTCAAAACAGCGGAGTTTGGCTGTTGGCAGACCCAACCAAGGGTATTTTGGTAACTTCAGGTCAGTTCTGTTTTATTATTGGCAGTTCAGATTCTAAAATCTATAAATAGGACCCAAGGGGTACCCCAGAAGGCAGGCTTCCTGTGCTTTCCTGCTCCAGTTTTCAAGTGCTTTCTGAGGGTACCTTAGCTCGGCCTCTGGCTAAGGAGGGAAGCGCTCTGAGATCTTCCGGGTGTGTGGTGGGACCTCCCCGCCGAGCCTTGGGTCGGTCTTTCCTTGTCTTCTTTGTTATTTTGCTTGCAGGAGTGAAGTAGGTGCGAGACCACCCCTTCCCCAAGGGCGAACTCCACAGGAGACCGAGATTTTCGGTTTCAACAAAGGCTTAGTTTAGTTTCTGTCTGCACTCGACGAATTTTCCAAAATTCGTCGAACGGAGATCGACGAACTGGGGAAAGTTCTTGAGATATTCGTCGAACGGCGGTCGACTAACTCTCTGTGAGTGAAGTTGTTTTCATCGAACGGAGATCGACGAATTTACTTCAGAAAACTTTCGTCGAACGGAGCTCGACGAAATGTCTTCAAATCTTCAGGCTGAGCTCGACGAATTATTTAACTATCAATTATTTTGTCAATCTCAGGTCGAAGAATTTCTTAACTTTCATGGAATGGAGTTTGTCGATTCATATTCTGGAAAACCTTCTATCTAGGTTTTCTTCGACCTTCGTCCCGCGCTTTCAGTTCCTTTTCACTTTATCATCGTTTTTCTCTTGCAGGTATTCTAATGGCGATTCCAGCGGGAATCCTTGCAGCGATGAAGTTTGATATTGGATTCGATGTGGAGTTTGATTCCTTTCTGCACTCTGATCCTATCTTCCTGAACATCCTACAACTTCTCGAAGAACAACAATTGAAAATTCTGCTGTCCACAGGGATCAAAATATCTGGAACAGAAATCAGGGAATGAGTATATACTGTTTCCACAAAAGAAGACAACACACTGACTGGAACAATAGCGGGTAATGTTGTTTCTCTCTCTCCCGCCGTTTTAACTGAAATCTTTGGATTAAGTAATGAAGAAGATGAATTAGAGATTGATAATGAAGAATATGATATGATGCTGGGTATGATGGGTTACTCTGGACAAAACCTAACAAATTACTGAAGAAACATCTCTCTGCTTAATTTAAGTTTCTAGCAGACATAGTTGGGAAAGTCTTGTTAGGCAAGCACACTGCATACGACTATATAACCAGGCATCAATTTCTGGTTATGTGTGCAGTGGTGAACAAGAAAAAGATGAACTGGGCACAGATCATTTTTGATCTTATTAAGAAGAAGTGTAATAAAAAGGAAGTCTGTTTTGGAAGGATCCTATGGATCTTCTTAAAAGAAAAAGCTGCTGAATCCCTGGTCTCCCAGACCATATTCATAAATGCCTCTAAGAGACTAACTTGTGCACTTTTTGGCAAGTGGGAGAGGACAATCACAAAGCCCTCTAAGGCTTCATCCTCAGCCACCAAAGCTTTTGAAAGTATAAGGGCTGATACAGCCACTCCCCACCCTTCTGAAGAGATCACTCCTTCATCCTCATATCTTCCAGCACTCCAAACCCAACTACCCTCTACACCCTACACAACAATCCTCCCACTTCCTTCTATTCAGCAACAACAACACTCTATTCCACAACCACAACAACAATTCACTCATATTACTACTCCAGCCTCCTCTCCCACTCAGGAATACCATCAACCCACTCCATCTCAATCACCACACCCAACCCCACCTCAATCCCCCCATGATACACCAGCTCCAACACCACCTTCATCTCCTCTTCCACCACACTTGTCCTCCATACCATCTTTCAATCTACTATCATCTCCCCACAATACTCCATCTCCTCACAATGAATCCACTCAAGATATTCACATGAAAGATGCTCCGCCTTCAACCCCACCAACTACTTCCATCCCTCCACCTGTTTCCACTCAACCACCTTCTGAAACACTATCTGCAACTCCACCATTGGACCCCTCCACCATCTCCTCTCTCATTGCCCTCATTACTCACCTTCTCAAAACCATCATAGAAGAGGCCATTACACCTCTTGCTACTTCTATCTCCTCCCTTGCTGCACAAATATCTACCCTCTCTGCTGCCCCCTCTTCAGTTAGGGGTCTGGCTCCAGTTTGCACTGAAACCAAGCAGGGGGAGATACTTGATGAAGAAGCTGCAATAGTACCAACAACAGCAGTACCAACAGCTCTCTCAGCAGTACTTGATGAATAAGCTACAGATGCAGTAGATGCAGCAGAAGCGGCAGCAGAAAAAGAAGCAGCAGCAGATGATGAAGATTTGTTTGATTTAATTCATTTTATTGAAACTGACATGGACATAGATGAGTCAGTAACAGAAGAAATAAATACTGCTGTGATTTTATTATTAATCCCACAGTAGATTTGGAAAATCTTTTGAGAATTTTTGATATAGCTTATTTGAGCTTTCCTCCAACTGACTATACTAATCCATCTTTGGCTATAATTCCTTATTCCTCTCTAATATGCCCTAAAGTTGCCAAGCAACTCAAGGTTATTTTTTCTGCTCCATAAACTACAGCCATTACATCTCCTCCAAGAATTATTTTCCTCATTGTTTCATCCCCTCCAAAAAAACCATTTCTACTCCAAGTTTTGTAATGGATGATTCTCATGTGCCTGATCTTGATGCTCTGATCATGGCTGATATTGAAGAAGAAAATAAGATAGTTTCTGAAAGCACTGTCATAGACAGCTCTCCAGTTCCAGCTCCAGTTGTTGTTCCTCCTCCAGCACCCTCTCAAGCTGAGATTCCTCCAATTTCTGCTGAAGCCTTAAAAGCTTTAAATACTCTATATGACAATCCTCAAGACTCTTCTGCTGATGATGAGGAGGAGGAGGAGGATTCTGATGAGGAACCCAAGAAAAAGCAAGTTTCTAAGAAAAGGAAAGCACCTCCACCTCCTGCTCCAAAGCTAAATCCAGTCAATGACACCCCTTACTACATCCTCCGGAAAATCACTCCTTATAAGGGAATGTCTGCCTGGATGTGGTAATCTAAAAATGAACAGAAATAAAGGAAAAGAAGCAGAAGATATTCACCTCCCCCACCTCCAAGATACAGAAGGGACCCTCCTTGTAGTGACCAAGAGCCGACCCGCTCTGTCGACCAGGCCTCGCACCTGGCCTAGCCAGAGGCCCACGTCTGGCGGCCCACTGCCGGGCCCACCAAGGCATCACACCATGGCGTCCCTTTTATCAGGCCTGCGGGCCGTACACCCCAACCCATCTCCGGGCCCAACCACAGGCGCACGGTAGGTTGTTGAGGCCAGGTCTCGATCCCCTGACCTCCTTGATAAAGAGCTTTCATGGCAAGCTCTCATCAACCAACTGATCCGCGGATCAGTTGGTTGATGAGAGCTTGCCTGAAAGCTCTTTATCAAGGAGGTCAGGGGATCGAGACCTGGCCTCAACAACCTACCGTGCGCCTGTGGTTGGGCCCAGAGATGGGTTGGGGTGTACGGCCCACGGGCCTGATAAAAGGGACGCCATGATGTGACGCCTTGGTGGGCCCGGCAGTGGGCCGCCAGACGTGGGCCTCTGGCTAGTCCAGGTGCGAGGCCTGGTCGACAGAGCGGGTCGGCTCTGGGTCACTGCATCAAAAAAGTGCACTTTTTTGATGCAGTGACCCAGAGCCGACCCGCTCTGTCGACCAGGCATCGCACCTGGACTAGCCAGAGGCCCATGTCTGGCGGCCCACTGCCGGGCCCACCAAGGCGTCACACCATGGCGTCCCTTTTATCAGGCTCGCGGGCCGTACACCCTAACCCATCTCCGGGCCCAACCACAGGCGCACGGTAGGTTGTTGAGGCCAGGTCTCGATCCCCTGACCTCCTTGATAAAGAGCTTTCAGGCAAGCTCTCATCAACCAACTGATCCGCGGATCAGTTGGTTGATGAGAGCTTGCCTGAAAGCTCTTTATCAAGGAGGTTAGGGGATCGAGACCTGGCCTCAACAACCTACTGTGCGCCTGTGGTTGGGCCCGGAGATGGGTTGTGGTGTACGGCCCGCGGGCCTGATAAAAGGGACGCCATGGTGTGACGCCTTGGTGGGCCCGGCAGTGGGCCGCCAGACGTGGGCCTCTAGCTAGTCCATGTGCGAGGCCTGGTCGACAGAGCGGGTCGGCTCTGGGTCACTGCATCACTCCTCCTCCTCCAGCTGCTGGTGCTTCAGGAACAACATCTCAAAGGACTACCCAATTTCAAACTTATCAAAGACATCAAGGTAGATCCTCATCCTCAGGAAGCAGCCAGCAAAGACAGTATATATCTAGCAAGCAGCACCAACCTCAACAATAGCAGTAACATCAACAACAAAAACAGCAACAACTCCCTGAATATCAAAAAGCTGAAATCCCCAAAAGACCTGCTTCTCCACCTGTACCTTTTGAAGATCCAGAAACAGCTACATCAGCTAGGATGGCCAGGTTCCAGGAACTGGTTGGCCTTTCTATGATTAACTAAGCTAAAGCTGAAGGGAAGGATCCCTCTCAATATACAACTATATCCAAGTATAGAAAGGAGGAGCTCAACAGGTTTGACAAAGCTAATAAAATTTTCAATGTTGATGATTATATGAAATTGCATCAAGAAGTAGTGGTCTCAAGGGCTACATCTCTAAAAATCATAGGGGCTGCTGACATGACTATGACAAAGGTGCAAGCTGCAGATCACAATAGGGAAATCAAGTTTACTAAGCCTGAAGACAAAAGTAAAGAGAAGATGCATAAGGAGAAAAAGCAGAAAAGATGAACTCTGAACTGTTTAGTTTATGTGATGTTTTAAAACTGCTCTCTTATTTTCTGGTACAAAGCTTTTTGTATATATATATATATATATATATATATATATATATATATATATATATATATATATATATATATATATATATATATATATATATATATATATATATATATATATATATCTGTTGCATATGTTAATTTTTCCTGCCAGATATATGTTCTTATGCTTTGTAAATTTTTGATTTTATTATGAGTCTGTAATTAGTGACATTACCCAAATAGGGAGAGATTGTTGGATCCCTTGTTGGATTTGGGCTAGGTTCACTAAGTTAGGATCTTATGACCCAACATGTATAGCCAGGGTCATGGTTATGTCCTAGAGTCTAGGCCAAGTCCTTAGAATCAACACTGCATGGCCCACAGTCTAGGCAAAACTTATCTATCAGTTAGAAGTTCTCAGCTCGACAAATCTAGTTCTCCGGTCGACGAACCCAGTTCTCAGATTGACGATTTCTGGATACTCTACTTCAACACTTCATTCCAGAAGCATCTAAAATATTTTAAGTCCAGAGATACTTTGCTGAACTCCAGTCGACGAACTTGGATTAACAGCTCGACGAACTTCATACACAGAATTATCAAAGTTTCTAGAGAATGCAGTTTTGTTCTCTGCTCGATGATCTTGGAACTCAGCTCGACGAACAGAAGCCATCTGGTCGACGAACACAACTTCTCAGCTTGATGAACTGTAGACTCAGCTTGACGATTTCTGTTCTTTGTCCGACGAATCCAGACTTGGTTATTTCCATCCTTCTGTCACTTTCCTACTTTAATAATTCATGTGTAATTAATGCTAAAATATTCTCTGAATATTACCGTTAGATGGAGCATTAATTATGGTCTTCTCCAGGATTATTGCTTGCCGTTTTTTCATAGGACAGTTGGGGAAATTCAATCAATGCAGATATTCTCAAGGCCGTCAGCATTGAATGCAGAAGAAATTCAAATTTCAAATGGAGAATTGATATTGAAAATATAAAATGGATTTAATTATCTTTTCTCCACAGTACAGATAGTACAGATACACAGTTAGTCAGTCTACAACAAGGATTTTCACTGTTATTCTCTCTCGACACAACTCTGAAACAAAGAGATAGAGAAACCTGATATAAAAGAAGAAGCCCTAGACCAGAAGAACATCGGCAATCTGAAGAAGAAGAAGAACATCAAATCAAAACCAAGAGTCTTCTTCCTTCTACACTCCAGGACACTTCAAAGGACAACAAGAAATCTATCTGTCAAGAAGTTCCTGAACATATTCTGGTCAAGGCTGAAAAACAAAAGACCTATCACCCTGAAGCAGAGCTCCATTTTTCCTGAACCATTCAATATCTCAGGGGGAACCTTTGCTAACATCAAATCCACACAAGTCTTCTCAGTTGTAACTTGAGAAAGAGAAGACATAATCATCTCTCATCCCCCCACTGTATAAAGGGTTCTTAACTCCCTTCAAAAGTTATTCTTGGTTTCAAGTCACCTGATCAAAAGACTTGAGGGTTGGTTTTTGAGCACCTAATCAAAAGCTCATTGTTGTTAGCACCTGATCAAAAATCTGAGTGGTTTCCTACCAGGGTGGTAGAAGATTGGATGTACCCAAGTTTAGGGGAACCACTATAAATTCTTGTGTTGTTTGGATTTCTTTACTTTTTCTTTTGTTTCTTGTTATGGTTGTAATAGTTAGGATTGTTGTGTTTATGTTATTATAAATCAGCACTAAAACTAGATTGAATTAATTAAAAAAATTTATAAACCCTGAATATTCTATTCAACCCCCCCCCCCCCCCCTCTAGAGTATTTCTGATCTAACACCTCACTTTATGAGTTAGAATTAGATATTGGCCCAAGCAGATCCCCCTGGCCAGGCTCCCACTAACTAGTAGTGTTGGAAGTCACGCAAAGACAGATTGATATATTGGCCCGAGAAGATCCCACTGACCAGGCTCCAACTAGCTGGCAGGGCTGGAAGTCACTCAGAGATAGATTCGAAGCACTCTGAATAAATTGAGGTAGGTCGAGAGGTTAACCCTAAGGGGATCTCTCCAATAAAGCTCTCGCCAGCGAACAAGGCCGGGATTCGGAACAATACTGAAGTAAGAATTTATGGTCTTAAAGAGATCTCGCCGTCAAGGGTCTCGCCGGTCTTCAGGACTGAATCACTTAGAAATAAGTTGTTGCAAGTACCGAGGTCAGGGCATAATAGAGGCAGGACAACTCTGGATCTTCCTCGGATACTAGGGATATCTGCATCTCCTCCAACATACACACCAGCTCTATAGTCATCAACTGGGGCTTTACTCCTGACGTGGTGGCTCTCTGGCTCAGAGCGTCTCCCACCACATTCACCTTGTCAGGATGGTAATGCATGGTATACTGATAGTTTGATAGGAACTCTACCCAACACCTCTGTCGGATATTCAGCTCCTTCTGAGTGTCCACATACTTCAGGTTCTTGTGATCTGAGAAGATATCACAATGAACCTCGTAGAGGTATTGTATTTAGATCTTTAGAGCGAAAATCACCGCTTCCATCTTCAAGTCGTGCACCGGATAGTTCTGCTCGTGCTTATTCACCTGTCTGGAAGCATAAGCGATCACGTGCCCAATCTGCATCAGAACGATACCCATCCTCTATTATGATGCGTTTGTGTATAACTGAAATCTCTCCCTTCCGGATGGAAGGGCAAGAATAGGAGCTGAGGTGAGCCGGCCCTTCATCTCCTGGAAAGCAGCCTCGCACGGTGGCGTCTAAATGAATGGGGTCTCCTTCTTCGTCATATATGTGAGTGGGAGAGCAATCTGGGAGACCACCTCTATGAACTTTCGGTAATAGTTGGCAAGTCCTAAAAAACTTCTCACATCGGTGGTGTTGGAACACCCTATTACTAATTTGGGTCAGGATCACTATGTCTTTAGGAAACCTATTTTGACCTCTTGTATAGCTCTAAAGGTCAATTAGAATTGAGTCTAAGGGTTAGTACTTAGGTTTGGAAGCTGCTCTCAAGACCAAGGATTTTCTATTTGGAGACTAAGTCTTATCGTCAAGCTTCGTACGACGAATCGTCGAACTCCAGTCGACGATCGTCTAGCTCAACTTCGACAGATCGTCGAAATCCATTCGACGATCGCTGAGCTCAACTTCAACAAATCGTCGAACTCCATTCGACGATCTGCGAGCTCAGTTCGACGATCTTGACTCAGTATTGGATCTCTATCTCTGAGCTCAGTTCGACGATCTTTGAGCTCAGATCGACGATTTTTGTTGTTGTATAAGTCCAAATCGCTGAGCTCAGTTCGACGATAGCAGAGCTCAGTTCGACGTTTTTCTGATGACTTCAAGGATTTTCAAGATTCAAATTCAGAACAGTTAAGGAGTTATTCAGCAATTAATTCAGAAGATTTTCTAGCCGTTTTCATTTATTTCTGGACCAAGTTTCAAGGGATTATCAAGGAATGTTTCTTTGGACTTTCCTCCAGAAGACATTTGCAATTATGGATGCAATTAATGACAGGCCAACGGCTATTTCTTGACAAGGATGATTTTCTATTCAGTACCAGAGAATAAAATACAAGATTTTTGAATCTCTCCATCACTTAGAACACAGATCAGAAGAGACAATACAGACAAGAAGAACAAGAAAAAAAATATTCTCTGTCTCAAAGAATTCTCTCAAGAACACACACAAAAGGAGATCAAACCTTCTGAAATCTTCTGATCTCTTGTGATTCAAGTGTTCAAGGCCAACATCTCTCAAAGACTCCAGACACCTAACATTTCAGCTATTGCTGAAATTATCATTTGTTGGAGATCAACTTCTGAAGGCCTATCACCCTACAGCAAAGCTTCATTTCCTGAACATCTCAAGAACTCAGGGGGAGCTTTGACAACACCAAAATCCACATAGTCTTCTCAGCTGCTTTGAGAAAGAGAAGACTTCCATAACTCTCTCATCTCCATCTCTGTAAAGGGTTTTTCAAACTCCCTTCAAAAGTTTGAGCTTGGTTTTTGAGCACCTTGTCAAAAGCTCATTGGTGGCAAGACACCTGATCAAAAAATCTGATTTGGTTTTTGAGCACCTTATCAAAAGCTCATTGGTGCCCAGAACACCTGATCAACTCATCCTGCAGTGGATTCCTACCTAGGGTGGTAGAAGAGTGGATGTACCCAAGTTTAGGGGAACCACTATAGCTCCTTGTGTCTTCTGGCTTGCTTGTCTTTATCTTTTATTTCTGGCTGTGATTGTTTTGTGATTAGTTTAGATCTGTGATTAATTTCTGTTGTAGGTTACTTTGTGATTAGATTTAATAGTTGCTTCTCTGTTCACTCAGATTACAACAATTGTTATAAAAAGTTTTCAAGCACCATATACTCTATTCACCCCCCCCCCCCCCTCTAGAGTATATCAGATCTAGCTGCACTTTCAATTGGTATCAGAGAGAGGTTGGTTAAACATACCACACCTTCGTGGTTGCACAGGCTAACACCTGAACCCAAAGATTCCTAGTTAGATTTGTTTTCTTTTGAGTTTATTATTAGATTTTGTTTTCACAAATCATGGCCCAAAACAAAGATTATGCTAGCACCAGACCTCCAGCGTGCAATCTATCCAAGTTTGCACTTTGGAAAGCAAGGATCAGATTATACATGAATTCTATTGACGAGGATATTTTTAATTCTATTTTGACAGTTTGTCCAAGACCTCCAGAGAACTCAAGTACAAATGTTGTTCCACCTCCATCAGGAACAGATGCTGATATCAAGAAATGGAAGGTAGCTGATGCCAAGGCTATAAACATCTTAGCCCAGACCATGTATGATGACATCTTTCAAAAGGTGGCTGAATGCAATTCAGCAAAGGAAATCTGGGATAAACTCTCTGAAATAGTCTCAGGCTCAGCTGATGAGAGAAAGGACAGGAGATCCCACCTCATATCTCAATATGAGAATTTCAAGAAGGGAGAAGCTGAGTCAGTTGGAGATATGTACAACAGGCTCAGTTTAATAGTTAGTGAACTCAGGACTTTGGATAAGGAGATATCACTAACTGAACTTAATGACAAAATCCTAATGTGCCTCCCTAGCACTTGGGATTCAAGAATCTGGTCAATCAAGGATGCCAGAAGTTTGAATGAGATCACCACAGAAGCCCTTTTGGGCAAGCTCAAATATTATGAGCTACTAATCAAAAATAGAGAAGAAGAGCAGAAGGCTGCTTCACCAGCCACAAGAAAAGAGAAGACAATAGCCTTCAAAGCAACTGAAGATCAGCCTGAAGACAAAGTCATAGGCAATGATGAACTGCTCAGTCTGTTGGCCAAAAGATTCTACAAGATGGCCGGAAAGGACTTCAGAAAGAGATCATACAAGGAGCATGATAAGCCAAGGTATGATAAGTCTAACAATAAAGAAATTGTTTGCTTTGGTTGCAGGAAACCAGGGCACATTGTACCTGACTGTCCAGAAAACAAAAACAAGGACAGAAGGGACAAGAAAGAAAGAAAAAAGGAGAAACACTTCAAGAGGAATGGCAATGGCAAGCCCTCCTCAAGCAAAAACAAACACACAAGAAAGGGATTTGTTGCTGAATCCTGGAGTGAAACTGAAGAGGAATCAGAAGCCTCATCCAGCTCCAGTGATGATGAAGATGATGCAGAAGAGAAGGAGTTCTGCATGATGGCAATCAATGCCTCACAACATAATTCAGATGAAGAAGACTCAGAGTCAGATTCAGAGACTCAACTTGAAGAAGACCAGGTAATCAGTTCCTTTGATTTCAATTCAGAGGACTTTAAATCTGAGTTCAAAGCATTATGTTTAGACCTACTAAAATCTGAGAAAGAAATTATCTCTCTCAGAAATCAATTGTCTGAACATAATACCTTAAAGTCAGAAAACCTCAAACTCTCTCAGGAGTTGGAGTGCTATAGGGAGCAGATAGCTTCACTGAAAGGTGAGCTATCTAAGGCCAAGAAGCTTGAAGAATCCCTTAATGGGAGAAGTATCAAGCTGATGGACATCACAAGCACAGTGAACTCCAGATTTAATAGTACACTGGGCTTGGGTGCTTCATCCAGCCAACCCATAGTTCTAACAACTCCAATCAAGTTCATTTCTGATAAAGGAAAGGGAGTTGTAGAGGTAGCTAGGAAAAATTCTGATCTGCCTAAGAAAACTAAGTCCCAGCAGAAATCGTCGAACGGAGCTCGACGATCGCCGAACGCAGATCGACGATCTCAGGCAAAATCGTCGAACTCAGGTCGACGATCTCTAATTCCTGAACTCTATCATAGTCGACCGTCGAACGGAGCTCAACGATCTGACCCAAGATCGTCGAACGCAGCTCCACGATCGTCGAACAGAAGTCAGGGCTCTGGAAATTCCTTCAAGGGCAAATCAAAATCCAATCCTAGGGGTCCTACATCCCAAATCTTTAACCCTTATACTGAATGGATAATTCCTCCAAGGAGATATCATCCTGAAGGTTATAAGAGTCAACCTGGGATGTCTTTTATTTCTGAGTTTAAAGGTTATCAACCTAGACCCAAGGTAAACTGGGTCAAAAACAAATGAATTATTTTATGTGCAGGTGAAGACCTATCCAACTTCAAACCAGCAATGGTACTTGGATAGTGGGTGCTCTAAGCACATGACAGGAAACAAGGACAACCTCACATCCTTTAAAGCCAAGCTTGGACCCAAAGTTATTTTTGGTGATTCAAACTTTGGACAAACTAAAGGATATGGTGCAGTCCAGATTGGATCAGTAACATTCAAGAAGGTAGCTTATGTGGAAGGACTGAAGCACAACTTAATAAGCATCAGTCAGCTGTGTGATGAAGGCTACCAGGTGACCTTCAGCAAAGCATTATGCAAGATCAAGTCAGAGGACAACACAACTGTGTTGACAGGTAAAAGGAAAGGTAATATCTATCTAGTATATTTTCTTTCAACAGATATAGATATTTGCTTGTTCAATTCTGTCTGTAGACCTAATATTTTATGGCATAAGAGACTAGGACACTTAAACCTTAGAACTATTCCTAGGCTATCCAAGGACAACCTTGTTAGAGGACTACCTTCTGGCCCCTACTAGAAGGAAGGACTCTGTTGGGCTTGTCAATTAGGCAAGCAAACTAAAAATAGTTTTAAATCACTTAATAAGAGTGATTCACCTAGGATCTTGTATCTGTTACACATGGATCTTTTTGGACCCTACAACAAAGCTTCATTTCCTGAACATCTCAAGAACTCAGGGGGAGCTGACAACACCAAAATCCACATAGTCTTCTCAGCTGCTTTGAGAAAGAGAAGACTTCCATAACTCTCTCATTCCCATCTCTGTAAAGGGTTTTTCAAACTCCCTTCAAAAGTTTGAGCTTGGTTTTTGAGCACCTTGTCAAAAGCTAATTGGTGGCAAGACACCTGATCAAAAAATCTGATTTGGTTTTTGAGCACCTTATCAAAAGCTCATTGGTGCCCAGGACACCTGATCAACTCATCCTGCAGTGGATTCCTACCTAGGGTGGTAGAAGAGTGGATGTACCCAAGTTTAGGGGAACCACTATAGCTCCTTGTGTCTTCTGGCTTGCTTGTCTTTATCTTTTGTTTCTGGCTGTGATTGTTTTGTGATTAGTTTAGATCTGTGATTAATTTCTATTGTAGGTTACTTTGTGATTAGATTTAATAGTTGCTTCCCTGTTCACTCAGATTACAACAATTGTTGTAAAAAGTTTTCAAGCACCATATACTCTATCCCCCCCCCCCCTCTAGAGTATATCAGATCTAGCTGCACTTTCAGGTGGCTATCTTCAGCGATGGCCAATCTCAAACTGCCTGAACCTTTATCGGATCCACTGCCAAACCTGCTCCACTGATAATATGGACCAGAAAGGCCACCTCCTTCAGCCAGAATTGGCACTTACTGAACTTCGCACACAACCTGTGCTCCCAGAGCTTCTCCAAGGTCAGTGCTAGGTGGCGAGCATGCTCCTCCACAGTCCTCGAATATATGAGGATGTCATCTATAAAAACTATGCCAAAAATGTCAAGGTAAGCCTCGAATACCCGGTTCATCAGGCTCATGAACATGGATGGGGCATTTGTGAGGCCGAAGGGCATCACTGTGAACTAAAATAGCCCATATATGCTGCTAAAGGCTGTCTACGGAATGTCCTCCTCCTGAATACGCAGCTGGTAATATCCTGATCGCAGATCCAACTTCAAAAAGTAATGAGCTCCCTCCAACTGGTCAAATAGCTTGTCAATCCTGGGCAGGGGATACGCGTTTCGGACCGTAAGCCTGTTCAGGGCTCTATAATCAATACATAAGTGGAGCGTGCGTCCTTCTACTTCACGAATAAAATTGGAGCTCCCCAAGGCGGGGAGCTCGGCTTGACAAATCCTGCTTTTACCAGCTCTAGTAACTGGCTATGAAACTCTACCAGCTCCTTCGGGGCCATACGGTAGGGTGCTCTCGGTACTGGCTTGGCCCCCGGCACTAGCTGTATCTGGAAATCCTGCTCCCGATGCGGTGGTAACCCTGGCAGCTTCTCTGGGAATACGTCAGCAAAGTATCGAACCACCGGAATATCAACAATAGAGCCCTTCAACTCAGCCATCTCGAATAACACCTGGTAAACCTCGTCTCCCTGTAGGTGGGCCTTAATAGCCTAAAACGATGAGAGAAAGAGGCGGGAAACTGGAGCAGTACCTTCGAACATCATATAGACATCGCCACATCTGAGTACAACCCTCCTTGCTGGGCAGTTAGTCTGATTGTGGTTCTGGGAGAGCCATGTCATTCCCAGAACGAGATCGAAGTCCGGCAAGCTCAGGTTCATTGTTGGGGCTTCAAGGGTCAACCCATCGATGGTCACCCTCAGGATGCAACTCGCAGTATATCAGACCACCATCCCATTGGGGAGATGCACCCTCCTGGTAACTCCCTCATAAAATCTAACACCCTACAGCTTCTCGACGAAGTCCTCTGAGATGAAATTATGTGATGCCCCTGTGTCGATGAGAGTGAGGGCAGGCTTGCCACACACCAACACTACTCCTGAGTTTATTAGACTATTCTTAGTTATCTAGTTTAAGATTCTTCCTTAACATTTAAACTGTTTCAAATCTACATACTCCCTTCTTAGAAAGAAAAGAACTTTAAAAAATTTGATGTACCTACTATACCCTCTCCGGGTCCCGGGGCTGTGCCAGATCAAAGGCATAAACCAGTCCCCTGTCCTATCTGCTTTCTCTCCCCTGAAATCCACGGCCCCGTACATGTCCCTGCCCACCAAACTACCGAGCAGGTGGGGCCTCCTCGAGTGTTGGTAATGGTGCTCCTCTCATAGGGCAGTTCCTCTGAATGTGCCCAGGTTGTTTGCACCGATAACATGTCGGTGGCTCCTCCACTGCCCTCGGTATCTCCCTCATCAATAGTGGATGAGGAGCCAACACCACCAGGGTCCTCTGATCCTACCTACCCTCCTGACGGGGCTGATCCCCGTTCCTCTTTTCCCCAATAACTCGACCTCTCGGCTAGTCTCTCCTACCACCGATCACAGAGTCATTGGCCGATCTCTTCTGATCCCGAAAAGCAAGCTGGTCTGCCTCCAGCTTCTTGGCCATCTCCAAGATCCTGGCCAAACTCCCATCAGAGACGAAGAGGATGTCCTGCCTCATATCATTGTGAAGGCCCTTGTAGAACCTCTTCGCATAGCCCGCATCGTCCTGCTGGTACGAAATCGCAAAGCAGGCTAAATGAGTAAACTCCTGATAGTACTCCAAAACTATCCTACTTCCCTGCCTCAACTGTAGGAACCTGTCCTCCAACTCATCCCTCGCTGACTGAGGTACAAAATGCTCCAGTAAGGCTGCCCTGAACTCCTCCCAGGAAATGTCCGAACTATCCACTCAAGCAAAGGTGGTGTCCAGCAGAGACTTCCACCACCTCTTCGCATGCGACTCCAGACATGACACTGTCAAAGTCACAGCCTCCTCCATCAAGCATCTAATACTGACCAACATCTCGTAAATGATGTCCAGCCACTCCTCCGTACGAACTGCAGTCTCTGTCCCGAGATAATATGGGGGAGAAAGCCCCCGGAAGACGCTCAGCCAGTTTGCCCCGAGATTTGGCTAAGGAGTCGGAGCCTGTTGAGCCCTGAAGGCCTCCAGAATAGCAGTCAAAGTCTGGCCTATCTCTGTCTGCTGAAACAGAGCCGGAGCTGGCGGGGGTGGAATCACGTTTTGATCCTGAAATGCCCCTTGCTAGGGAGTAGGGTTCGTCACAGGCTACAAAGGAGAATTCCAATTGTTAGGCGATAAAGGAAAAGAAGAAAAGAGATGGGACTTTTGCATGTGATTTCCCCTTATGGGCACACCATTGCTTCCGCTGCTAGTTTGTCCCCAAACTAACCTCGCGCATGGTGGCCCAAGGTTTTGTGGACTTCTTTTTCTTCGAATCGAGGTTGTCTCTGACACTAGTTTGTGTAAGAACCGAACAAAAACAAACCGAAATGGTTTTAAACTGAAACTTTATTATCCGAAAAAGGTATCTATTACAAAGGTATGCCCTCCCTTATATAGAATGGAGGAGAGATGAGAGAATACAAATAAGAGATGTGGGACTAAAAATTTACAGGACTAAGCGGACTATACAAAACAAACCGCACAAGCCGCGCGGTTAGACAGAAGGGCTAACCGCACGGCTACCACAAGAAAAGAAGAGAGATTGCCTGTGAAGACCGCTATACCGCCCGGTCTCCAAGCCTGCTGAGACAAACCGCCAGACCGCGCGGTCTTCAACCCGCCAAGACAGACCGCCCGGTCACCAACTTCAACACTCCCCCTCAAGCTGGAGCATATATATCGATCATGCCCAGCTTGTCGCAAACATGAAGAAACGAGGCGGAAACTGGCTTGGTGAAGATGTCAGCCAGCTCTTTATCAGAAGTGACAAAGGGAGTGCAAATTCGTTCCTTTAAGAACTCTTCACGAATGAAATGACAGTCGACCTCAATGTGCTTTGTTCTTTCATGGAAGATCGGATTTTTGGAGATGTATATGGAGGCCTTGTTATCACAGAACATAGGTAGAGGATGGTTGTAGACTTCTCCTAAATATAGCATGAGAGCCCGCAGCCATTTTAACTCACAAGTGGTCGACGCCATACTGCGATACTCAGCTTCTGCACTGGACCTGGAGACAACAGACTGCTTCTTGCTCTTCCAGCTCACCAGATTTCCCCCAACAAAGGTGCAAAAACCTGAGGTTGACTTGTGATCCCCTTTGTCATCAGCATAACTTGCATCTGAGTAGGCTTCAATCCTCAGATGACCATTCTTCTGAAAAAGTAATCCTTTCCCAGGCGCTGCTTTGACATACTCCAAGATCCGCAAGGCTGACTGTAGATGGCAGTCCCTAGGTGCTTGCATGAATTGACTCACCTTGCCCACAACATAGGAAATGTCGGGTCTGGTCACTGTGAGATATATGAGCTTACCAACCAGACGCCTGTACCGCGAACTATCTGAAAGAGGAGGCGAATCATCTGTCCAGGTTTTGTCTTCTCCAGTTGCCATGGGGCATCGGGCAGGTTTTTCTCCAGTCAATCCTGCCTCTTTTAAAAGATCAAGGGCATACTTACGCTGAGAGAGAACTAAGGAGTCGGGCTTCCGAGAGATTTCGATCCCCAGAAAGTACTTTGGAGAGCCCATATCTTTCGTGATCAGATGTTGGCGAAGATGTCGCTTTGTCAGGGCTACCCCTTCCTGGTCATCGCCAGTGAGAAGAATATCATCGACGTACACAGCAAGAACAACCAGCCCCGAAGGAGTTTTGCAAATAAATAGAGAGTGATCAGCAGAGCTTCGCGTAAAACCAACGGCCGCCACAATGCTGCTGAACTTGTCAAACCAAGCTCGAGGACTCTGCTTGAGGCCATAAATTGCCTTCTGCAGCCGGCATACTCGTGTCTCCACTTGAGCAACATACCCAGGAGGTTGCTCCATGTAAACGGCCTCGTGAAGATCACCATAAAGGAAGGCATTCTTGACGTCCAGCTTGAGAAATCGGCCAATCCCTATTGACCGCCACAGAGAGAAGGACCCAGATAGTGCTGAGACGAGCCACGGGGGAGAAGGTGTCAAAGTAATCAACCCCATAGGTCTGAGTAAAGCCCTTAGCAACAAGGCGAGCCTTATACCGATCTACAGTGCCGTCTGGGCCAAATTTGACCACAAAGACCCAGCGACAGCCAACAACATCAGTACCGAAGGGAGGAGGAAGAAGAGTCCATGTACCCCGCTCCGTGAGGGTCGCCATTTCCTCATCCATGGCCAGCTTCCAGTGGGGAATAGCAAGGGCCTCCTGATAGGAACGAGGCGTGGCAGTGGCAGAGATAGCGAGCGCAAAGGCCCTGCTAGAAGGTGTAAGACGATCATATGAAACAACAGCAGCAAGGGGGTATAGGGTACATGTCCGCACCCCTTTGCGAAGAGCCATAGGGAGATCCAGGTCGGCAGCCCCCTCGGGATCCGGAGCGTCCGTGGCAGAGAGAGCTGGCCCGGGAGAAGAGAGCGACGGCGGCAGAGAGGATGGAGATGGAGGTGGAGAAGTGGGAGAGAGAGGTGGAGCGAGAGGAGGGGACGGAGAGGGTGGAGGGGTGGGTATCTCGGTAGTAGATGAGGGAATGAAGGGAATAGCAGGAGAGTCAGAAGGCGGGGAAGGAGGAGAGGTAGCGGGGGAAAGAGAGGAGGAGTCAGCCGAGAAGTAGGAGGCATTCTCGAAGAAGGTAATTTCAGCAGAGACGAACTGCTGACGAAGAACAGGGTTAAAGCAACAATAGCCTTTCTGAGTGGTGGAGTACCCCAGAAAGACACATTTGGTGGAGCGAGGGGAGAACTTGTCACGGGTGGCAGATGGGGTATGGACAAAAGCAGTGCATCCAAAGATGCGGAGAGGGAGAGGAAAAGGCTCCTTGCCCGGATACAGAATGGAGAAGGGTGTTTTCCCGTGGAGAATGGTGGATGGAATGCGATTGATGAGGTAGCAGGCAAGGAGAACGGCATAGCCCCAATACGAGCGAGGGACATGCATCTGGGTCATCAATGTGTGAGCCACATCGAGGAGGTGACGGTTTTTGCGTTCCACCACCCTATTTTGTTGGGAGGTGTAAACACAGCTAGTCTGATGAATAATGCCATGTTGCACACAAAAAGAGGTAAAAACATGACTCAGATACTCTTTAGCATTGTCGGAATGAAATGTTTTAATACAAACATTGAACTGAGTTTTAATCAACAGATAAAAAGATATCCATACATCTAAAAGTTCAGAGCGATCTCGGAGGAGATACACCCAAGTACATCGAGAAAAATCATCTATAAAGGTTACAAAATAAGAACTACCCCGGCCAATGGTGAGGGTAGGAGCAGGTCCCCAGATATCGGAGTGGACAAGATCAAAAGGACGAGTAGAGCCCCGTCCGTGCTTTGGCGGGAAGGAGGAACGGTGATGCTTGCCGAGTTGACAGGCGTCGCATTGGAGAGGAGTACTGGACGGAGGGAGGTGCGGCAGAAGCTGATGTAGAAGACATGGTGGAGGATGACCGAGGCGGAGATGCCACTGGAGAAGATCCGTACAGGAAGACGAGAAGGCGGACAAGGCGGAAACATTGTCGAGGAAGTGGAGGCCGCCGCTCTCAGTCTCAGTAGCAATCGTCCGGTGGGAGCTCGGATCCTGAAAAGAACAAGAAGTTGGTGTAAATGTCACAGAACATTGAAGTTGTTTGCATAAAGAGGTAACAGACAACAGATTGCACGGAAACTTGGGCACATAGAGAGTGTCCGCTAGTCGTAGTGACGGAGTAACATGAACCACTCCCGTCCCATGAACCGGGGAGGGAGAACCATCCGCAACTAGGACCGGGGGAAACCGATCATGTTGTTCGAGCAAAGAGAAGCACTGAGGATTGCCCGTCATGTGATTAGTGGCACCAGAGTCGATGAGCCATTTACCTTGAGTCACCATGTAGGCACTACCCGAGGAAGTTACAACAGAGGCAGACGGCTTGGAAGAGTCACCGGAGGGGCAAAGATGGGGATGCTTCGTCCAGCAGCGTTCGAAAGTATGACCGGTTCGGCCACAATGAGAACAGAGGTAGCGGGAAGAAGCACGGCCGCCGGACTGGTGACTGCGGCTACCAGAGCCACTCCGCTAAGTGTGATGAGAATAGTTGTCCGGTGGTGGAGAAGGAGCAGGCAAAAGTGGGCGCTGAAGGAGGGAGGTGACAGCAGCGATGCGGGCAGCGGTGGCATCTAAGGTAGGAGATTCGGCCTCACCTAGAATTTGCTGGCGGATCATGTCATAAGTATCAGGAAGCCGGAGCAGATAACACACAACCAGAAGCTCCTGGAAGTGCTTGTGTTGTTGAGCCAAATCCACAGAAAAGGGGTGATTCTGAAGAATCTCAGCCCCAAGAGCCTGAACCTGTTGGTAGGCAGCAGCAGGAGACAAGGTAGGATGGGCAAAGAGGTCCGCATACAACATATAGATGCGGGAAGTCTGAGCCCCCTTGGAGTACAGAGCGGCAAGATGAAGCTAAGCGGCCTTGACCGTCTCATCATGACGTATGACGGGAAGGCACTCATCGGAAAGACTGTTCGCGAGCCAAGTACGCACAAGCGCGTCACTTGCATCCCAATCATCAAAGAGAGGTGAAGTGATAGGAGGTGGGTCATCAACGAGATGGTGGCGTTTGCGTTGTGAGCGAAGAAGAAAGGTGAAAGAGACGCTCCAATCCGGGTAGTTGGAGCCAACAAGCTTGGAAACGGTCTCAAGGTTCCCGGAAGGAGTAGGAGGAAGAGGCGGAGCCGGATTGGTGACAGGGGTAGTGGCAGTAGAGGCATCAGAAAGAGCCATAGGAGCAGGAAAAAGGAAGCCGGGCGGTTAGGAAACAAACCGCGCGGATAGGAGAAAGAAGGGCTGCAACGGTCACAAGGGGAGAAAACCAGCGGCCAGAAAAGCCACGACCAAGCTGCAGACACAAGCAGAAGGGAAGAAGTCGAACGGCTAGAGGACAGGCCGCGCGAACAGAAGCAGGACAAAACAAGTCGCTGCGACGATAGGAGAAAGAAGGGCTGCAGCGGTCACAAGGGGAGAAAACCAGCGGCCAGAAAAGTCACGACCAAGCTACAGACACAAGCAGAGGGGAAGAAGTCGAACGGCTAGAGGACAGGTCACGCGAACAAAAGCAGGACAAAACAGGTCACTGCGATAAGAGGCGGCGACTTAGAACAAAAATCGCGCACACAGAGGGCAGTAACAAGGAGAGGAAGAGGCCGCGCGGACAGAAAGACACAGAATCAGGAGGAGTAGATCGAGTCCTCTGATACCATGTAAGAACCGAACAAAAACAAACCGAAATGGTTTTAAACTAAAACTTTATTATCCGAAAAAGGTATCTATTACAAATCTATGCCCTCCCTTATATAGAATGAAGGAGAGATGAGAGAATACAAATAAGAGATGTGGGACTAAAAATTTACAGGACTAAGCGGACTATACAAAACAAACCACACAAGCCGCGCGGTTAGACAGAAGGGCTAACCGCACGGCTACCACAAGAGATGAAGAGAGATTGCTGTGAAGACCGCTAGACCGCCCGGTCTCCAAGCCGGCTGAGACAAACCGCCAGATCGAGCGGTCTTCAACCCGCCAAGACAGACCGCCCGGTCACCAACTTCAACAGTTTGTAAGACCCTTTTTTTGCTACGCTACCGGGTCTTACGCCCAGAATTGCCGTTTTGCAGTGACACCTTCGCTCTGGAAGGTCGACACTACGAAATGCCAACCCTGGCGGCACAACATGATCACCAAAGATGTAGAAGATTATAAAAGAAGATAGTAAATGCCAAGTCCACAAAACATATCATATATAAATATATAGCATGAATCACAACATGTCCCAGAAATAAAAGGAGTATCAAAAAAACGGAGACGAGCAGAAAGGTAAACAGTCTTATGCCTAGTACATCAGAATCCTCACTACATGGTCATTCACGGAAGCTAATAAAACTAAACACTCACAGAACCAGAAGCGGGTGCTCCCGAGCTAGACTGGCCCACCTCAATGTGCATCGTGCCCTGCTGTTGCGGCCTCTCTGGCTGCTGCCTGTCTCCTATCCGAAGCCCCTGTAAAAAAATATGGTCCACCGACCATTAGTCAAAAATACTAAGCCAACTATCATCCTCGCCCCCCCCCCCCCCCAACTCCTAGGCATCGTGCGGGAAAGAGTATAGGGAAGATATTGAGGTGGGGAAGTGTCAAAGCAGATGGCAACTCTCATCGTATAAGCTAACTCATACCAGGTTATACGACGGAGTTTCAGGTTTTATGCAAGTATGAGTGTAGTAAAATGTTATGCAGATGAAATGATATGTTCACACAAGTGCAAATCACGCACACGTATCCATGCGCACGGACCTTTATTTCCCCCATTTTGGAGTTAGCTAAACTCTCAGGTGCCTCACATTATGGCAAACGGAGGCAGTGGGTCGAGCCACCCCACTACTAGGCTGGCATTCACGCCACCCAACCTAGACCTTTGTACGCCTTAACATGAAGGACACACCACGGAGCCTCTTCGTACCTTGCTGGCAAAACTACCAGCCTTTCTTTGGCTAAGTGTGAACCACACTCGCCGAGTCAATATACCAACGTTGGCGTGAACGACAGTCAAGTAACAAAGACCCACCACCTTATATTATGCACATGCAAACAAGAACTTCCGAGCCATAGGCTCCCCAGACTAACCTGTCCATCAAAACACCTACCGAGCCATCGGCTCGCTGGGCTATCCTGCCCACTACTAAAACCACCGAGCAAACTGCTCGAATGACAAAGCTAAAATAACAACTCTATAACTAGAGGTGAGTGTAAGTGGAGTTTTAGTATAGACTAATTACTCTTGTAATCAATTTAGTCTTACAGTTTATTTTAACCTTGCACTGCCCAAGGCATTCCCTGTGAAGGGCTCTCGAGGGCACTGGGAACTACGATGGGCTGAAGCTCAAAGCTCCATTTCGCATGATATTTATTATTATTGGTATTTACCTATAATAAACCTCATTTTAAGTTTACTTAATCTAACCCTAGTGCATTCGACTCTTGAATTATTCCTAAGTGTATTTGGACTCTCTCATCAGGGAAGGACGATCGTTCGTTGCTCCCATGTATGACCTTAACCTAGCCAATCAGGCTCTCACAACCTGACCTACATTGATGACCTCAGTCATACACTACAGGTTAAGTACACCACATACCCCTTTACCCCATACCTAAGTTCTCAAGATTCTCTGATATTGCTGTTTTACTATGTGCAGACCTAGAGAGCTAAATGACATGCAAGAATGGTGACCCCATAAATATTCATCTGAATGCCCTAAGATAATTACTAGGGGTCTATAGTGAGATGTCCAGAAACTTGTAATTTTCCTAATTTAATTGGCATTTATTTAATTTTTCCCAAATTACAGTCATAGGTGATTTTGAACATGAAGTATTAGATTTACATAAGTTATGACCACCCAAAAATTATGAACTCCATATAATGCCAATAAATCAAAGAATACCAAGTTTCATAATTTTTCATAGATGTTTTGGCCTCTAATTAATTAATCCACAATAAATCTAATAATTATGGGTAAAGAAGGAAGTACTAAAATACTTCATCAGCAATATTATGGAAAAATTACTGAAACTTCAGAGTGACCAGAAAGGGCCTCTGACCAAAGATTATAATTTAGCAAGCTCATTAGGTACCAAAATAAAATCAAACAAGTTTACTTAAAAAAGCACCTTGTGAAGCAACCCCTATAAACAGACTTTCAAAACTTCCACAAAAATGTACAGAGCTCTACAATGTAATAAAATATCCTCTAACTAAATTTCATGAGTTTCCAGTAAGAAGTTAATTCATAAGAAATTCCTAAATAGATAAAGCAACTTGATGGGTTGTGAATGAAGTACTCCAAATATTGATCTAAAAACTCATACCAAAATTTCTAGAGCTTTGTTATGGTCTTACATCATAACTGACTAAATCTCATGCAATTTCAAGATTAGAGAGTCCTATATAAAAATTCTTCAAGAAATTCCATGATAGTGCGCTTTACGAAGGAACCTACTTGTAAACACATCCCAACATCATGTAAAATATTCCAAATATTAATATGACTATAAAAATGACTCCTACCATCACTCTATGAAAATTAAAGGTCATAAGACCCCTAAATAATTCCTTAATGTGTAAGGGCCTAATTAGGCACAAAGTTATTTATGTGTGGTACAAGAGTCCAACTACCACCTACAAAAACCCTAGGGCATTACTCCACCCTAGAAACCCATGGGGTAAACCCCAAGTCCAAACAAGGACTAAACCCCCTAAGTCCTTCGCAAACCCTAACAAGCTTAGTCCAAGGCTTGAACTAGGGCACTAGGGCTCAACCACCCTAACCCATCCCAAACTAAAAGAGAGGGTTACCCTACTGACCTTGGGACTCTGTCCATAGCCCCAAACCCTTTGGGTGAGGATTGGCCCCTCCATACCCCCAAAAATCCAAAACACTAAACTCACTCTTATGAGCCCAAACTTTATTCACATCAAAACCCAATCAAATCATACTCAAATGGGTTGAGATTTTAACCAGTGACTCATGATGACCCCTAAGACCATCCACCAAAGTTTTGGTGGTTGGTGAGGTCATTAAGCCCCTTAATTAAACTATACAATGATTATTAAATTTTTACCAAAACTATAGAAAAGTTTTCTCCAAAAATTCTCATTTTTGATATGTCCTAGGTATATATAAGATTGGCTCCCTGCCCAAATTTTAGGTCATTTGGACATGTAGTTAAGTGGGGGTACCTATTTTAATCTCTGACTAGCCCTAAGTATAGACTGCACCATTTTGGGTACTGAGGTAAGACCACTAAGACAAATTGGTTGAACAAATTTTAAATTAAAATAGACCTCAAGGGCTACAACTTTGTTGTTGACCACTTTTTCTGTAGAAGTATCTAATTATTTTTAATAAATAGAAACATTAACTGAAATTAATGAGACAGAAAATCAAACAAAAGGAATTATATAATCCTAAGTTTAAATCGGAGGCGGCACGAATCTTGGTGCAAATCGTGCGGTAGTTGGTTGTCTTCAACCTCCAGCCAACGGCTGAGATTGCCCCATCCTAGTTCCCTTTCCAAGCGCTACCGCTGGCCACCCGACCATCTACCCGATCGGACACCGCCTCCACCACCTTCGTTGAGGTGGTGGCTATCGCCAGTCGGCAGCACAGCCGCCGGAGAGGTTGTTTCTGACGAACCCGAGGGGTGAGAAAAACCCAAAAATTTTGTGAAAGAGCTCACTTGATTGGGCTCAATTGAGCCCGATATCTCTCCTATTTGATCTAGGATCCTAACATAGAGGGAGAGGGGGAGTAATCAACCTCCTGGGTGGAGCGCAGCCGTGCCGATTGCGAAGTCGCCATTTGTGGTGGAGGAGTCACCGGAGTTCTGCAACAGCACTATAGAAGGACTCGATTTCGTCGAGGGAAGAGTGTAAACGACTCCACTGGGTCTGGGGAGTCTTTTTAAAGAGTCGGAATGGGGAGGGGAGGGGTCTCTTTTATGGCACCATTAATGGCTAATGAAGAGGTTTCAGCCATGGGTGGTTACACTATTTCGGCCATTGGACAACCACCAAAATGACCCCTAGCCGTCTCTACACTGAATGGGGAATATGATCAAAGCTTTGGAAATGAAGAGAGGGGCCCTTGATCTCCCTTGGCCATGAATATTCTTCCTCCCACTTTCTCTCTCCTCCATTAAAGGGCAAGAGGATCTTTTTTCTCTCCTAGTAACCTTTGCTGAAAATGATGGAATAGTTCAGTCAAGTTACACCCCCTAAACCCATATAGATGATTAAAATGGAGCTAGCCCAAATGGACTTGGGTTTGAGCTTGAGTTAGCCTATTTGGGTTAACTTAACTCAAAAGGGGGTTAGCTCAACCCTAGGCCACATGGGGTGACCTATCTAACCCTAGGGGTGATTAGTGACCCCTTTGCCTCACCAAAGGTCTAGGGAGACCCTGATGGGGTGGGTTTGGTATCTTGGGGGTGTAACACCCCAGTTTTTGCAAGAGGTTCAGTCTGCAGTGCTGAAAATTTTTGGGTTCTGGCAGGAGGCACACGGCCTGCGACACGGGCATGTCGCAGGGCGTGTCGAGGCCGTGTCGACACTTGGCCCAAGTGTCGACACTTTGTGCTCGACAGAGTGTCGAGACTGGGGCACACGGCCTGTGACACGGGCGTGTCACAGGGCGTGTCCCGTTTGGTCGACGATCTTCGCTCGACGTTTTCCCGCGGTGTCGACACAAAGCCTGTCGACAGGTGTCGAGACTTGGCACACGGCTTGGGACACGGGCGTGTCCCAGGCCGTGTCACCTCTCGGGTTGGTGTTGGGGCCGTGTCGTTGGAGACACACGGCAGGCCACACGGCCGTGTCGCTGGGGACACGGGCGTGTCGGATTGAACACGGGCGTGTCGAATACCCGTGTCTGATTCCAGGCGCGTCGTTTTGAGACGGCGAATGAGGCACACGGCCCTGGTCACGGGCGTGTGCCAGGCCGTGCTCGGCCCAGGTCTTTTATTTTCCAGGCGAATCGCAGCCAGTCTTTTTCTGGTTTTGGGATCTAACGGTTCAGGCCATCTCCTGGGGAGTTAAGACCGAATTCAGGGTTGGAAACCCTCATTTGTTTTCCAAGTTTCTCTTTCTAAGATCTTGAGAAAACCTAGAGCAAGGAGGAAGAAGAAGGTCTTGGGCTGAAGGAAGGGTTTCGGTGCTCCAAATCGCGAGCCGAGTGCGGATCCGTGAAGCTTAGACCGTTGCGAAGATTTCCATCCGGCTATTTTGCCATGGCAAGAAAGAGGAGTCGGAAGGTAACGACATCTCTCCTCTTGGTCCTTAGGATGCACGTATTAACATCCTCTAGTTTTCTTTTCTCTAATTTTTGGGCACCAAACCCTCAAATGAGAGGGGTTTTGGCTTGCCAAGTTTCAAGAGGAACTTTCGGGTCGATTGAGTCCGTCCCCGGCATATCTTTGCATTAGAGATCCGCTTCGCTAGTGGATTAGGCATGGTGGGTGAAGCCGTGGTCGCAACCGTTAGTCCGGCCCGGTGATGTTGCATACGAACTTAGGGATTCGTAGAGATTTTCCGTTGCGGCAAGATGTCGTTTGTGTTGTGATGGTGATTGTCCCGTTTGCTTGAAAAGGGTACATGTAGTCGAACCCGAACAAGGTTAGCTCCTCGTGGCGGTAGATGGTTTCCTTGAGGGACAAGGTTAGCTCCGTATGAGAATGGAGATGGTTTCCTTGGTGGACAAGGTTAGCTCCGCACGAGTTGGAGATGTTTTCCTTGGTGCGCGGGAACGCTGCGGTACAAAGAGGGATTGCGATGTGTTTAGTCTTGGTTGTGTTGTGCCAAGGCGTGGCTATGTCTCCGTGGTCGGCTGGCTATCCCGTGACATGTGCGTCATGCGTGGAGAGTGTCCCGGCGAGACTAGTCCCCTTCGGTGAGACTGACGAGAAGGCCAAGCTTGGGGCAAGCCCGGGCAAAGAGGCCATGAGCGGGTGGGGTCCAGCAAGGCTTCTTAGAATCGGTCGGTCTGTGTTTGTTGGAATCCTGACATGAGACGTCAGAGCTTGCAGGCAAGCCCGGGGCTAAGCCCACGAGCGGGTGGGGCCTTGGCAAGAATTCCTTGTGGCGGCCTGTGCGCCGTTTAAGGGAGAGGTGACTCCCTTAGTGTTTGCGGCTTTATGCCAATTTGGGAAATGTGAGTACCCAAGTGATGTGATGTTGTGCTAGATGCATACGCTGTAGGGTACCTTGGGTGAAGCCCGGGTGTTGCATTCATGTTGCATAGTAGGCCCTTTCTTTATATGCTCAACCAGTAGAGAACATGTTTGTTGATTGAGACATCCAAGCCTATTTTAATGCTTTTCTATTTATAGAAATTTATATCGCATATGAAGTGCTGACTTGCAGGTTGGAGGGTTCCCCGAGGTCCATTAGGGGCGGCCGGGAGGAGATGTGCTGTTACACAGTTTGAGGTCAGCCTTTGCTGACCCACGTTACTAATATTTTTACAGGGCAAGGATCGCATGCAGGAGCTAGCACGCCGGCCAAAAAGGCCTAAGCCCATGAAGTGTTTTCTCTTTTGTAGCACTACTTTTGATTGATGTATGTTTGAGACTATTTTGTCCGGCTTGCATGCCGAGGTAGATTAGGAGTGCCGAGCACATTCATGTTTGATGTACTGTTCACTTTTGGACATTTGATGTAAGGCCTTAAGGCCATTTGTTTACTCTTTTGGTTAGTGGATAACTTCTAGTTGTGTTTGGTTTTCCGCTGTGTTGTGCAAGTGTTTTGAGTTTTGGGTAGCTATATCAACTTTTAATACTAAAGCTGTGGCGTTCGTATGTTGTGGGGCCCCGGCCGGACCCATATTATACGTCCATTACAGGGGAGGTGTTACAATTTGGTATCAGAGCCAGGTTAGATTCGAGGTCAGTACGTAGAGAAGTTATCCACATAAGAGTAACGTGGGACCATGAGTGTCCTTATGTTTTAGTCTTGAGATTGGAGACTAATCCCTTATTTCTTGTCTTCCTGAAGAGTGCAAGCAATGAGGCGGGCACTTCAAGAGCAAGGGATGATCTCTCGGCGAGCAGTGCTACTGCTCCAGGCCTTTTGGGCACGGGTGTAAACCCGACCGACTTCTGCCGTATGCTTGCAGAAGCGATGGTGGCAGCCCAAGCGGCGGCTGCAGCTCAGGTGGCAACCCCTGCCACACCAGATACGGCAACGGCCGTGCCAGGAGGAGAAGCCAGGCGAGTGGAGCCTTTGGCGGAGAGGGGGTTGCCGGACATGGAGATCGGCACATGAAGTACTTCCTGAGTTTCCATCCCCCGTCCTTCAAGGGTACTGGAACGCCAACGGATGCGGAGGACTGGTGGGTTCGTGTTTAAGAACTGTTAAGGGCGGCAGAGACGCCAGAGGAAAAGAAAGCTGAGTATGCGGCTTTCATGTTGGAAGGGGATGCCAAGTTATGGTGGGTGGCCCATAGCGGCCGCCAGTTCCCGGGACGCACCCCGTTAGTGGAAGAGTTTGGGGACGCTTTTCTTAAGAGGTATATCCCAGTTTCAACACGATTGGCCCTGCAGAGGCAGTTTCTGCATCTAATGCAGCGAGACAAGACAGTGGATGAGTACGTGCAAGAGTTCACCCGATTGGGTCGCTATGCGGGAACGACAATGGCGGATGATGTAGAGAGGGATAACCTCTTCTATCAAGGGTTGAGGGAAAATCTGAGACAACCCCTCATCTCCATGAAGAGGGCGGGATTTAATGAGCTAATTGAAGCCGCCAGGAGTTTGGAGAATGATTTGGAGCGAACCCAACGCCGTAAGGGTTTTACTCCCAAGCAAGGGGAAGGGAAGCCTTCCCAATCTCATGGAAAGTCTGATGGGAGTAGGTGGAGGAAGAAGCCTTACACTTCCAGATCTGGTGAGAGGAGCAACTGGACGCCTGGGGGTTCCCACTCTAGGGGACCGCCGACGTGCTACAACTGCGGGAAGGTTGGGCACATAGCCCGTGCTTGTCAGCAAGGGGGAACGGGGCAAGAGTCAAAGCAGGAGCAGTCTGTGCGCTCCGGCCCCAGTGCTGCAGAGAAGGGAAAGATGGCGGAGTCGAGCGCTTCTCGGTTCCAACCGGTGCAACCAAGGGCCTACAACCTTGGACAGCAAGAAGCGATCCGCCAGACGGATGTGGTGACAGGTATGAAGAGAATTTAAGTTTAAATTTTGTGCTTCATCATTTTAGACTTTTGCGTAATGTTTGTGTTGTAGGCTTCGTGTTAGTTTCCGGATACCCTGCTAGGGTATTGTTTGATACGGGAGCATCGCACTCCTTTCTTGCGGAGAGCTTCATCCGGAGAATAGGAGTTGAGTCTTTCTCGTCGGGTGCAGAGCTGAAAGTGCGCATGCCCAATGGGTCATCTATGACCACCGGGGCTAAAGGGCGCATTTGTTGGGAGCTAGACGGAGTTGTCTTCGCTTTGGAAGCGGGAGTGTTACCATTAGTAGAGTTCGACGTCATTTTGGGTATGGACTGGCTTGCAGAGCAGCGCGCCAGTATTGATTGCCTTTCTAAGGTGGTGACCTTAAGGAGTAAAGGGCAAACTGAAGTCAAGTTTGAGGGCCTTGGTGGAGTGGCTTGTTCCCTGATATCGGCCATGCAGTTGGTGCGGGCGGTTAACCAGGGTGGTGTAGCGCTTGTAGCGTTACTGGAGGTTCGTCTCTCCCAACAGTCTTTTGAGGAAGTGCCTGTGGTGGCAGAGTTCAAGGATGTGTTTCCGGATGAACTTCCTGGAGCGCCTCCTCGGCGGGAGATCGACTTTTCGATCGAGCTAGTGCCGGAGGCTAGACCGGTGTCGCGTCCTCCCTTTAGGATGACACCAAAGGAGTTGGCGGAACTTAAGGTACAGTTGCAGGAACTGTTGGAGCAGGGGTATATTAGACCCAGTTCTTCACCGTGGAGCGCACCGGTGTTGTTTGTAAAGAAGAAAGATGGTAGCATGCGCCTGTGCATAGACTACCGAGAGCTTAATAAGTTAACCGTCAAGAATAAGTATCCGATCCCTCGGATAGACGACCTGTTTGACCAATTGGTGGGGTCAGTGGTATATTCGAAGTTGGACTTGAAGTCGGGATACTATCAGCTACGAATTCGGGACGAGGACATACCCAAGACTGCTTTTGGGACAAGGTATGGACACTTTGAGTTTACGGTGATGCCGTTCGGGCTGACGAACGCACCATCGGTGTTCATGGATCTGATGAATCGGGTATTCCGGGAATACTTGGATTCTTTTGTGGTTGTTTTCATTGATGACATTTTGGTGTTTTCCAAATCGCAAGTGGAGCATGAGACCCACTTGAGAATGGTTTTGCAAGTGTTGAGGGAGAATGAGTTGTATGCAAAATTCTCCAAATGCGAGTTCTGGTTGGAGAAGGTGGCGTTTTTGGGCCACGTGATTAGTGGTGATGGGGTGGCAGTGGATCCAGCGAAAGTGGAGGTCATCAGGGATTGGCCGGTGTTGAGGACCGTGGCGGAAGTCCGAAGTTTTCTTGGACTAGCCGGGTATTATAGGAGATTCGTGGAGAATTTCTCGAAGATAGCTCTACCCCTCACCTCTCTCACTCGCAAAGACCATAAATTTGTGTGGACCCAAGAGTGCGGTCAAGCATTCGAGGCACTAAAGGAGAGGCTTATGATGGCTCCGATCCTGAGTTTACCGCAAGGGACCGATGGATTTCAAATTTTCAGTGACGCATCGGGATGCGGTTTGGGTTGCGTGTTAGTGCAGCATGGTAAAGTGATAGCTTTTGGGTCTAGACAGCTGAAGCCTCATGAGAGGAATTACCCCGTCCACGACTTGGAGTTGGCGGCGGTAATCTTCACGTTGAAAATATGGTGACACTATGTGTATGGCGCAAGGGTGGAGATCTTCACGGACCATAAAAGCCTGAAGTATCTCTTAGATCAAAAGGACTTGAATATGCGGCAACGCAGATGGGTTGAGTTTCTTGGAGACTACGAAGTGGCGATTCAGTATACGCCGGGTAAAGCCAACGTGGTGGCGGATGCGTTGAGTAGAAAGTACTCGGGGCAAGGAAATTAGATCGAAGCTCATGATGAGCGGTTTGTTCGGGAGTGGGAGTCCCTTGGGTTGGAATGTGTTGCGAAAGGCGAGTCTAGCGTGGCTCGGTTGAACTGGATTGAAGTGCAAAGCGACTTGTCCGATCGTATTCGGGAAGCGACTCGGTTGGATGTGGAGTTTCAACCTTTTGTGTTGGAGGCTCAAACGGGCGAGAGCAGCACCTGGGAGATGATTGATGGGATTCTGAGGAAGGGCAGAAGGGTTTGTATACCGCAGTTTGGCAATCTCCGTGAGGAGTTGATGTTTGAGGCTCACTTCTCAAAGTACTCCATTCACCCGGGCAGTACAAAGATGTACTTGGATATGAAGAAATCCTTTTGGTGGCCGGGGTTGAAGCGAGATGTGGCTTTGTATGTGAGTCGTTGCCAAACATGTGCCTTGGTGAAGGCCGAATGTCAGAAACCGGGCGGGTTCCTGAAGCCCCTCCCAATTCCTGAGTGGAAATTTGAGGACATTTCCATGGACTTTGTGCATGGTTTGCCTAGATCGCAGCATGGTAATGATGCTATTTGGGTGATCGTGGATCGCCTAACCAAGGTGACTCACTTCATCCCGAACCGGAAAGAGGACAGCGTGGAGAAGCTGGAGGAGTTGTATGTTCGCAACATTGTGCGACTGCACGGAATTCCTAAGAGCATAGTCAGTGATCGCGATGGACGGTTTACGTCCAAGGATTGGAGACTGGTTCAGAAGAGCTTGGGCACGAAGCTAAAGTTCAGTACGGCGTTTCATCCTCAAACCGATGGGCAAACGGAGAGGACGAACCGTACAATGGAGGATATGTTGAGGATGTGCATTCTTGACTTTGGCAAGAGGTGGGAGGATCACCTCTTCATGGTAGAATTTGCGTACAACAACAGTTTTCAAGCTAGTATAAAGATGGCGCCATACGAAGCTTTGTATGGGAGGTGGTGTCGAACGCCAATGTCTTGGGCAGAGGCGGGGGACACCAAACTTTTGGGAAAGGATGCGGTAGTTGACGCTTGTGAGATGGTACGGACCATCCAAGAGCGTATGAAGGTGGCACAAGACAGGCAAGCGAAATATTTTAATGCTCGTCACCGGAAGTTGGAATTTGCAGTTGGTGATTGGGTTTATCTGAAGGTCAAGCCGTTCAAAGGCGTCTCACGGGTCCGCCGACTCAAGAAGTTGAGTCCAAGGTTTTTGGGGCCTTTTGAAATTGTTGAGCGGGTAGGAGAAGCAGCCTATCGGTTGGCGTTGTCCGCAGATTTGAGTGGATTGCATGACGTCTTCCACGTCTCCGTGTTGAGGAAAGCCTTGGCGGAGGCTAGCGTGGTGATTGAGCAGGCATCGGTGCCGATTGAGGAAGACTTGAGGACGCGAGTCCTTCCAATCGCTATAGAGGATTCGGAGATTCGGCAGTTGCGGAATAAAGAAGTTAAACTGGTGAAAGTTCGTTGGGACAACTGCGGACGTGAGGAGTTCTCGTGGGAGCGAGAACAAGCCATGCTAGAAGATTATCCAGAACTATTTTTGTCAGGTACAATTTAAGTTTTGTACCTCTTTTGTTTTTGTAATTTCGGGACGAAATTCTGTTAAGTGGGGGAGAGTTGTAACACCCCAGTTTTTGCAAGAGGTTCAGTCTGCAGTGCTGAAAATTTTTGGGTTCTGGCAGGAGGCACACGGCCTGCGACACGGGCGTGTCGCAGGGCGTGTCGAGGCCGTGTCGACACTTGGCCCAAGTGTCGACACTTTGTGCTCGACAGAGTGTCGAGACTGGGGCACACGGCCTGTGACACAGGCGTGTCACAGGGCGTGTCCCGTTTGGTCGACGATCTTCGCTCGACGTTTTCCCGCGGTGTCGACACAAAGCCTGTCGACAGGTGTCGAGACTTGGCACACGGCTTGGGACACGGGCGTGTCCCAGGCCGTGTCACCTCTCGGGTTGGTGTTGGGGCCGTGTCGTTGGAGACACACGGCAGGCCACACGGCCGTGTCGCTGGGGACACGGGCGTGTCGGATTGAACACGGGCGTGTCGAATACCCGTGTCTGATTCCAGGCGAGTCGTTTTGAGACGGCGAATGAGGCACACGGCCCTGGACACGGGCGTGTGCCAGGCCGTGTTCGGCCCAGGTCTTTTATTTTCCAGGCGAATCGCAGCCAGTCTTTTTCTGGTTTTGGGATCTAACGGTTCAGGCCATCTCCTGGGGAGTTAAGACCGAATTCAAGGTTGGAAACCCTCATTTGTTTTCCAAGTTTCTCTTTCTAAGATCTTGAGAAAACCTAGAGCAAGGAGGAAGAAGAAGGTCTTGGGCTGAAGGAAGGGTTTCGGTGCTCCAAATCGCGAGCCGAGTCCGGATCCGTGAAGCTTAGACCGTTGCGAAGATTTCCATCCGGCTATTTTGCCATGGCAAGAAAGAGGAGTCGGAAGGTAACGACATCTCTCCTCTTGGTCCTTAGGATGCACGTATTAGCATCCTCTAGTTTTCTTTTCTCTAATTTTTGGGCACCAAACCCTCAAATGAGAGGGGTTTTGGCTTGCCAAGTTTCAAGAGGAACTTCCGGGTTGATTGAGTCCGTCCCCGGCATATCTTTGCATTAGAGATCCGCTTCGCTAGTGGATTAGGCATGGTGGGTGAAGCCGTGGTCGCGACCGTTAGTCCGGCCCGGTGATGTTGCATACGAACTTAGGGATTCGTAGAGATTTTCCGTTGCGGCAAGATGCCGTTTGTGTTGTGATGGTGATTGTCCCGTTTGCTTGAAAAGGGTACATGTAGTCGAAGCCGGACAAGGTTAGCTCCTCGTGGCGGTAGATGGTTTCCTTGAGGGACAAGGTTAGCTCCGTATGAGAATGGAGATGGTTTCCTTGGTGGACAAGGTTAGCTCCGCACGAGTTGGAGATGTTTTCCTTGGTGCGCGGGAACGCTGCGGTACAAAGAGGGATTGCGATGTGTTTAGTCTTGGTTGTGTTGTGCCAAGGCGTGGCTATGTCTCCGTGGTCGGCTGGCTATCCCGTGACATGTGCGTCATGCGTGGAGAGTGTCCCGGCGAGACTAGTCCCCTTCGGTGAGACTGACGAGAAGGCCAAGCTTGGGGCAAGCCCGGGCAAAGAGGCCATGAGCGGGTGGGGTCCAGCAAGGCTTCTTAGAATCGGTCGGTCTGTGTTTGTTGGAATCCTGACATGAGACGTCAGAGCTTGCAGGCAAGCCCGGGGCTAAGCCCACGAGCGGGTGGGGCCTTGGCAAGAATTCCTTGTGGCGGCCTGTGCGCCGTTTAAGGGAGAGGTGACTCCCTTAGTGTTTGCGGCTTTATGCCAATTGGGAAATGTGAGTACCCAAGTGATGTGATGTTGTGCTAGATGCATACGCTGTAGGGTACCTTGGGTGAAGCCCGGGTGTTGCATTCATGTTGCATAGTAGGCCCTTTCTTTATATGCTCAACCAGTAGAGAACATGTTTGTTGATTGAGACATCCAAGCCTGTTTTAATGCTTTTCTATTTATAGAAATTTATATCGCATATGAAGTGCTGACTTGCAGGTTGGAGGATTCCCCGGGGTCCGTTAGGGGCGGCCGGGAGGAGATGTGTTGTTACACAGTTTGAGGTCAGCCTTTGCTGACCCACGTTACTAATATTTTTACAGGGCAAGGATCGCATGCAGGAGCTAGCACGCCGGCCAAAAAGGCCTAAGCCCATGAAGTGTTTTCTCTTTTGTAGCACTACTTTTGATTGATGTATGTTTGAGACTATTTTGTCCGGCTTGCATGCCGAGGTAGATTAGGAGTGCCGAGCACATTCATGTTTGATGTACTGTTCACTTTTGGACATTTGATGTAAGGCCTTAAGGCCATTTGTTTACTCTTTTGGTTAGTGGATAACTTCTAGTTGTGTTTGGTTTTTCGCTGTGTTGTGCAAGTGTTTTGAGTTTTGGGTAGCTATATCAACTTTTAATACTAAAGCTGTGGCGTTCGTATGTTGTGGGGCCCCGGCCGGACCCATATTATACGTCCATTACAGGGGAGGTGTTACAGGGGGTCACTTGATCCTTAGGAAGGGTACTTTGACAAAATTAGGGCTAGGGTTGGCTTGGGTCAACTTAGGCTCCTTGGTTGACCCCAATGAGTTCTTAGTGATCCTAGAGTCAAGTTAGAACCCTAAAGCGAAACCCTAGGGATAGTATTTGAAAAGTGCTAATTGCAAACCATGATGGTCTCACCTTCTTTTCTAGGTTCACTTAGTCCTCTAGGGATTCCTAGGGTTTTGTCATGCCCTTGTGGTGACAAAACCACTCTTGGGGGGGGGGGTCTAGTTGTTTGAGGGATGTTACAACTCGCCGCATCCCGCCTTGGACCCTGGTTCGATCCCGCACTTCCCCTACTCGCCGCCGAGCCTGAGCTAATACTATATGCTAGACTTAACAGATCAACAATGGAAAAGAAACCCAGAGGCGAGATCATAAGAAAACATCTAATATACTTTCACAATTCCCGCGCGTTTGAGCCAACATAGTTTATTATTACAAATATAATTGAAAAGTAAGGGGCAAGAAGGAGAGTGTTGGTCGGCCCATCTGGGGGCTGTTACCACCTTCCCAGACCTCTCTTCCCCGCCCTAGACAACATGCGAGAATTTTGAAGCATGTGAATGGTTTGCAGCTCCTATTGTGGTAAGCGTATCTGATCTTCAGCTCACACAACATGGATCAAAGGGAAGTCCTTCCTGCCGCCAGGTTCTCCCCCAACTCGGACATCAACTGTGTAAAGTTGTTTTCCAAGCTGAGAAGTCGTTCCTCGACAGAGTCTTGATCCTCCTGAACCCGATTGTAGATCTCATGTAGCATGAGAGTATGTTTCCGAAATAGCTCGATCATTCACCTCTTTAGTACCACAGCATACTTCGGGTCACCCAAGAAAGTGACAATTGAGTTAGGAGAGGGGGCGGTGAGAACTCCTCCTCATCGATGTCAACATCAGTCGATGAGACTTCGCGGTAGCCTGCAGTGAATAGGTTCATCCGAGCATGATCTAATTTTAGTGAGGGCAAGGTGAATGCGGTTATTTACCTAGCATGGTATCCGCACCCCTACCAAGATGTTGGCGAGAGGTACAACGCTGCCCCTCGAAGGGTGTGTTAAAGGTGATGTGCGCCTTCCCGAGCCCTGTGCGGATAAGTGTCTGATCGGTGGCCAGATTATTTGCTTGAGGCGGGAAGTTGGGAACCTCATCCGCCGAGGGTAATAGGTCAGAGGTAGGATCTGGGAGAATTGGGCAGCTGGGTACTTGGGCGGTGAAGCGCCATTACCCATGGTCCCAAAGGGGGGAGCTGCGAGAGGTACACATAAGAGAAGTGAGTAAAAGAGAGTATGCAAAGGATCACTTACTAGTTTGCGGGAGGTCTTCTGGGTTGGTTTGGGAATTGATCTCCAGGACCGGCTTGTTGCTCCCAATTTTGAGCGAATACATCCCGACTTTAGTTGTCCCCAACCCGACGTCTTTCTCCTTTGAAGGATTCTCTTGCGAGTAGCCGCAGAGGCGTCAGTTATCATCTTTGGGGAAAGTGGCGAGGGGAGAAGTGTGTGTGGATACCTGTGGAGTTACAGGGCATGATGGAGTCAGCGAGATGGACCTGCCCACCGTTAGATTGCACCTGACCATCTTGGCCTTTTTTTATCTTTGGGGATGAGCTCGAAGCTTTCCAAGCGAGCCATGAAGCAAACCCGGTGACAGAAAATTTGTCCTCCACTCTCGCAGCGATAAGACAATCCTGAACTTCCTTCGAGAGCGGCATTAGGCTGAAGGCAAGAGAGAGAGAGAGAGAGAGAGAGAGAGAGAGAGAGAGAGCCGAGAAGGATGGGAAGAGCAAGCATCACCTACCAGTAACTGTATGCATATATAGCCAAGTGGGGGAACCCACCATAAGATTCCTACGGGGTCAGTAACCACTCACCGAACACTCACAGTTGGATGTTTATTTTAGAGCTTGTGCCAATCTTAAAAAAAGCTGGTATTGTGTACAATCCCATGTTCGCTGAGTGGGCCCCTCAGAGAGTCCCAGGGGCAAGAGGGCTCGATAGCCCAGGATGGTCGAGCAGGCGAGTGGGGTAGTCGGACCCGCACTCGCCTCGAGTCTTGGGGCTCATGTGTAGCCGGTGAGTGCGATGGTCAGTGAGCACTCGTTCAGGGTTGCAATTGAGTATGACATGAGTGCCAGTCTCATCGGGCACCCGCCCCTTGGCCAAGGATAGACGGTTGCTCTTCTTCTCGCCTAGGCATTTGCCTCTCCTTCGTGGAGTTTTGATTTGACCTGTTATTAGTAAACCCGGACAGCGGAGTTACGCTGTTGGTAGACCAATTTGAGTTGCTTATAATAATTCTGAATATCAAAGTTGGGGTGTTTGCAGACAAAATTTGGAATTCTATAAATAGATCATTTGGCACCTTTGGAGGGGATTAGGTTCTTTTTACTTCTTCATCCTCAGGTTATTTTGGTTGACTATGAGATCCCTCCAAGGTACCCAACTCAGCTTTTGGCTTGGGAGGGGAAGCGCTTTTGAGATCTTCCGGGTGTGTGGTGGGACCTCCATGCTGCAGTCCAGGGTTAGTTTTCTAGTTCCGAGTGTCTGGTCAGGAGTACAAGTTCAGGAGAAGTGCAAGCTACCCCCTTGGGTCCGAACTCTCGTTGAGACCAAGTTTTGGCTTCAACAAGGAGCCCGTTAAATATCACTCCTCCAGCCCCATCAGAACATAATGAAGCTAAAAGGGAAGCACAAACAAACCATTAATATTAGGGGTGCAAGCGGTTCAGTGTAGGTAGGTTTGGACCAAAACCGAAACCAAATCGAAAAGGGTCGGTTATTTTTTTCTCCAAACCGAACCAAACCTAAACCGATCGGTTCGGTTCACTAATCGGTGCGGTTTGGGGTGGTTTTCAGGGGCGGTTTTTGGTTTTATTATAATAATTTATAGGGCAAGCTGATATCATTATTTATGTATTATAGTTATTTTAATAACGTTTTTCATTAATTATATAATGTATGATAAAGTAGTAAAAATAACAAAATAATAATAACAAAATGTGTAAACAACATTTATATTGTTAGACACAAATGGTTTTCATCATCTTTAATCAATTTACAGATCATATGATTTGCGCCATGTGTCTCTATACTATATTAAAATGAAAAACAATAAGTATATGTCATGGTTATCAATTAGGACCATTAAATAAATCAGAATCATCTAATCACTTTGTACTATCATCTAAACTTTGATCCATCCAGCAACCAAGATACTCCTACCGCTCGCAACAAAATAGTTACTTTAAACAACATTGATTTTCAATAGTGAAAACAAAATGTAAAAATATATAATAACAACATTGCTCCCAATCCATCAAGAGACAAGTACCTATATGATTATAAAACATATGCATTAAATCTTTTTAAACTTTATAGTAGATCCGATCAAGCTTTGAAAAAAAATAAATAATTGATACTTAACTATTCGACAAAAATTACTTCATCTTCATCCGCAATATTTAGACAATATCCATTGCATCTTCATCCACATATGATACTTCCAACTCTAAAGAATTAAGAATGTAATTTATAAACAAATGTCATTTTGTTTAGCTTAGACAATCTTATACATTCTGTATTTTAAACTTAAATAATATTTACCTTTGTCAAGCTATTCGTATTTTCAACATCAATAAGCATCTCTTCCAAATCTATAAGGGCTGTCTTGCAACCAAGCTAATCACGCCATCACTCAATTAAATCATCACTCAGTACTAAATAGTCAATATTTAATACTTCACTGAATTATGTGATAGACCTAATTTTGATTGTTTATAATCGAATAGTAATAATGTGACTTTTCGGTTCGGTTCAGTTTTCTCGGTTTATCGAAATTGAAAACCGCACCAAACCGAAAATGGGCGGTTATCCAAAATGAAAAACCACCCCTACATCGAACCGAGCGGTTCAGTTCGAATTTCGGTTCGGTTTGGGCGGTTCAGGCGGTTCGAGCGATTTTCGGGTTTTCATGCATACCCCTACTTAATATTCAACGCCCAAGGGGTGTGCAAAAATAACTGAAGAACCGAGAACCAGATCGGAACCGAATAGAACCGAGCGGTTCGGGTCGGCTCTCATGTGTCCTGGTTCGGTTCTGCGTCCAAAATTTTCAGAACCGACTACTGGGTTCAGTTCTCGATTTTTACACTCGGGTACCCATAACCGACCCGAGAACGGAGTTATTGAATTTAATTATCAAAAATCTATTAGTTGTGAGCATTAGACTTTTGAAACATATTTATGAATAATTAGTTTGATGGAGGTACATCATGTATAATTTTATAAACTATTTGCTCATGTTTTGACAATATTGAACTTTGCTTAATTATTAGAATCTTTGAACATTAAATATTTTATGATGAGATTATTAAATGTATTTAGTAATCTAAGAAACTTTGATGATTTTGGAGTCATGCAAGCTTAAAGTCTCCTATTTTCTTCGATTTATAAATATTGGTTTCACATTTATTTTTCTAATGCAACATGTTTAAACCATAAATTTAAGGAACCGAGAATTGAACCTGAACCGAACCGATATTTCTGGTTCGGTTCTGGTTCAACAATTTAGATATGTGGGCCGGTTCTGATTCCAAAAATTTAGAACCGAACCTATACGGGTTGTTTCTTGATTTTGAGCGGAACCAAACCGATCCGAATTGCACTATTAACGCCCATGTAAATGCGATTAACCAAGGCTCCGTTTGGGCCTCTTGTTTTTCTCCAATGAATTTGAACAAAACTATCACCTCATAGCAGGAACGGACCCACCTTGGGGCGAGGGTGGGCGGCCGCGCACACTCATTTTTTTTAAAATTAATAGTTTTTGCCACGGTTTATACCGTGACAAAAACTCTTTTTTTTAAAAAAATTAAGGTTATTTGCCAAGATTTAAACCATGACAAATACTCTATTTTTTAAAAAATTTCCTATATTAGCCACAACTTAAACTATAAATCGTGGCTAATATCCGTTTTTAAAAAACTAGCAGTATTAGTCACGGTTTAAACCTGGATAATACCCCATTGTTCAGAAAAAATAGTTTTTGACGTGATTCAATAACATGAATCAAACAATTTTTAAGCACTCTCACACTGAAAAAAGTTTCTGTGGCCGTCACTGCCCCACATAATATATGTTTTGACTTTTTAATTAAGGTCGGGTATTTATAAAGGGAAAATATTTTGGGTACATATCTCACGCCTTTTTTTGAATGCTCGCCGCGAGTTTTGGTCGTACGATCGGCGATCCATAGGTTGAAAATATGCTTGTTTTTTTTTTCAAGCACTACGTGACTCTCACGAGCACCTAAAGAAAGGCCGAGATAGGCACCCAGTAGGATGGACGGTTCGTAACACGGCCTTCATGCCCTAATGTCTCCTCACAGAGACGAAACAAATTGCTCTGCACAATCTATTACCGCGCCTTCCTCCATTTGAAGCCGTCACCAATCCTGGTATGGTCTCTAGCGCTTCCGCCGCCGCTGATCTCTCGTACCCTCCCCTCCCACCCTGCGCCGCTGCCCCTCCTCCGTTTCCGGGAGAGAAGCCGTTCGATGTTCCTGTGATCGACATGGAAAATCTGGAAAGTGAACGGCTCGGCGATGTGTGCCGATCGCTTGGCATATTCCGTCTTGTCAACCACGGACTGCCACGAGAGGTTTCTTCCCGGCTTAGAGAGGAAGCGCGGAAGATCTTTGAGTTGCCGTTCGAGCGGAAGCGGGAGGAGATGTCGGTCCTGGGTAGGGGACGGCCAGTTGTGTACTTCTGGGGCACCCCCATTGTAGGCTTGAGCGTGGGAAGCGTTAACTGGCTCGAGGGACTCCAAGTGCCTCTCGCCCTGCTTCAGGACGGGGACTGCGGCGACCCGGTCTGCTCTCACTTTCTGCGGTACTGCTTTATTTTTCTTTTCGCTCATTGTTATTCTTTTTCCCAGGAGTCTGATGTCGTGGAAGCTTAGGGGGAAATTTTTTGGGAACGTGGAGCCATTCTTATGTACACTGCATTTATTTTTAAGACTCATGTAGTAGAGTGGTTGCGATCAAGGTCCGGTTCATGCAGTCGCAACCACTTGATCAGTGAAAATAAGTCCCCCCAAATGGAGCCTAAGTAATGTATAAAACACACCGATATTTATTATGTACATTCAAATTATATTAAAAAAAATTATTTACACCAAAACTCAAATATTATATTTGCACACCAACAACTAAGTTACATATTTAGTACAATAATACAATTGTGCAATATATTGTAAATAATTCAAAGAAAATATTAACCATTATTGAGGACAAAAATTGTTCATCAAAATATAAGTTAAATCGCTTTAGTTTAAAAACAAATATGTTATGTCAATTGCCTGTTCAAGACTTCATCCATGTCTCCAAGTCTCCATAAATCTCATAAATCTGCATAAATATGAAACTACAAGCAGTCGTGCACGGGAGACCCCGTGCGAGGCGGCGACATTGGTTTGGGGCGGTGACATTTGTCGGGGGCGGCGACATTTGTCGGGGGCGGCGACATTTGTCGAGGGCGGCGACATTGGTCGGGGGCGGCGACATTGGTCGGGAGCAGCGACAATGGTCGGGGGTGGCGACATTGGGCGGGGGCGGCAACATTGTGCGGGGGCAGGGGCGGCGACATTGGCGAGGGCGACAACATTGGTGGAACGGCGAGTAGGGGAATAAGAAAAAAAACTATGCAAATGAGTAAAAGAATAAGAAAATTTATGATAAAATGACAAAAAAAATCATACAAATGAGTAGAGGAATAAGAAAAATGAGAGGTATTTTGGCATTAAATTGTTACACCATAGTTGGGGGGTATTTTGGGAAGACGAATGTTACACCATGACTCTTTTGGAGTTTGCTTATAGTATAAAGATACAAAAAAAATATATAAATACTAACCATGGTAAGTAAAATTAATTTTTTATCCCTTTAAATATTATAATCATTATTTCTCATGAAGATCCAGTAAATACGAAACTTCAGCTCTCTGCATGAGAAGTTATGTTGTGAAATTACTATTGAAACTATATCATTGTTGAGTATTCATACTGCTTGTTTAAGGATCAATCAAATTATCGATTTCATCCGCTTGTTCTTTGGAATCGCCAACTCTAACTCGTGAGGTATAAGTCAAGTCTCCCTCGTGAAAGTATTTAAAGTCCTTTTTGTAAATAAAAATTTGAATTTATTGTTACAACTGAAATGATCTTTTGATCAAGATGTTAATCTTTTATAGATTAATCTTCTAAAGATTAGCCTATTGATGATCAACCTGACTCTGATAACAATTGAAATAAAAATTTAGTTGCTATATTCCTTAGAGTTTTCTCTAGAGGGGGGGGGGGGTGAATAGAGATTTAAATTATTTTTCAAATATTTTTATTAATTCACAGAATTTGCATTTACATAAACTATAAACGAGAATCAGATACGATTAATTAAAATCATAGCACAACATCAATAAGTAAAAAATAAAAGCAAAATCATAGAAGACATAAAAATTATAGTGGTTTCCCCTCAATCTGGGTACATCCACTCTTCTACCCCCTTGGTAGAAATTCACTATCACAATGTCCGAGTCTTTTGATCCGGGGACTTTTAGAACCACAACAAATCTTTTGATAAACAGATTTTGAACTAATTACAATCTGAGTCTTTTCTCAAATAGACTCTTAGAACCTCTCACTGAATCCTTTGTAGAGAGATTCTTAAAACTCTTTTTGTCAAATGTAAAAAGAAAATTAAGAGAAGATTTGAGTTAAGATGATTTTTCTCTTAGTGTTCTCTCTTCAAATTTCTGAGGTCAATTAATGATGATTTCCGGAACTTCTGATCAATCTCTGAATATCAAAATAGCAAACATTATGAGCCCAATCTTCATATGATTTTTCTAATTTTTTCTCTGAATCTGTTTTAACTTCCTTTTGTGAAGAAATTCTAATTCACTTATCAGATTTGGTAACTATCAAATCAATCGACTGATACTGGAAGAGATTCAATTGTAGATGATAGTCTTCCATGTTTTCTCTATCGAATTCAATCTTCTGACGATCTGATATGATTTTCTTGATCGTCTGCTGTTGATGATTGATAATCTGTGATTCTCTCCTTGATTATATGTGATTATCTACCCTCTTTTTTGTATCTCATCACATATATATAGATCAACATCATCTAACATCTCCAAGAATCTGTTTGTAAACCCCTTCTAGATTTAATTCAGATTAAAGGCACAAAACAAATTCTGTTAAGAAATCCAGTCGACGTAACACCGAGTTCTTGTCGAAGCAACATCGATTTCTAACTGCCTGTATGAAAATCTCTGTAGTCGACGTTCCGTCGATATCTTGTCGAAGCTTACGTTGATTTAATCCTTAAGTGCCGTCGACTTATCCAAATTAAGTTGCTCTAACTTCAATTCAAAGTAACGTCGAATTCCAGTCGATGTTGCGTCGAGATCTAGTCGATGCATGTTGGCAATTTGTGTTTTTTCTCTTCAATTCAGTATGCCTTGTATATATCCTTTATATCACTGACACCATAGGACTTCTAAAATCAAATTATCCTCATTATACATCATGAGTAATAGATCTAGGATGTAAAATCACCAAACATAATTTGTTAAGCTAAATTATAATGGTTTTTCCCAACACACCTCGCTTTGCACAACATGAACTGCGACAATCTTAATGCACACGATAATTCTCTTATATAATAGTATGAGTTACAACACACGGGGCCCCCATGTGGCCGAGGTAGTACCTCAATAAAGAAAGTAGTTCCTCCATGACAGTACCCCGCCCACTACAATCCTTCAACCCATGCACGCTTCCTCTAGGGTGCGCAAGGCTTGCACACACACTTTGGTACTCCCGCTGCTCGCACTACACTGACCGCGATAGGAGATTTAGTGACAACTAAACTACTATGGTCGGCAGGAGTACAAGAGGCCATAGTACCGTTGTGCGCGCCAGAGGAGGCGTGCATGATCCGATGGATTGTAGTGGACGTGGTACTGTCGTGGCTAGAGTATTGTCGATAACTGGGTACTGTCACAGACGACACAGGGGGGTGGGGGGCAGGTGCTGCCACTCTTTAGAAAGAAGAGTGTTGGAAGATGAGGAATGACAAGAGATGTGAAGCTATCATGTGGACACAATCAATGCGATATTTTACATGAGCGTCCGCTGACATAACTTGCAAAAGAAAATTATTGCCCTACATGTAAATCAATGTACATTTTTAAAAAGTAATCTACAAGAAATGGTCTATATAGACTTGGAATGAAACTATAAGGAAAGACATGATGTGCTTAGACATTAGTGAGATTATGACAAAAGATAGGACACAATGGCGACAAAAGATTCATATAGCCGACCACACTATAGTGGGATAAAGACTTGAATGTTGTTGTTGTAATCTACAAAAAATGATCAAAGCAACGATGTAGACATTTGAAAACCAAATTGAGCATTCACATAGGAAATCGAAGAAGTTGGAATTAAAAGAGCCTTGACATGCCGACAAACCAATGGTGTCACTCTTCTAATTTTGCTCGGGATACACTGAACCAAAAGCTTTCCTTCAAAATCTGGTCATTAATTTCATTAACTCTTATATAAAATTGTTCAGAACCATAATTGCTGTTTTCCTCTGATTCTCAACAATTCCTTTAAGCCTCTTAAGTATTAGGACATCCCTTCAACATGGACAAAATCTTCCAAAACTATACTGAATTGTAGGCTTAAAAACCACAAAATTAATACCAACAACGGCAATGAATTGTAACCTGGTCTTCATTTATATGGATGATACTTCTTTACTTCAAACATAATTCAATCCATGAAATGGAGACCATTTGAAAAGTGGTCAATATAAATATATCAGAAGCTGCAGAAACAAATTCACAATATATCAGGCAAATATGCTCCTTAAATTCAAAACTAACGTTGAACAAATTAACACTTAAAAATATTTGCAGTATCCGTAATAATTTTACCAACATATGATGTACTTGATGTTCTATAACATGCTTGAGGAGAGTGACAAATTCATTATGAAATCATTGGACCAGAAGAAACTCAAATATTATGATGATTATAATTATGCCATGATAGAACTGCCACTGCATTGAATTTTAAGACACATTTTGCCATTGAAATCGCAAAATCACAAAATTGCACTAGACTGCTCCGATTTTAAATCTCATCGATTTTAAACCGCGCTTTTTTAAACCGCACTGAATGATTTGGTTGTAGAACGACTTCTTTGGTTGCAAAACAATATAGTTTGCAATGCTGTTTTTTTCGGTGCAAAATCGATAAAACTGCGGCGCACCGTCTTCTTCGAGAGGGCCTGATATTCCAATCATCGGCAATGCGTACAAGTTACTTTAATTATTTCAAAAAAATGTACGAGTAAAATGAAAAATACATTATGTAATAGTATAATAACCAAAACTGCACCGTAAAAACTGACTTCAAACCGCACCACTGTCAAACCACACCACATGGTTTTGGTGTGGTGCGGTTTTGTTTTGTCCAAAACTGACCTCTTTTAGTGCGATTGCAGTTTGGGTCAAACCGCGCCAGTTTCATCCATAATAGTAAGTATAAATACTATAGATATGTTATAGAACAATAACAATATAATAATAATGTTATTAATAATAAATAATAATAATAAACGGGTTGCGGTTCGACTCTGCTTCGGTCTGGGTCTAAAAATCTTGGGACTGCTTGAGACTTGTATGGTGCGGTTCCAGTTCCGGTCTGAATAATAAAATGAAAAAACCACACCTGGAGCAATGTTTTTAATGGTTCCAAAATTCAAATCGGAATCCAAATAATTCACGAACGCTTCGGTTCGGTTCTTTGCGGTTTCGGTTCGGTTTACGATTTACGGTTTTAAGTGACAGTTCTAGCAGTAATGAAAATGATTGGTATACAATATAGTTGCGATATGAACAATTTAGATCGATCTTGTTGAGAGGACATGATATATGTTAATTATATTTTTGAATATAAATTAAGAACAATCTCATTTCCTTTGGCGCTTGGGATTTGCTTGATTGTTGGACTATGATTGATAATGGTCGACAACTTGTACCTGCATCATTGGCACACAACCATAGGTGAGTGTACATTTTATGCTTTCAATTGTTGATCCTCTCTCTCTCTCACCACAAGGACAGTTGCATCTTCACCACAAGTGAGTTGACTCCATGGGTGCTCTATACGAGCAAATTGGTTGAAGGTGTAAATTTTAAGAATTTGATATTCTATCATTAATATATACTAAGAAAACAACATCATGCAATAATAATAATGGTGCCTAATATGATACTTTAAAGTGTAAATTTTCCTAGAAAATGATAGGAGCACGCTATCATCAAAGCAACCACGATGCAAATCAATTGAACGAGATACAATATATCGAGCTCTACTCGATATCCCACAATGATTTTCAGGATCGTGATGCAAATTATAGGATCTTACAATCCATATTTTGTAAATCGTTGCAGATCTTACCCTGGATCTAAATCGAAACCTCTACGGTTAGCATCATGATCTTAGGATCATTAAGATTACGATCCCGACCCGATTCTACCAGTCTAGCCAAAGGGAATTAGAACATGTCCAACCCTATCCCGACCCCATTCAATCAGTCCAGTGCCCATTATGGCGCCCATGCCCCATCACTTAACCCTATAACAATCCTGACCCCCATACCCATTGCAGAATCATATCTTGCCACTTTACCATATCTTATATGTAACTACAAATTGAGGGTAAGGGCGACGTCTTTGATCGCTTGCAGTCTAAACAATTTCTTCTTTTTTCTTCCTTGCGTAGCTTCATTTCAGGTGGTGTCAATGTCTTCTTTTCCATTCTAGCATATGAGCAATCCAGTGGTTAGCTAACCAGTGGATTTCTGGTTCCAAGTCGACATTTTATCTTCCTAACGTACGAGCAATCGAGCGGCTAAAAATCCAGCATACGTGAATGACCGCAACAATACCGCTGAACTTGTCAAACCAAGCCCGGGGACTTTGCTTTAGGCCGTAGATTGTCTTCTTCAGCCGACATACTCGTGTCTCCCCCTGAGCAACATACCCAGGAGGTTGCTCCATGTAAACATCTTCATGAAGATCACCAAAGAGAAAAGCATTCTTAACATCCAGCTGTGAAATGGGCCAATCCCTGTTGACAGCTACAGAGAGAAGGACTCGAATGGTGCTGAGACGAGCAACGAGAGAGGTGTCAAAGTAATAAACACCATAGGTCTGAGTGAAGCCTTTGGAAATCAGGCGGGGCTTGTATCGATCCACGCTGCCATCCGGACGGAACTTCACAACAAAGACCCAACGACAGCCAACCACATCAGTGCCCAAAGGGGGAGGAACAAGGGTCCAAGTACCCCGTTTAGTGAGGGTAGCAATTTCCTCATCCATGGCGGCCTTCCAATGAGGAACAACAAGAGCTTCCTGGTAGGCGCGGGCAGTGGCAGTCGTAGAGATAGCCAATGCAAACGCCCTGCGAGAAGTAGTTGTTAAACGATCATAGGAAACAACAACAGCTAGCGGGTGTTGGGTACAAGACCGCACCCCTTTACGAAGAGCAATGGGAAGATCCAGGTCGACGTGTACCGGAGTTGCCGGGGCCTCCGTGGCGGAGAGAGCTGGCCCGGGAGTAGGGAGAGACGGCTGCGGAGAGGAGGGAGATATCTCGGGAGGTGGAGACGGTGGAGGAGAGGGTGGAGGTGGAGATGAAGGTGGAGGAACGTCAGCAGGTGTAGAGAGGACAGATGGTTTGGTATGAGGAGGAACATCAGGAGGAGAGGAGGAGTTGTGAGAGACGTAGGATGCATTTTCAAAGAAGGTGACGTCTGCAGAGACGAACTGCTTGCGTGTAACGAGGTCAAAACAACAATAACCTTTCTGAGTGATAGAGTGCCCCAGAAAGACACATTTAGTGGACCGTGGTGAGAGTTTGTCACGGGTGGCTGAGGGATAGTGCAAAAAGATTGTGCACCCAAAGATACGCAGAGGAAGATGAAACAGATTCTTGTCCGGATAGAGAATGGAGAATGAGGTTTTACCGTGGAGAACTGTGTAGGGAATGCGATTGATGAGATAGCAGTAGATGAGGACAGCATAGCCCCAATAGGAGCGAGGAACGTGCATCTGTGTCATTAGAGTGTGTGCGACATTGAGGAGGTGACGGTTTTTGCGTTCCGCCACACCATTTTGCTGTGAGGTGTAGACACGGCTAGTTTGATGAATAACACCATGATGCATACAGAAAGAAGGGAAATCATGACCAGGATATTCCTTAGCATTGTCAGAACGAAAGATTTTAATAGATTTATCAAACTGAGTCTTAATCATAGAATAAAACAATGTCCATACAGAGAACAGTTCAGAGCGATCTTTTAGAAGATATACCCACGTACACCTAGAGAAATTATCAATAAAGGTGATAAAATATGAACTACCCCGACCGATGGTGAGGGTAGGAGCAGGACCCCATACATCAGAGTGAACGAGGTCAAACGGACGGGAAGAGACACGACTTTGCGCTGGTGGGAAGGAGCGGTGATGCTTGCCAAGCTGACATGCGTCACAGTTGAGAGGTGGATGATGCGGAGGGAGGTGGACAGAAGCTGGCAAAGAAGCCGGGGAGGAGGATGACCAAGGCGAAGATGCCATTGAAGGAGATCGGTAGAAGAGGAGGAGAAGGCGGACAGAGCGAAAACGTTGTCGAGGAAGTAGAGGCCGCCGTTCTTAGTCCCAGTAACAATCGTCCGTTTGGAGCCCGAATCTTGAAAAGAACAAGAAGTAGGAGTGAATGTGATGAAACACTGAAGTTGCTTGCATAAAGAGGTAACAGATAATAAATTGCAAGTGAACTTGGACACATAAAGAGTGTCCGTCAAGCGAAGAGATGGTGTGACTTGAACCATGCCTGTGCCATGGACCGGGGAGGAAGAGCCGTCTGCAACGTGGACCGGGAACATCCGGTCATGTGTTTCTAGGAGAGAAAAGCAGTGAGGATTGCTGGTCATGTGATTAGTAGCGCCAGATTCTATCAGCCATTTTCCTTGAGTAGCCTCGTGGGCACTACAGAACGTGGTGGTCTCGAGGAGGAGGAGAAGACATCACCAGATGGGCAAAGAGTAGCCATACAAGCGAAGAGAGAAAAAAAAGAACTCGTGCGAGTAGCAGTAAGGCCGCGCGAACAACAGGCAGAAGAGACAATGCGATCCAGAGAGAGAGGCCGCAAAATCAAGGGAGACCGCAGTGAACACGAGGAAGACCACAACAGATAAAGAAGGAAGACCGCGCGAGCAGCAGTGAACAAAGGAAGAAGTCGTGCAAACAAAGGAGATCGCACGAAGCAAAACATGCAGGGAAGTCGCGCGGATAACTAGAGTCCGTGCGAACAGAGGCGAAACCACCCAACAAGAGAGATCGCGGGAAACAAGTCACATCGACTTAAGGAAAGGTTGCGGAGACGTAAGAACAAGAGCGGCTAGAAAAGGAGGGAGCGACAACTAAGCAAGGTCGCGATAAGAAGAAAGGGAAAACAGAGAGGTCGCACACACAAAAGAGCAACGACAAGGAGAGAAAGAAACCGCGCGAACAGGGCGCAAACAGGTGGAAGAAACAAGTCGTGAAGACAGATCGTGACAAGAGGAGTCAAGCCGCGCGGACAGGTGGTGCAGACAAGGAGAGTCCACAAAATCCGGAGGAAAAGATCAATCCCTCTGATACCATCTGCGAACAGACAAGGAGAAACCAAAAATTGAAATAACAAAAATTTTATTATTCAAAAAGGTATCTATTACAAAGGTATAACCTTCCTTTTATAGAATAGAGGAGATGAGAGAGATTACAATTAAGTAATGTGAGACTAAATAATTACAGGTGTAAGCGGTTTAACATAAAAACAAGCCGAACAGGCCGCGCGGTTAGACGAATAGGCTAACCGCCCGGCAACCACCAGAAGGAGAGAAGAAGCCGTCATGGGAGACCGTCAGACCGCCATGTCTCCAAGTCGCCTGATACAAACCGTCAGATCACCCGGACACCAACAACAACAGTCCGACCACCAAACCGCTGGAGAGAAACCGACAGACCGCTCGATGTCTAATCCGCCAGAGTCAGACCGTCAGACCGCCCGGTCTCCATACAACAACACATTTTATATTTTTAGTCTTAATTTATGAATGGTGTAAGATCTTGAGATCTTCGATCCGATCCTAACTATCTGATCTGATCTAACCTCAAAACGATCTCACCTAGGATCTTTATCTTGATAACCTTTTATCCAACTCTTGAGGGTGGAATTCCTTCAAGAGCGAGCTCCTCTCCTTTGAGAGACTAAACGACTCAATGAACCCGGATGATCAAAATAACTCTTCTCTACTCCTTTATTTGGGTGAGAGTGAGTTTATATGAAATGACAAATTCCTCTAGAGCTATGTAGATTGATTGGGACACGCGTGACATGCCCGAGTATTTGTCTGCATATTAACTCTCCCCTTCTGAAAACCTACCTTGTCCTCATGGTCGAGGTCCGTAGAGCTCATCATCGAGCATCATAAGATTCAAGTCAGTGAAGTCAGGATCGTCGTCTTCAATGCGGAGTTGTTAGCATTGGTCCTTGAGATGGCATTTGTGGGTGGATGAGTACAGTTGGTAGCAACTAAAATAGAGGCCCTTTCGGAAATGATCAAGGTACTGCTAGTGTTATAGATGAGTCATTGGGGTGGCCGGGGTACTGACTGTCGCAGGATCTTCAGAATTAGCAACGACGACTGCGGGCCGATCAACGTGTGCCCATGTAGAGGCGGGTGATCCAAGCGATGAAGTGGTTGATGTTTCAGAGGTGACATCGGTTGGTGGGGTGGTCAATTAGAAGAGGAGGGCTGGGACACATATAATTCCTCATAGTGGAAACATGCTTGCTTCATGGTGTGCAAGAGAGTAGTTAAGTTCGCCACACCCGACGAACTGCCATGGACAAGCGACACCGAATTATTCTCTCACGTTCTAATTCTACGCTTGCACAAGTAAAATGCAACACACCCGATTTTGCGATATTATTATTCCAATGCTAACGTACGGGTTCGCCACACCCTTAGAGATCAAATAGAAGTTGAGCCAATATTCTCTCAAGAGAAAATGATTTACCCGATCTGGTCGAGCGTGTGTTGTACCAAAAGAGATCCACCAAAAAATAACGATTCAGAAAAGGTAGATCTCTTCAAACAAAAAGAAAACGAGGTCCGCCAATTCTCATGAATTTAAATAGATCCAGAGAAGGCAACAAAAATCGTTTTGATCAAAAACACGATGAGATCAACACTCGCAAACAATGCCAAAGTAAACCACCACAAAATTTATCTAAGAGGGAAACACTCAAAGATAGAAATTTTTGTTACCCAAATCGGAAGATGATTCTGATGAAAAGATTCGCTCGTCTACGGTTCCGTCGGAGTCACACCGAATGGAGAGAAACACGTCCTCCTTCCTCGATTCACGCCGGAGAAGGTTCGTCGTTGCAAGAGTGACAGACCTTGGCCGAGATCCACCAAGAAGGGGAAGACCTTGGTTGGCCGAACCCTAGGAGGGGAAATCTTGAGGCTGCCGAACTCCAAGAGAGGGAGGCCTTCGTTTTGTAAGTAGATGGAGAGGGGAGGTTGTTGTGGAGGAGAAGAGAGTAGGGGAGAGGGGGAGGTGTGGCCGAACAACAAGGGGAGCAAGAGGGAGGCTGGCGACCAAGGAAGAGGGAAAACAAGAGGGGGAAATCTCAATTAGGGTTAAGCTTTTCTTTCATTCATCAATAATTAAAAATCCAGCACATATAGTCTTATATAAGGCTCACAAAAATCTAGGCTATATGCAGCCCCACTTAAAACAATATATGGCTAAATGCAGGCCAAAATTAAAAACATGAAATTTAATAAAACAAGGGAATTAAAAAAAACATAAGCAAGATAACTATCAAGTGAACGTCTTGCCCCGAGGGCGGAGGTTGTAGCGTCGATCAACAATGTCTTCGCGGCGCCGCAAGTCATTGGTTGGAAAGGGCGAGGGATCTTCCGTAAGCATGCCTGCACAATCATCAACATGCCAGGGGTCGTCGTCTCCATCAATCCTCCCCCGCTCGAAAGTACTCATCATCGATGAGTTAGCTTGAATGTCCTGGCGTAGAAGAGCATCATGCAAAAGAGCCACCTCCGATTCAAGTAGCCAAGAGTCATCGGAAGCCGGACAATCACGCGACCAGATTAATTAGCGACGAATGTCACCACTAGGAGATGTGAGCACTTCACCCTTGATTGTCCTGTCAGGAAAAAAGGAGGTCGTGGGGGACCTTGGAAAAACATTAGTCAAAGAAGGAGAAAAAATTTCTACATCAACATTCAACGTACCCCCAGTGGAAACCGTAGGAGAGCGATATAGGAACAAGCTCACCCCCCAACCCATTAGAGGACACAGTGGACAGAATAAACGGAGAGGCAGATAACTCAAGTGGTGGAGAAACATATGTCGTTAAATCCGAAACATTGAAAATTGGGGATATACCCCAATCAGTGGGTATCTCCAAAAGATATGCGTTTTCTCCTAATTTCCTTAAAATTCGAAAAGGACTGGCTCGCCGATTCGCCAACTTTTTTATGGAGCCCGAAGACATCCGTTCAGGGATGAGACACAACAAGACGAAATCATCAACATTAAAGTGAGATGCTCTGCTATGTACGTTAGCATGAGATTGATAAGACCCATATTGAGTGGTTAACGTTTCATGAATGTGCTTATGTAAATTTTGAACATGAAGGGCGAACTCTTGTGCAAAATTACTTGATTTATAAGATGGAGGTAACAAAACTAAATCAAGTGTCACCGGTGCCTTATAGCCGTGCACGATTTCATTGGGGGATAAGCACGTGGATCTATTTTTAGAGTTATTGTACGCAAGTTGAGCGTGGGGAAGGATCAAGTCCTAGGTACCCTTGTGGTCACCCACCAGACAACGAAGTAAACTACCCAAACTTCTGTTTGCCCATCCGTTTGGGGATGGTAGGCCGAAGAAAACAAGAGTTTGGTACTCATAAGCTTCCAAAGTGTCTTCCAAAAATAACTAGTATATTTTACGTCCATATCAGTTACTATTATCTTGGGAACGCCCAGATGCGCAACGACTTCCTTAAAATATTATTTCACAATATGCGATGCATCGCCGATCTTATTACAAGCGATGAAATAAGCCATTTTCGAAAACCGGTCTACGAAAACCCGGATGAAATCATGACGTCTAAACCTGATGGGTCGACCCAAAATGAAATTCATACTAACGTCCACCCAAGGAATGGAGAGAATCGGAAGAGGAGTGTAAAGACCGACATTCTAATCACCCTTAGCTAATTGGCACACACGACAACTCTTCATAATTTTATTTACCGTTGATTTGAGACCGGGTCAATGAAACTTGTCCTCCACTAACGTAATGGTCTTGTCACGGCCAAAATGACCACCTTAATCACCGCTATGCAATTCACAAACGATGAAATGACGTAGGGAAGAACGAATGATACATAGTTTCGAGTGCTTAAATAGGTAACCGTCTCGAATATAATAGACTGATATGGTGGTGGGAGAGTCGCTTTAAGATAAATATATTTCCTTGAAATTCGGACAATGAACATACTCATCCTTAGTCCTATCGAACCCAATGACCTTCACTTCTAGCGTAGACAATAATAACGTAACACGACTAATGGCGTCAGCCACACGATTTAGAGTCCACTTAAGATGTTTTATTATAAATGCGTACTCCTGCAGATAGGAGACCCACTTGGCATGCCGGAGGCTGACCTTGATTTGAGAATTGACAAATCTCAAAGCGTCGTGATCGGATTGGATAACAAAATCCTTTGGGAGTAGATAGTGCTGCCAATGTTGGAGGCATCGAATAACAGCGTAAAACTCCCTATTATAATTCGAATAATTCAACTTCGGATCCGCGAGTTTCTCACTAAAATACCCAATCAGATGACCCTCCTGACTTAATACACCGCCTATGCCGACCCCAGACGCATCACAAGACAACTCAAAAACCTTATTAAAATCCGACAACCTCAAAAGTGGAGCTTCCGACATCCGTGATTTAATTGTTTGGAATGCTTTAGTAGCCGACTTGGTCCAGGTGAAATCACCTTTCTTCAAACATTCCGTTATCGGCGCCATGATACTACTAAAATTTCGAATGAAGCGTCAATAAAAGGTAGCTAATCCGTGAAAACTCCAAACATCCCGAATGTTGGTGGGTTCCGACCAATCCTTAATGGCTTGGATCTTCTTAGAATCCACATGTATGCCTTTCGAACTCACAATATACCCAAAGAATTCTACGGACGTCACATAAAATGTACACTTCTTGATATTGACAAATAATTTCTCCTTCCTCAGCGTGGTAAGGATTGTCCTCAAATGTGACTCATGATCAATCAGAGAAGTACTAAAAACGAAGATATCATCAAAATACACAACTATGAATTTTCCCATGAATGGTTGGAAGACATGAGTCATCATCCTAGAGAAAGTACTCGGGGCATTGGAAAGCCTAAATGACATCACCATCCATTCGTACAACCCATCTTTTGACTTGAAAGCGGTCTTCCATTCGTCTCCCTTCCTAATCCAGATCTGGTGGTAGCCACTCCTATGGTCCAATTTCGAAAAGATCGTGGCTCCGGGTAGCATGTTCAATAAATCGTCCAAACGAGGGATGAAGAATCGATATTTAATAGTAATTTTATTAATTGCCCGACTATCCACACACATCCTCCAAGAACCGTCTTTCTTAGGGGCAAGCAAGGAGGGTATGACACACAGACTCTTGCTATGACGGATGAATCCCTTACTTAACAAATCTGAAATTTGAGCTTGCAACTCTAGGTGCACGGAAGGGTTTAGCCGGTAGTGGGGAAGGTTGGGTAAAGAGGAACCCAGAATGAAATCTATCGCATGTTGGAATTTGGATGTCCCGCATGGGGGGTAACATGGGAGGGAGCTCGTCCGGATATACTTTCTTAAATTCTTCTAAGAGTTTCCTCAACGCTGGCGGTAAATTGTCAAAAAAGGATACATCTTCCTTCACTTGCAAGCAAACTAACACGTACATGACACCATCTAAAAAAGTATCACGCGCAAACTCATTCTTACCTATCAGACTTAATGTTTTTTCTCTACCGGAATAAGCGTGTCTTTAAAAGGGATAGTTGGATCCTTAGGTGGAGTGGACTTCAAAATAATGGCCTTGCCATTAAATTTGAACTTGTAGGTGTTAGCACGTCCGAGGTGAGTAACATCATGGTCGTAAAGCCACGGGCATCCTAAGAGAACATGACAAGCGTCCATGGGGATGATGTTACACCAAATTTTCTCCGAATAAGCTTTGATGGTAAGGGGAACCAAACAACGCTTTGAAATCGGAAGGGAGGTCTCGTTAACCCACGAAACCTTATAAGCTGAAGGGTGAGGTTCAGCGGTTAACAACATGCGCGACACCGCATTCTTCGAAATCACATTCATACAGCTTCCACTATCGATAATCAATTTGCACCACTTCTCTCCGCTCTTAAAATTTAACGAGAAAATATTTGTCCTATTCCATTCATCCGATGCTCGCGGAGTAGCCAAAATACACCTCATCACCATCATATTAATATCATCCTCGAAGTTGCTAGGTACTTCCGATTCAGATTCTTCATCGGCCTCATACACGAGCTCGGCAGACTCAGACGAGGTATCTAGAAGGGCTACAGGCTTGGGCTTGGTTGGACACTCGCTAGCATAATGACCCTGAATACCACAAACAAAACACGTAGTATTTGTCTTGCTAATCCTGCCGACGGGCACTCTCTCACCGGTCGTGCTTCTCAGATTCCTAGCCGTAATGACAACAGAGTTCGGGTCAGCGGACCGAAACTTGCCCTTATCCTTATGGGTGGATGGGGGGGGGGGGTGGTCCTAAGATGGACTTTCCCTTCGGAAAGGAGCGAGATTTGGACTTGAAAGCATTATGCTTCTCAATATCCAAGGCAGCGTTAAAGGTAGTGTTCAAGTAGGTGTGACCATACCGTAGGAGCTTACCCTGAATGTCTGGGTTGAGCCCCTTACGAAATCTAGAGAGGGTGATCTCTGACATCTCTCTAATTATCGCACCTGACCATCATGTCCTTAAGACGACTCATGTAATCAGCGACCGACATATTCCCTTGCCTCAGGGTAGCTAAATCATCAAACATTGGCGTCCGATGGTACGCAGGAACATACTGATCAGTGAACATAGCTTTCATTCCAGCCCAACCAATGGGTAGTAAGTCGTTCACCGCACCTACACACCGGTCCTCGTCCAGCCAAAATATTTTAGCCCTACCTAACAGCTTCATCCTCGCAACTCAAACCTTTTGTACGCCGGTCAGATTGTGCCACTGGAAATAGCACTCTATTTCCATCACCCAATCTATGAACACTTGGGGTTCACCTAATCCGTCGTACGATGGGGGTTTGATCTGAACAGCCCTAGTGATATCAAACTCGTACGGTGCCTGTTTATTATGATTAGGTGCACGCGGGACATAATCGTTATTATTATTGTTACTGTTATTCCCCTCGTCACGTTGGCGGGCCGCCTGATTTGGGGGTGCCACTTGGTTTAATCTCAACTCGTGAAGCATCTCGCTGATGTCCGTCAACTGATCAGTGAACTCCTGGTGCAGTTCATCAATCATTGTCATACCGTGACCCGTATCCCTGCCATCCGCCATGTTGGAGGAGGAAGGGGTATACTCCGTGCCTAGTCTAGTGTGCATGCAATGAAGGATGTTTGACCTGACTTAATGAAATTTTATAAAAGATATTTTTTCCCTAACAAGAACTAGATAAAATTAAAATATTTCTAAAATTTCTTACTGCAAAGGGTATGAAGATTTTCCAGAATTTTTTTTGGATTTTGCAGAAAAATGAGAATTTTAGGCCGCTATTTGCAGACAAGTAAATTTTTTTTTTTTCAAATTTTGATCAACAAAACGTGCTAGATTAGTGCGTGTCGACGTCCTAAGAATAATAGGATGGTGTATATTAAGAAATTGGCACGAACCTCGCTTTGATACCAAATTGATGCAGGCTACATCATCCGACGAACCGCCACGGACAAGCCACAGCAAATTACTCTCTCACTTTTCAATTCTACGCTCGCACAAGTAAAACGCAACACACCCGATTTTGCGATATTATTATTCCAATGCTAACGTACGGGTTCGCCACACCCTTAGAGATCAAATAGAAGCTATGAGCCAATATTCTCTCAAGCGAAAAGGATTTACCCGATTCGGTCGAGCGTCTGTTGTACCAAAAGAGATCTACCGAAAAATAACGATTCGGAAAAGGTATATCTCTCCCAACAAAAAGAAAACGAGATCCGCCAATCCTCACGAATTCAAATAGATCTATAGAAAACAACAAAAATTGTTTGGATCAAAACCACAATGAAATTAAGATTCACAAACAACGCCAAAGTAAACCACCATAAGATTTATCTAAGAGGGAAACACTCAAAGGTAGAAATTTTTGTTACCCCAATTGGAAGATGATTCCGATGAAAAGATTCCCTCTTCTACGGTTCCGCCGGAGTCACACCGAATGGAGAGAAACACGTCCGCCTTCCTCGATTCACGCCCGAGAAGGTTCGTCGTTGCAAGAGTGAAAGACCTTGGTCGAGATCCACCAAGAAGGGGAAGACCTTGGTTGGCCGAACCCTAGGAGGGGAAGTCTTGAGGCTGTCGAACTCCAAGAGAGGGTGGCCTTCATGTTGTAAGTAGATGGAGAGGTGCGGTTGTTGTGGATGAGAAGAGAGGAGGGGAGAGGGGGAGGTGTAACAATGGGAACAAGAGGGAGGCCGACGACCAAGGAAGAGGGAAAGCAAGGGGGGGAAATCTCAATTAAGGGTAAGCTTTTCTTTCATTCATCAATAATTAAAAATCCAACACACATAGCCTTATATAAGGCTCACAAAAATCTAGGCTATATGCAACCCCACTTAAAACAATATATGACTAAACGCAGACCAAAATTAAAAATAGGAAATTAAATAAAACATAAGCAAGATAACTATCAAGTGAATGTCTTGCGCCGATGGCGGAGGTTGTAGCGTCGATCAACAATGTCTTCGCGACGCCGCAAGTCCTTGGTTGGAGAGGGCGAGGGATCTTCCGTAAGCATGCCGACACCATCATCAACATGTCAGGGGTCGTCGTCTCCATCAGTTGTGGACCCAAAGGTGCGTCTAAATGCGGGGTTGCAGGCCTGTAGGAAAGTATCCCAGATAATTGTCAGGTCGGTGATGTAGGTGACACTATTGTCGAACTTGCAAACAAAGCTAAGGCGTTCGTGAGCATTACTTGCTTGACACGAGTCATACTGGAGGAGTTCCTTATTCAATGCGGGTCAAAAGAGATCATAGATATTGGCGCCTATAAAGCGCCGACACTGCAAAATGGCCAACGTGTTGGTGTCGGACTCTCTGACACTCATCCGGCTCTCCGACACTCTCCGACACTCTCCGACATGTGGGTCAGATGTCCAACACGTTGGCTCACACGGGAATCGCGTGTCCTGCTCAATCGGCCACGCGTGTCCCACTCATTCAGTCACGCGTGTCTCTAAGCTAGCTACTTATGGTGAGGTGGGAGACAATTTATCTTTCAAGTGCAATTTTTGTGAAAAATATTTTTTAAGTTCATATACAAGAGTGAGCACATTTATTAATGATTGGTGGAAAAAGAATTAGAATGTGTGTAAAAGTCTCAAGTACTGATCTATTTGAGATGAAAAAAATAGAAGAAGAGATAAGTGCTAGAATAATGAGTCTTGCTCCTAAAAAGTGTCTTTACCCCCGTCTAGAATCTCAAGTATTGAAGGTGGATTTATTAGTGGAGTGAATATTTTCTCTAGAAAAGGAAGATTGAAAGTGGGAGAAATGGTTTGCTTGAAAATTCATTATTTATACTAATGATATTTAATGATAATGCGTTAATGTTCTATCATTTTTTAACCTTCTGTTAAGTTTTACATTTGAATATTTGATGAGTAATATTTAAACATGAGTAGTTTATTTGAATGTTTGTTAATTGTTCATATTTTTTATTTTTTGTTAAATGTTGCAGGATTTTTATAATTATAAAAAAAATATTTAATATACGTGTCCCAGCGTGTCAAAATATGATTTTTTTTTGAGAATTGACGAGTCGCGTGTCGTGTCATGTCGAGTGTCGCGTATCGGTGTCGGCGCAACATAGACTGACATGACCAACACACTCAGTGTAGCGCCGGGTCCTCAATATAGATAGTCTCTAGTGGAACCTTCTGGTGGGGAAGGGAATATTGGAGCTCAAAGAATTGTTTGTTGCTAGCAATCGAACTGAAGGAGTCGGTGTTGTCGAACGCCTAAATTTCAATCCAGCCGATGTTGTCTGGGTGGATTCCACGGTGGGGTGAAGGAACCCTATGTAGATAGTGTACTTCCATATGTGTGTTTGTGTTGGGGGGGAGAGAAGCATTGGAGGTGCCGATGGAGGGTGGTTAGGGCTGTGAGCTCACGAAGGAGGAGAGTGAGATATTCAAGCCGATCCAAGCAAGCGAAATCGGTGGAGGAAGAAGCGGAGGTGTCTTAGTCGGCGTGGATGTCCATGGAACAGGTTTGGGGCATGTAAAAGGTGATTCAGAGAAGTGAATTGAGCGATTGAAACGCCAGAGGAACTAGATTGCGGTTGCTGCAGTGGCGGTGGACTATGGTTGGTTGAAGAAGACGCTCGAGGCGCTGGATGACCCAAGGGGATCGCTGTTGGGGTTGCGTCGAGCTCTAGAAGGAGGCGTAAGGTGGTTAGACTGAACAGTTGCACAAAAAAGGCACATGATGTAGCTTCAGTAATGTTTAGGGCGTGAGTAGAAGCGAGCATGAAAGCAGTACTTAGTGATGCCAATGGCCTCAGGGGTAGACACTGGAAGCCAATGTTGTAGAAAGTGCGCTAGAAGCAGTTTGGGGAAAGACGTAAGGAATTAAAGTCCAACGTAATGGCAGGAGCGGGAACTTAATTCGTTGTCGAAGTCAAACAGATGGGAGGTGGATACATTCGTAGTCGCGGCTTCGTAAGGGTGCTTGCCAATGCGATGGATTGTCTTTGGAGATAAATTGATGATTGGAACTAATGGTGACAATGGGAGGATATGGTGCAAGCATGGCGCATGCATGACGAGTTACAGTGAATTCATCAATGCACATGGAAGCCTGTAGCTACTAGTGTCGAGTGGACGATCTGTTGCGCCAATCCATACAAGACATAGGCCACCACCGAGAGAATGACCGGGGGGATGGAGAAGCATTGGAGGTGCCGATGGAGGGTGGTTAGCATGGTTGTGAGCTTGCGAAGTAGAGTGAGATATTCAAGCCGATCCAAGCTAGCGGAATCGGTGGAGGAAGAAGCGGAGGTGCCTTAGTCGGCGTGGGTGTCCATGGAACAAGTTCGGGGCATGTAAAAGGTGAGTCAGAGAAGTGAATTGAGAGATTGAAACGCCAGAGGAATTCGATTGCGGCTGCCACAGTGGATTTGGACTATGGTTGGTCGAAGAAGACGCCCGAGGCACTGGATGACATAAGGGAATCGCTGCTGGGGTCGCGCCGGGCTTTGGAAAGAGGCGGAGGGTGGTTAGACTGAACAATTGCACAGAAAAGGCACACAATGTAGCATCAATAATGTCTAGGGGTGTGATTAGAAGCGAGCAAGCAAACAGTACTTAGTGATATCATTGTCCTCAGGGGCAGATGTTGGAAGTCGATGTTGTAGAAAGTACGCTGGAGGCAGTTTGGGGAAAGATGTAGGGAATTAAAGTCCAACGTAATGACATGAGCGAGAACTTAATTTGTTGACGGAGTCAAACAGATGGGAGGTGGATACATTCATAGTTACGACATCACGGGGGTGCTTGCCAATGCGATGGATTGTCTCACAAGGGTGCTTGCCAATGCGATGGTGACACTGAGAGTGTACAACCCTGTGTTCACCGAGTGGGTCCGTCTGGGGAAGACCTAGTCAAATAAGGCAACTTTAGGACCAGGCGAGCTGAACGGGCGAGTGAGAACAGAAGGCCTCGGCTCGCGGAAGATCAAGCCGTCAGTGGTATGAGGGGTGAGTAGGAAACCTAGGCTTACACTCGCCACAAGACCAAACTAGGAGAAAGGCGAGTGGGGTAAAAAGTCTTGCACTCGCCCTCGATCCTGGTCGAGGAGGCGAGTGCTGACCTCTTCCGGGCACTCGCCGCCCCATGCGAGTGGTGGCTGCAGGAACCACTCGCCCAGTAGTGGATTTACCAGAATGCCCCAGTTGGCTTGCTAATAGCTCATCCAAACAACAGAGTTTGGCTATTGTCAGACCCATTTGGGCTGCGTATAACATTCCTAAAAGGCGGATTGCGTTATTTGCAGGCCAAGTCAGAAAATTATATATAAACACTGTGGGCATCTTGGGGGGGGGGGATCAGGTCTTTTTGGCTACCTCTTCCTCATGTCGTTTCTGGTTGACTTCGAGTGCCCTTCAAGGTGCCCAGTTCAGCTTTTGGCTTGGGATGAGAGGCACTCTAAGACCTTCCGGGTGTGTTGTGGACCTCCATGCTGTAGCCTAGGGTCAGTTCCTAGTTCTTAAGTGTCCGGTCAAGTGTGCTAGTTCGGTAGAAGTAAGTGCAAGCTACACCTCTTGGGTTCTAACTCTTCTTGAGACCGAGTTTTGGTTTCAACATTTTTGGTGCGGTGAGCGTGGAGGTAGCCTGTACAAGAAAATCTTGAGTTAAGCTTCATAGTTGGAGGTGAAGGAGAAGAAGCCCGCTCGGGCAATCCGCCACCTCCGGCAAGTTTTGTCACAGGGGGAATGTTGGAAGAGTTCAAGAGGGAGGTTTTGTAGACCTTACAATCTTTCATCTAGCATTCGCCGCGAGAAGCGAGTGAGCGACACCTTCTGTCCCGGTGGTCGCAGTCCCATCTTTAGGCGAGAACGCCCTGGCTCAGCGACCCGAAAAAGAAGTGCCGACGGAGAGAGTCGAAAGGGCTCTCGCCGGGCGAGAGTTGTTCCCCGACCAGGCGAGTGCTGACAAAATCAGTATGCCAGTGGTGCGAGATGGGTCGACTCGCCCGGTGAGGGAAGGAAGCCCTTTTAACGAGTTGATTGTCTCGGCCCCAGTTCCAGAGGGGTTCAGGGAATCAGAAATGTCTTATTATACGAGCAGAGATGATCCGGTGCAACATGTCCCGTGGTTTGAGGATGACGTTTCACTTCGGCAGATGTCGGACGCTTTCAAGTGCCGACTTTTCACCATCACCCTAAAAGAGAAGGCAAGAGACTGGTTCCACCAGCTTCCCACAAGCTCGATCTATTGCTTTGAGGACCTGCGCCGTGGGTTCCTCTTGAGGTTCTCGACATCGAAGAAGAGAAAAAATGGAGCAGAGTTCCTGTTCGCGATCAAGCATGGTCCAGTGGAGATGTTCAGGAGGTATGTAGATAGGTTCCAAGAGGAGATCCTTTTGGTCCAAGAGGTACCAGGGTATACCTTGATGCTTGCCTTTACGTTGGGTTTGCGACAAAGATTCTTTAGTATGGAGCTGAAGAGGGATCCTCCTCGATCCTTCGAAGAGCTGATGAAGAGGGCGACAAAGGAGATAGATGAAGAGTCAGTAAATCTGGCGTTCTCCAAAAAGCTGACCAAGTTGGTGGAGGATGAGATGAAGGAGCAGGGAGCAAGCAGGTAGCAAGAAGATAGAAGAAGAGAAGAGTCCAGGGGTCAGAGGTTCCAGAGGCAGCAACATGGTTGGGGGTATCAGGAGCTAAACAATCGGCTGGCCTGGAGACCCTAGGAAGGGTCCTGCTCAGGGGGCGAGGGAGAGGTTTTCATGGCGGGGAGAATTACCACGGGGGTCAGGGGCGGTTCAACCCACCGGGGTGAAGACAGGACCAGAGGCCGGCCCTCCCGCCCCAACAACAAGCAATGACGATCGCTTGTGGAAGGGGAAGGAGAAGAGAGAATGGAAGGGGAGGAAGAAGGGGGGCAGGGTGGCGTTGTCATATTGTGACTTCCATCAGGAAGAAGGTCACACGACGACCGCTTGCCCAGAGTTTCTGGAATTGTGTGGAGCGAGGGGTCAGGTGCAGCAGCAGCTGTCGGTGCGGATCGAGGAAGTTCTATTAAGAGTAGGATAGGAGGATAGGTGCGAGGATCGGGCTGATATAGGCGCCCACGGGGGGATCAGGGTGATCCACGTGAGTGTGAGAATCGAAGCCACCTGCAAGAGGAGCTTCCAGACAATGTTCAGGAGGAGTGTCGCCTCGACCTCCCAAACCCCACTCTCGGAGAAGATTACCTTCGCATCAAAGGACATGCCCGACTGCGAGGACCCGTTCTACGACGGCTTGGTGATTCAGACGACAATCAAAAACTTCACGGTCTCCAGGATTCTGGTTGATAATGGGAGATTCGTGAATGTGATCATCAAGATGCCTTCGAGGCAATGAAGGTGGAGACAATGAGGGTATTGGCTTCGGACGGACCGTTGTTCGGATTTTCGGGAGAGAAGAAGGAAGTCGAAGATGGAGTTAGGCTCCATGTAACACTGGGGGGGGGGGGTCGAGGAACTGTCAGTTCATCATCGTCGACGCTCTGAGAAGCTACGATGTCATTTTTGGACGCCCCCTCATCATTGCTTTCCGCTGCGTCCCATCGTCGTTTCATCATTGTCTCAAGTTCAACAACGGAGGAGTTCAAGTCTGGATCAGGGGGAATCCGAAGGTGACAAGGCAGTGCTATGTGACAGCCGTTAACACCGTTTCTTGGTTGGTCGAGGGCGAGTAGATGTGACGGAAGATGGAAGTACAAGCGGGGCCAGGAGGCGCTGCTGAAGTGGTTGAGGAGGAAGTAGCGAAGGAGTCGGAGACACAGGAAGAAGTGGCGGTGATGGCGGAGAATGATGAGGTACTCGTCCAGGGGGAGAGATCGGGAAGCAAGTGGGAGGAGCTGTCCAGGCTGGAAGCAACAGAAGAGGTGGTAGAGATGGAGGTCCTCACCAGGGCAGGGAAGATAGAGAAGGTGCGGGTCAGTGACAGGATGAGCCCGGGAGATCAGGAGAGGATACTGGAGTGCATCCAGAAGAGTGTCAACATCTTCGCATGAAGCACAGCTGACATGCCAGACATCGACGCAGACATGACGTGCCTCCGCCTAAACCTCGACCTGAAAGCACGTCCCATCTATCAAAAAAGGACTTTCGCCGCCATGCTGGAGGAGCCCATCCGGGAGGAGGTCGAAAAACTTCTTAAGGCTGGTTTTGTATCGGAGATTTAGTATCCAGGCTGAGTCTCTAATGTGGTAATGATTAAAAAAGACGACGGGCGGTGGAGGATGTGTGTCGACTTCTCTCTTTTGAATAAATCATGTCTTAAGGATTGTTACCCTTTCCCTCAAATCGACGCACTGGTTGACTACGCCGTCGGTTTTTCTGTGATGAGTTTTTTGTGTGTTTTTTCAGGTTATCACCAAATTAGGATGCACTCACCCGATGTCAAGGACGTCTCCTTCATCACAAGAGAAGGATGCTACACTTACAAGATGATGCCCTTCAGGCTTAAGAATGCAGGAGCGACGTACCAGCGGATGATGAACCAAGTTTTTAGAGAATAAAGGGGGAGAAACCTGGAGTTGTATGTGAATGACCTCATGGTAAAGAGCAAGTATGTGTGTTCCCATCTTCAGGACTTGGAGGAAACGTTCGCCGGGTAAAGAGCAGAGGGAAGTTTCTGGGCCATCTCCTTACCCCAACAGGGGTAGAGCCCAATCCTGACAAGGTAAAAGTCATAATTGAGCTGGAATCGCCATTAAATGCCAAGGAAGTTCAGCGCTTGATAGGGAAGGTCGCCGGGTTGAGCAGGTTTCTCTCCCGGGCAGGAGAGAAGTGCTCATCGTTCTTCAAATTACTGCAGGAGAATCAAAAGTTCGAATGGTCGAAAGAATGGGAAGAGGCTTTCCAAGGCTTGAAGAGTCAGCTCACCCAGGCCCCACTCCTCCAGGGACCCAAGGAGGGGAAGGATCTGACTTTGTACCTCAGAGTAGGAGCGGAGGCCGTAAGTTCTGTCCTGGTCCGGGAGGAGGGTAAGTAACAACTGCTCATCTATTATATCAGTAGGGTTTTAAAGAAGGCAGAGCTTCGATACTCGATCCTGGAAAAGTTGGCATTTTCCTTGGTTGTCTCAGCTAGGAACCTCAGACCATATTTTCAAGCGCATTAGATCAAAGTGGTGACCGACCACCCTCTTCGTAGGATCTTTGAAGGGTAGAGCACTCAGGAAGGTTGGCTAAGTGGACCGTGAAGCTAAGTGAGTTTGATATCTCTTTCGTACCCCGAATATCGATTAAGGTACATGCGGTAGCCGACTATGCTGTCGAAGTGAAGGCGAAAGATCCTCGCGACATATCGCCTGGGAGATGCTGGTTGACAGAGCCTCAAAGAAACATTCTTTGGGAGGTGGGGTGGTATATGTATGCCCTCAGGGGACTCTGATAGAGCAGTCCATGACATTGCATTACCCCGTCACTAACAACCAGACGGAGTATGAGGCCGTGATAGCCTGGCTACGTCTGACCAAAGAGCTGGGTATAGATGTGGAGGTGTTCACAGATTCAATGGTGGTGGCGTCACAGGTCAAGGGAGAATTCAAGGCGTGAGAGTCCACTCTCATGAAGTACTTAACCAAGGTGAAGGGGCTCATTGGAGGTTTCCAAACGTTCTCCATTCAACACATACCATGGGAGGAAAATGCCACCGCTGATTGGTGGGCCAAGTTTGGACTTCGGGCTGGCGGGATCCTGACAAATTTGCTTTGCCCATCCATTGAGGTGGGTGAGTTGATGAAGGTAGACTAGCGCCCCTTGTGGGTGGATCCTTTCGTAACTTTCTTGACTACAGGTAAACTTTCGGAGGAGGTCCCGGACAAAAAGCACTTCAGGCATTAGTCTGCGTACTATCTGATACATGAAGGAGGATTGTACCGGAAGACCCTTGCGGGGCTCCTGGCCCGGTGCGTGGTGGAGGAAGTTTCGAAGATCTTGGAGGAAGTTCATTCAGGCGAACGTTACAGTCACTCGAGAAGCAGGACATTGGAGGCAAGGGTGGTCCGACAAGGGTATTTCTGGCCTACCCTGAGCAAGGACGCGACAGAGTTCGCAGGGAGATGTCAGAAGTGCTAGTTGTTTGCTCGACTCCAAGTCTCCAACTCTTACCGGTCCAAATACTTAAGAGCATCACGACGCCCTGACACTACGCCATTTGGGGGATGGACTTGGTAGGACTTTTCCCTCAGGCAAGTGGGCAAAGGAGGTTCCTCCTGGTCACGATCGATTATTTCTCGAAGTGGTTGAAAGTCAAGGCACTAGACAAGGTGACCTCCCAAGTTGTCCGCAACTTCGTATGAGAGGAGATCATCTGCCGACATGGACTCCCTCAAACCATTGTTTTTGATAATGAGGCACAGTTTGCCAGTGAAGAGTTTGTCAGCTTTTGTACCTAGCTAGGTGTTGAAGTTGGTGACCGGGCGGTCTGGCGGTCTGGCTTGACGGGTTGATGACCGCGTGGTTTTGCAGTTACCCTTCAGCGGTTTGGTTGCTGTGTGTTGCTGTCCGAGGTCCAAGCGGTCTCGCGGTTTGTCTCTGACGACTTGGAGACCGGGCGATCTAGCGGTCTCCCATGACGATCTCTCCCTCTCTGGTAGTAGCCGAGCGTTTAGCCCTTCTATCTAACCGCGCGGCTTGTGCGGTTTGTGTCTGTATATTCCGCTCGTGTCCTGTAAATTTTTTAGTCCCACATCTCTTATTTGTATTCTCTCTTCTCTCCTCCATTCTATATAAGGGAGGTCATACCTTTGTAATAGATACCTTTTTCAGATAATAAAGTTTCTGTTAAACTACTTCCGGTTTGTTTTTGTTCCACTTCCGGTTTGTTTTTTGTTCGTTTCTAACATGGTATCAGAGGACTCGGTCCTTTCCTCCTGATTGTGTGCGCGCTCTTTGCTCTCGCGGCTTGTTTCTTCAGCCCGCGACCTGTTTTCGCGTTTTGTATCCTCTTCTAATCGCTGCCCTGTTCGCACGGCTTGTTGCTCTCCTTCCCTAGCCACTCATCTTCTTAGTCGCTGCGACCTGTTCTTAGTCGCCGCGCCCTTGTTTCCTCGCCTCTTCTTCGGCGTTGAGACATGTTTCCTTCTTGCCGCTCCTGCTTGCTAGTCGCCACGGCCTAATCTTTTGTCGTACGACTTGTTTCTCTCCTACCCGCGCGGCCTTCCTCGCGCCGCTCGACTTCCTCCCCTGCTTTGCTCTGCTTCTTGGTCGTGGCCGCTGGTGTGTTGTCACTGGGACCGCTGCAAATCTGTTCTCTGACCGCTGCGGCCTTCCTCGCTGCGCGCCTGCCTCTGTCCGCCCGGCTTGTGACTTGTGTTAGCCGCCGCGGCTTGCTGTTCTCTCGCCGTCTCTCTTCAATGGATTCCACTTCCTCCGAGCCATCCGCCTCGGTGGTCCTCTCTTCTGGTAGTGCCCACACTGTTACTCGCGAAAGATGGTTGATTGATTCTGGTGCTACAGCTCATATGACTGGCAATCCTCACTGTTTCTCTCATCTAGACACACATGATCGGTTGCTCCCTGTCATAGTTGCGGATGGTTCTTCCTCCCCGGTCAATGGGACGAGCATGGTTCAAGTCATTCCGTCTCTCTGCCTTGCCGATACCCTCTATGTGCCCCAGTTTTCTTGCAATTTATTATCGGTTATCTCTTTATGCAAGCAAATACAGTGCTCCATCACATTCACTCCTACCTCTTGTTCTTTTCAGGATCCGGCCTCCTAACGGACGATTGCTACTAGGACTGAGAGCGGCGGCCTCTACTTTCTCGACAACGTCTCTGCTCTATCTGCCTTCTCCTCCTCCTCTACAGATCTTCTCGAATGACATCTTCGCCTTGGTCATGCCCCCCTCGCCTTCTTCGCCAACTTCTCCCCCACCTCCCTTCCCAACATCCTTCTCTTAATTGTGACGCATGTCAACTTGGCAAGCATCACAACTCTTCCTTTCCACCCAAGCAAGATCGTGGATCTACCCGTCCGTTTGATCTTGTTCACTCTGACATCTAGGGTCCTGCTCCTACCCTTACCGTTGGGCGGGGTTGTACAACCCCGTGTCCGGCGAGCGGGTCCCGCCAGGAAGGATGAGTGGACCTGGACCCGCGACCCGCACCCGGGCGGCGAGACGGGCTATGCGGCGGAAGGCCTGACCCGCTCCCGCCCACCACAGGCGAGCGGGCTGGCAACCCGAGGCGAGCGGGCTGGCAACCCGCGGCGAGCGGGCTGGCAACCCGCGGCGAGCGAGCTGGACCCAAGGATGGCGACCCGCCCTGACCCCCCCCCCCCCCGCATGCGACCTGACCGCCGATCCGCCCGGCAAAAGGCTGGCAGCTCGCCCCTATCGGCTCGCGCTCGCCCAAGGAGAACGGGCGAGCCCCGGAGCCAGGTCGCGCCCGCCTCCTGCAGGGGATCTGAAGGCGAGCTGACCGCCCAGGGGTGCGAATAGCTCCTCAGAACAGCGGAGCCTCGCTGTTGGCAGACCAGTTTAGACTGCGCATAGCCGTCCAGAACAGCGGAGTTTGGCTGTTGTCAGACCCAACCAGGGGCCTTTTTGGTATTTCCAGGTCAGTTCTTTTGGTTATTGGCAGTTCAGATTCTGAAAATCTATAAATAAGACCCAAGGGGTACCTCAGAGGGCACGCTTCGATTGCCTCCTTATTTTCATCTTCAAGTGTTCTCTGAGGGTACCTTAGCTCGACTCTTGGCTAAGGAGGGGAAGCGCTCAGAGATCTTCCGGGTTTGTGGTGGGACCTCCCTGCCGAGCCCTTGGGTCTGTCCTTTCTTGTCTCTCTCGTTGTTATTCTTGCAGGTGCGAAGTAGGCGCGAGACCACCCCTTCCCCAAGGGTCGAACTCCACAAGAGGCCGGTTTCCGGTTTCAACATTTTGGTGCGGTGAGCGTGGAGAGTGGTCAGTGCAGAAAAGCTTCGGCGAGCTCAATGACGGGAGGTCAAGGATCCGACAGGCAGAACTCGCCGCCCCCTCCGCCTCTCGCAACAGTAGGAATGTTTGAAGACTTCAGGAACGAGGTGTTGGACCTCGTCAAGATCGCACTCGGCGTGCGGGCCGAGTGCTCGACTCCGGCAGCCCAGATCGCGGCCGCCCCCTCTTTAGGCGAAGACGCTCCTGGCAGGCGAGCCGGAAAGGAAGTGGCTGAGGAAGGCCGAGGGAGCGAGCTCTCGGGGCGCGAGCTCTTCCCCGGCTCGGCAGGCCGAGGTCGATTCGGCGAGTTGGGCTCGCGGGACTCGCCGGCTCGCCCGGTGGCTGGAAGCAGTCCATTCAGCGAGCTGGTCTCCTCAGCACCAGTGCCAGAAGGGTTCAGGGAGCCCGAGATGACCTACTACACCGGGAGGGGAGACCCGGTTCAGCACGTCCAGTGGTTCGAGGACGTAGTCTCCATCCGTCAGATGTCGGACGGATTCAAGTGCCGTCTCTTCGCCATCACCCTCCGAGAGAAGGCAAGGGAGTGGTTCCACCAGCTGCCGGCCAGCTCCATCTATTGCTTCGAGGACCTGCGCCGAGGGTTCATGTTGAGGTTCACTACCTCAAAGAAGAGGAAGGAGTCTGAGTCCCTGTTCCACATAAAGCAGGGGGTGAACGAGACGTTGGGGAGCTACGTCGATCGGTTCCAGGAGGAGGTCACCCAAGTCCAGGAGATGCCGGGCCACAGTCTGATGATGGCCTTCACACTGGGCCTGCAGCAGAGTTTCTTCCGCATGGAGCTGAAAAGGATTCCCCCCCTCTCCTACGAGGAGCTGATGGAGAGGGCGGCGAGAGAGGTCGACGGGGAGGCATCGAACCCAGAATTTGCGAGGAAGTTGGCCAGGTGGGCGACTGAAGAAGAGAAGGAGTCGAAGGGAGGAAGAAGACAGGAAGAGAGGAGGGAGGAGCCCAGGCAGAGGGAGCAGAGGGAGCAGAGGCAGCTCCAAGGACAGCAGCCGGGATGGGGGCGTCGGGAGCCCGACCGTAGGCTGGGCTGGAGACCAGAGTGGCAGGGGCAGGGGCCACAGAGGGGATACTACGGGAGAGGTCACTATCAGGGGAGGCAGGACCAGTTCCACCCGCCTGGCTGGAGGCAGGGTCAGAGGCCGCGGCTCCCCGATCAGGAGGAGGCCATGGCCATAGCTCTGGGAGCGAGGAGAGGAGTCATGAGAAGGAGGAGAAGGGAGTTCAGGGTGGAACTGCCCTACTGCGACTTCCATCAGGAAGAGGGGCACGCAACGGCCACGTGCCCGGAATTCTTGGAGATGAGAGAGAACAGGGGGCGGCAGCAGCAGCAGGAGGAGGTGCGGCAGGAAGTGAGGATCGAGGAGGTCCTGCCTCGGACGGAGGAGGATCGCTGTGAGGACCGGGTGGACGTGGGGACCCGAGGAATGATCGGAGTGATCCACGGGGGAGTGGGGGTCGAGGCTTCCCGCAAGGCAAGTCTCCACACCATGTATCGGCGGAGCGTCGCCTCTACGTCCCAAACCCCGCCGCCAGAGGAGAGGATCACTTTCTCCAGAAGCGACATGCCGGACCACGAGGATCCGTTCTGTGATGCGCTGGTCATCAAGGCCGCCATCGAGAACTTCACTGTCTCTCGGATCCTAGTGGACAATGGGAGTTCCGTGAACGTCGTCTTCAAAAAGGCGTTTGACGCGATGCAGGTAGAAGCTAAGAGGGTGCTGGCCTCGGACGGGCCCTTGTTCGGGTTCTCGGGAGAAAGGAAGGAGGTAGAGGGAGGAGTCGGCCTCCATGTCACCCTGGGGGGGGCAGTCCCGAAACTGCAAGTTCGTCATTGTGGACGCCCCCAGCAGCTACAGCGCAATCTTCGGGAGGCCCCTGATCAGCGCCTTCCGCTGCGTCCCCTCATCTTTCCATCAGTGCTTGAAGTTCAACGCTGAGGGGGCGCAGGTCAGGGTTAGGGGAGACCCTAAGGTGGCACGGGAATGCTACGTCACCGCGGTGAACACCATCTCTTGGCAGGAAGGGGCCGAGGAGATGGGGCGGAGGATGGAGGAGGACGAGCAGGAGGCCGGAGAGGTGGAGCTGGAGGTGAAGGGCTGCGCAGAGAAGGCGGAAGGAGGGGGTTTGGAGGAAGTGGTCGAAGTAAGGGCCGTGGCAGAGGAGATGGAGGTAGAGGTCCCCGCTCAGGAGGAAGGGGATGCCGAGGGATGGGGGGAGCAGTCCAGGCTGGAGGCCGCAGAGGAGGTGGTGGAGCTGGAGGTGCTCACCCGCGGAGGCAGGGTGGAGAAGATCCGCGTCAGCGGGGGGCTGACCCCGGAGGACCAGGGCAGGATGCTGGAGTGCATCCAGAAGAACGTGGACATCTTCGCCTGGAGCGCCGCGGAGATGCCGGGGGTTGACGCGGATGTGGCTTGCCACCGCCTCAACCTGGACCCGGGAACACGCCCCGTCCAGCAGAAGAAGAGGTCCACGGCGGACAAGCTAGCGGAACCCATCAGGGAGGAGGTGGCAAAACTTCTCAAAGCGGGCTTCGTGTCCGAGATTCAATACCCCGGCTGGGTCTCGAACGTTGTGATGGTCAAAAAGGGAGACGGCCGCTGGCGCTTATGTATCGATTTTTCCCTTCTTAATAAAGCTTGTCCTAAGGATTGTTACCCCTTGCCTCGGATCGACGCGCTGGTTGACTCAGCCGTCGGTTTTTCTGTAATGAGTTTTTTAGATGCATTTTCAGGTTACCATCAGATCAGGATGCACCCCCCAGACATAAAAGATGTCTCATTCATCACAGGGGACGGTTGCTACTGCTACAAGATGATGCCGTTCGGGTTGAAGAACGCCGGGGCCACCTACCAAAAGATGATGGATAGGGTCTTCAAGGAACAGAGGGGGAGGAACTTGGAGGTGTACGTGGACGACCTCATGATAAAGAGCCGGGACGTGGACTCCCACCTTCGGGACCTAGAGGAGACGTTCGCCACCCTGCGCAGATACAAGATGCGGCTGAATCCCCTTAAGTGCGTTTTTGGGGCTGGCCGAGGGAAGTTCTTGGGGCACCTCCTCACCCCCGCAGGGGTCGAGCCGAACCCGGACAAGGTCAAGGCAATCTTGGAGTTGGGGTCCCCGCGGAATGCGAAGGAGGTCCAACGGTTGACAGGGAAGCTAGCAGGACTGAGCCGCTTCCTCTCTCGGGCAGGGGAGAAGTGCTCCCCCTTCTTCAAAATACTGAGGGGGGGCCAGAGGTTCGAGTGGACTAAGGAATGCGAGGAGGCGTTCCAGACCCTCAAGGCGCAGCTGACACAGGCCCCGCTGCTCCAGGGGCCAAAAGAGGGTGAAGATTTGTTCTTATACCTCGGGGTCGGGGCAGAGGCCTTGAGCTCCTTCTTGGTGCGAGAAGAGGGGAAGAGGCAGCTCCCTATTTATTATGTCAGCCGGGTCCTGAGGAAGGCCGAGCTCCGATATCCAATCTTGGAGAAGCTTGCGTTCGCACTGATCATCTCGGCTCGGAGGCTACGACCATACTTCCAGGCACACTCGATCCGAGTGGTGACCGACCATCCCCTCCGCAACGTCTTCGAGGGGGTGGAGCATTCAGGCCGGCTGGCCAAGTGGTCGGTGGAGCTGAGCGAGTTCGACGTCTCCTTCGTTCCGCGGCTCTCGATCAAAGCTCAGGCGATGGCCGACTTCTTGGCCGACTACGTGGTGGAAGTAGCGGAGGAGGAGCTCACCCGCCCGACTCCTTGGAAGGTGAGGGTGGACGGAGCCTCAGGAAGGCATTCTCTCGGAGTAGGAGTGGTTCTGGAAAACCCTCAGGGGACTCGGATCGAACAGACGGTGGTGGTGCATTTTCCCATTACCAACAACCAGGCTGAGTACGAAGCAGTGATAGCGGGACTACGCCTGGCCAGAGAATTGGGGGTGCTGGATGTGGAAGTTCTGACCGACTCCATGGTGGTGGCTTCCCAGATCAACGGGGAGTTCGAAGCAAGGGAGCCCGCTCTGAAGTTATACTTGGCCAAAGTGAAGGGAGTCATCGGGACCTTCCAGACCTTCTCCATCCGGCACGTACCGAGGGGAGAGAATGACCATGCCGACCAGCTAGCAAAGCACGGCCCCCGGGCAGGAGGCACCATCACCGACCTGTTTCGCCCCTCCATCGAAGAAGGAGAGCTCATGGAGATCGATCAGCAGTCCTCGTGGATGGACCCAGTAGTAGTTTTCCTCTCCACGGGAGAGTATCCAGAGGGAGTAGACAAGAAGAAGCTGAGGCACAAGTCCGCCTACTACCTCCTCAAAGACGGGCAACTATACAGAAAGACCCTTTCCGGGATGCTGGCTCGCTGCGTGTCCGAGGGCGAGGCGCAGAGGATCTTGGAAGAAGTCCACTCAGGGGAGTGCGGGAGTCATTCCGGGAGTCGGACCTTGGAGGGGAGGATAGTCCGGCAGGGGTATTTCTGGCCCACCCTGGGCCGGGACGCCGCGGAGTTCGCAAGAAGATGTCATAAGTGCCAGCTATTTGCCCCCCTCCAGCTACAGCCGGCCCAGCAACTCAAGAGCATCACGGCCCCCTGGCCCTTTGCAATCTGGGGAATGGATTTGGTTGGGCCGTTCCCCCAGGCTAGCGGCCAGAGAAGGTTCCTCCTCGTGATGATCGACTACTTCTCAAAGTGGATGGAGGTGAAGGCGTTGGCAAAGGTGACCTCCCAGGTGATCAGGAACTTCGTTTGGGGGGAGATCATCTGTCGCCATGGGCTGCCCCAAGCCATCGTCACAGACAACGGACCTCAGTTCGCCAGTGCCGAATTCACCAGTTTCTGCGAGCAGCTTGGGGTCGACCTCAGGTTCGCCTCGGTCCACCACCACAGGAGCAACGGGCAGGTGGAGGCGGCGAACAAAATCATCGTCAATCTCCTCAAAAAGAAGGTGGAAAACTTGAGGGGGAGTTGGGTGGAGCAGCTCCCCGCCGTCCTTTGGGCCCTTAGAACCACTCCTAACACGGCCACGGGGGAGACCCCCTTCAAGCTCTCCCACGGGTGCGAGGCGGTGCTCCCCATAGAATTTGAAGTTCAAACGCCGCGGGTCGGAACGGCCAGGGAAGGCCGAGAGGAATGGCAAGCCGAGAATGGGGAGGAGCTGAGACTCTCCCTCGACATGGTAGAAGAGTTGAGGGATCTTTCGGCCGTCCGACAGGAGGAGGTCAAAAGGAGGATGGCGAAATACTTTGACAAACATGTCAGGGTCAAGCAGTTCACGGAAGGGGACCTAGTACTGAAGAAGGTGGACGCGGCAGGGAGGTCAGCGTCCGTAGGGAAACTCAACCCCAGCTGGGAGGGGCCGTTCATTGTGAAGGAAGCTTTGAGGTCGGGGGGCTATCGGCTCCAAAATGTGGAAGGCGAGGCCCTGAGTCTCACCTGGAGTGGAGACGATTTGAAGAGATTTTTTCCCTAATTTTCTGTAAACAACCCGATTTTTCATAATGAAGCTTTTCTTCTCCTCCCCCCCAGGAATGCCATGTCCAAGCTTGCTCAGAGAGTTGGAATGAATTTGGACCCCGAGAAGATCCCGCTGCCAGGCTCCCACCTAGCTGGCAGGGCCGGAAGTCACTCGGTGTCATCCTTAGCCTCGAGAAGATCCCGCTGCCAGGCTCCCACCTAGCTGGCAGGGCCGGAAGTCACTCGATGGAATGAATCTGGACCCCGAGAAGATCCCGCTGCCAGGCTCCCACCTAGCTGGCAGGGCCGGAAGTCACTCAGTGTCATCCCTAGCCTCGAGAAGATCCCGCTGCCAGGCTCCCACCTAGCTGGCAGGGCCGGAAGTCACTCGATGGAATGAATCTGGACCCCGAGAAGATCCCGCTGCCAGGCTCCCACCTAGCTGGCAGGGCCGGAAGTCACTCGGTGTCATCCCTAGCCTCGAGAAGACCCCGCTGCCAGGCTCCCACCCAGCTGGCAGGGCCGGAAGTCACTCGATGAAATGAACTTGGACCCCGAGAAGATCCCGCTGCCAGGCTCCCACCTAGCTGGCAGGGCCGGAAGTCACTCGGTGTCATCCCTAGCCTCGAGAAGATCCCGTTGCCAGGCTCCCACCTAGCTGGCAGGGCCGGAAGTCACTCGATGGAATGAACTTGGACCCCGAGAAGATCCCGCTGCCAGGCTCCCACCTAGCTGGCAGGGCCGGAAGTCACTCGGTGTCATCCCTAGCCTCGAGAAGATCCAGCTGCCAGGCTCCCACCTAGCTGGCAGGGCCGGAAGTCACTCGATGGAATGAATCTGGACCCCGAGAAGATCCCGCTGCCAGGCTCCCACCTAGCTGGCAGGGCCGGAAGTCACTCGGTGTCATCCCTAGCCTCGAGAAGATCCCGCTGCCAGGCTCCCACCTAGCTGGCAGGGCCGGAAGTCACTCGATGGAATGAATCTGGACCCCGAGAAGATCCCGCTGCCAGGCTCCCACCTAGCTGGCAGGGCCGGAAGTCACTCGGTGTCATCCCTAGCCTCGAGAAGATCCCGCTGCCAGGCTCCCACCAAGCTGGCAGGGCCGAATGTCACTCGATGGAATGACCCAGAAAGCAATGGCCTGCGACCTAGAGCAAATCGCATTGTCAGACTCCCACCTAGCCGGCAAGGCCGGAAACTACCCGAAAAGCGTGCGCAGCAGGACGGAATCGCAAGAGTTAGCCAGAAAAGAAGGAAAGGGTCTAGCATAGCCCCACCCTCAAGCCCCGGGAAAGGTGGTCGAGTAAACACAAAGGCCTGGGCGAGAGTCCGCAGAGAGTTAAGCATGCGGCCGAGGGGCGAGCCAGCTCGCCTCGCTCGGCGGACGAGCCAGCTCGCCTCGCTCGGCGGACGAGCCAGCTCGCCTCGCTCGGCGGACGAGCCAGCTCGCCTCGCTCACGAGCCAGCTCGCCTCGCTCGGCGGACGAGCCAGCTGGCTCGGCTGGGACGGTCGCGCCGTCCGGCAATGACATCATTGGAAAAACAAGACAGGCGAGAAATATAAAAAGAACAATATATAAAAGGAACAATAGACAGAAATATAAAGTATAAGCGCAACTCGCGCATACAACTCAGACCAGATTGTTATACATAATGTTCATCTACAAAGTAAATTACAAAAGGGGGGGGGGGGGGGGGGGGAAAACGCGAGATCTAGAAACCCTAAAGCGGCTGGAAGGCCTTGTCGCCAGGAGCCGGCACGGGGAGGAAAAGCGCCGGCACAACGTCTTCCGCAGAAAGCCCCGCCGCCTCGCTCGTAAGCAGGTCCGCGCGCCGCAGCATCTGCATCGTATACTTCGCCGCACTGGCCGCGTTCTTCTGCATGAGCACCTCTAGGTCATAGTCGGACAGGTGCTCGCGCGGGCAGACCCCGCTGTCTGGTGGAGGGACAGCGGCAGCGGCCTCCAGCTCGCGTATCCGGGCCTCCAGCGCCGCCTTCTCCTGGCCAAGGGTGGCAATCTCGGCGCCCATCCGGCTCGCCGTCGCCGCATCCTGAAAAAAGGAATAGGGATTATCATGAGCTGCGTTCGCAAGGAGAAGAGGTTAGCTCAGGTTGAGAGCGTACCACCCCGCCCAGGTACTGCGCGAGGGCCTCCTCGGCAGCGGCGGCTCGCCCTCTCTGAAGGTCCGCGTCCACCCGAGCGAGCTTCCGGGCCTCTTCTTTCTCCTCCGCCATCTTTTGGATAGACGCGGCGTTCCGCTCCACCTGGGTGCAGCGTCGCCCCACCATGTGAGCCAGCTCCAGACCGCGCAGCTGGGCCCGTGCGCTCTCATGGATCAGCACCCGCGTCTCCTCCTTGTCGTATATGGCGGCGTCCTCGCGCGAGTACAGCCCAAAGGAGAAGCTGTACGCCTCCCCACCGATTGTATCCTGCTCCATCCAGCTCGGCAGCAGGGTCGAGATCGTTGCGCGATTCGACTCCTTGTCCCACGACAGGAGCGGGACGCCGAGCTCGTCCAAGTACTTCTCGCCGTAACCGAAGTTCCGATGCCCTCTCGGCACCGGCCCCGCAGCGGCTTCAGACCCGCCCGGCGGCGCGGAGGTGCCCGCCGCCCCGACCGGGGAGTCGCTGGTCGAAGCAACCAGCGGGGCGAGGGGGCCTCAGTCGGCAAGACCGCGGGGGCCTTGCCCTTTCTTTGGCTCGCGGAGGGTTGCTGATCCGCGGTCTTCGCCGACTTCGGCGGAGGCGCTGACTGTCCGCCGCCCGGTCGCTTCTTGGCCGGGACCGATGGGACATCGCGCTGAGCGGCATCCGCAGCAAGGGCGCGGGCGAGAACCCCGGGGGGAATCCGAGCGCTCTCGTAAGGGGGGTGAAGAGGGATGTCGCGTTCACCTGCGAAGAAAGGAAGGTGAGATGAAAGAAAAATGGGAAAGTGAGGACTGGCTAGCGGCGAGCGGCAAACCTCCGCCTGGCGGGACGACCGCGAGATCGTCAAGGTGGCGGCGCAGGAACGTGACCTCAAAGTTCTTCCCGACGAAGAACGCGAACAGGTCGGCTTCATGGCCGCCTAGGTTGGGGGGCCGGTAGCTCGCCTCGCTGAGCTGCACCGGCGAGAAGGGCACGTTGCCGAAGTCCCCTTTGACGAACAGGAACTTCTTCAGCCAGTTGTGGCTCTTGTTGACGGTCTCCCGCACCTTGAGGTGGGCGCTGGAGAAGTAGGCCGTCCCGTCTCGGTTCGCCCTGAAGGAGAACAGCTTCCGGAATACTGCGAGGCTGAACTCCACCCGCTCCTCTCGCAGGAAGCAGGCGAACCCCATCATGACGGCGATGGAGTTCGGGGTCATCTGGCCCAGGACGACCCCGAAGTATTTTAGCACTTGGCGCACCTCGGGCCATAGGGGGAGTCGCAGGCCTACCTCGAAGTGAGCGAGAGGGATGGCGAGCTCATCCCTAAACAGGTCGTTGATCTTCTCCCCCTCTTCGGGTCGCCTCGCAGAGAACCCGACTGGGATGTGGTTGCCAAGGGCTTCCAAGTATTCGCGCTCTGTGATGACGGCGCGAGGGAAATCATGCTCGGAGAAGGTCCAAGCGCATTTGCTTCGGCCGTCCGCGTCGCCGCCGCCTCCGCCCATCTCCGTCGATTCGCCGCCGAGCGCGAGAGAAAAAGCCAGAAGGCGGACACAGACGACACTCCGCGGGAACGGGAAGCCAGAAAGTTAGGAAACGGTGGAGAAATTAGGGCCGGCAAGGCCTATTTATAGGGAAAGAAAAGGGCGGGAAACTTCCCGCCGAAAGGCGGGGTGCAGATAGCCAAAAAACAATCCGACGGTTCGACTTCCCGCGCGCGAGCGCACCTCAAAGGTCGAGCCGGCACGGTTCTCGCCCGGCTGCAACCGCGGGAGACCAGCGCGGGCGAACCAACCCCAACCCGCACCCGCACGCCGTGCCGCGCGAGACGGGAGATTCCCGTCTAGCGAGCTCCTCGGCTCGCCCTCGCCCTGATCAGCGCGAAAGGAAGAATGGACCTTTCCCTTAACCCGCACACAGAAAACCAAAGAAGAGCAGCACGATAATTTCAATGCATCTCAGCAACAAAATAGTTAGGCCCATAGGTGGGCTGAAAGAGTCACGAGCAATTACAAATACGAGATAACTGCGAAATGACAATAGCCCCGCGGTATCCCGCGAGCGGGGGGCAAACAACTGGGTCAGTACTCGACCCACTTCCACCTGTGCCGCCTCTTCGTTCCCGCCCGAGGCGGCACGCGGGGATCGTGGTAATCGCGAACCGCCACCAGCTCCCGCTGAGCCAGGCCGACCTGCTCCACGGCGCTCTTAAGATGCCCCTCTGCTCGCGTTATATGCACGCCCGGCGAGGTGACGTCGTCGTCTTCCGCTTCACGCCGAGGGCCCTCCAGGACAGCGAGCCGGGCCTCAGTCTCGGCCTTGTCTTCATCAACCCTCCTCATGATCTCCTTCAACAGCAGCGTGTGTTTCTGGAACAGCCGTGTCACCTGCCCCTTCATCCTGACCGCGTCGGTCGGGTCGCCCAGGTAGTCAGAAACGCTGTCCACGTCAGGCGGAGGCGAGTACCCTTCGCTCATCTCGGTCTCAGGTGAAGCCCTGTGAAAGCCTGCAAGCGAGGCGAGTCAGAGGGAGCGAGCAAGAGACGAAGCCCAACGATAAAAACCAGCTCACCAGGGATTGGCACATCGCCCGCACCGACAGATGGGCGAGAAGAGCCCGGCCGACCCTGAAAGTTCCCTCCCTCGAGGGTCTCAAGGGATTTCCCCAGCCCGTGGGAGACCGCCGGACAGGGAGTTTCCGGAGGTGGGCGATCCAGAACCGAGGAACCAGCGACCTTCTCGGGCGACTCGCGAGAGGGGCGATCCTCTCCCCCATTCCCCGCCCCCTCACAGGGGATCTCCTGCAAAACAAAGGGTCAAAGGTACAGCAATAACTCGCGGAAGGTCACGACTACCGGGGATTACCTCGACACCCGCGGCCGAGCTGGAGCCCGGGCAATCGCCCGCCAGAGACCGCCTGACAATCTTCCCCTTCGCCGGCCTGAAGACAGGGCCGGGAGACCCGCGTGATAACCAAGGGGCGGCCTCGAGGGCCTCCTCCTGAGTCTTCAGGCTCGCTGCCGCCAGGCGAGCTCGCACCTCTTCGCTGACCGGCATCGTGAAATTAGGGCCTGCTCAGAGGAAATGAAGAGAGCTGGGGAGCCTCCTCCAAGGGTTAGCGGTGTGTATTTATAGCAGGACAGTGGGCCCCCACCAGAAGATTCCCTGCCAGCTCAGCACAGTGGCTCGCCGAACACGCGGGTTGGATGATTCTTTCCGAGCTTGATTCAAGCTCAAAAAGAGCGGGGATTGTGTACAACCCCGTGTCCGGCGAGCGGGTCCCGCCAGGAAGGATGAGTGGACCTGGACCCGCGACCCGCACCCGGGCGGCGAGACGGGCTATGCGGCGGAAGGCCTGACCCGCTCCCGCCCACCACAGGCGAGCGGGCTGGCAAACCCGAGGCGAGCGGGCTGGCAACCCGCGGCGAGCGGGCTGGCAACCCGCGGCGAGCGAGCTGGACCCAAGGATGGCGACCCGCCGGCTGACCCCCCCCCCCCCCCCCCCCCCCCCGCATGCGACCTGACCGCCGATCCGCCCGGCAAAAGGCTGGCAGCTCGCCCCTATGGGCTCGCGCTCGCCCAAGGAGAACGGGCGAGCCCCGGAGCCAGGTCGCGCCCGCCTCCTGCAGGGAATCTGAAGGCGAGCTGACCGCCCAGGGGTGCGAATAGCTCCTCAGAACAGCGGAGCCTCGCTGTTGGCAGACCAGTTTAGACTGCGCATAGCCGTCCAGAACAGCGGAGTTTGGCTGTTGGCAGACCCAACCAGGGGCCTTTTTGGTATTTCCAGGTCAGTTCTTTTGGTTATTGGCAGTTCAGATTCTGAAAATCTATAAATAAGACCCAAGGGGTACCTCAGAGGGCACGCTTCGATTGCCTCCTTATTTTCATCTTCAAGTGTTCTCTGAGGGTACCTTAGCTCGGCTCTTGGCTAAGGAGGGGAAGCGCTCAGAGATCTTCCGGGTTTGTGGTGGGACCTCCCTGCCGAGCCCTTGGGTCTGTCCTTTCTTGTCTCTCTCGTTGTTATTCTTGCAGGTGCGAAGTAGGCGCGAGACCACCCCTTCCCCAAGGGTCGAACTCCACAAGAGGCCGGTTTCCGGTTTCAACAGGGGTAGTTCTTATTTTGTTACGTTCATTGATGACTTTTCTCGCTGTACTTGGGTCTATCTCTTACGAGACCGTTCTGAACTTTTTGATGTATGAACATCCTTTTATCATTCAATTCAAACTCAGTTTGAAGTTTCCATTAAAATCTTACGCTCGGATAACGCAAAAGAATATCTTAGTCAGACCTTTTCCTCTTTCTGTACACAACATGAGATTATTCATCAAACCAGTTGCGTTTACTCTTCCCAACAAAATGGAGTGGCGGAACACAAAAACCGTCACCTCCTTGATGTCGCTCGCACTCTGCTTGCGCAAATGCATGTCCCTCGCTCCTACTGGGGCTATGCTGTTCTCATCTCTTGCTATCTCATCAATCGCATTCCCTCCACCGTTCTCCATGGTCAAACTCCTTTCTCCATTCTCTATCCGGGTAAAGAACCCTTTCCTCTTCCTCTACGTATCTTTGGCTGCACAACCTTTGTGCATGCTCTCTCTACCACCCGCGACAAACTCTCCCCTCGGTCCACCAAATGTATCTTTCTGGGGTACTCTCCCACTCAGAAGGGTTATTGTTTCTTTGACCCCGTCACCCGCAAACAATTTGTCTCTGCGGATGTTACCTTCTTTGAAAATGCCTCTTACTTCTCTTCTGCTTCTTCCTCTACTCCTGCTAATCCTTCTTCTCTCACCAACCCCACTATTCCCTCCACTCCTGCTACTGTTCCGCCACCTCCACCATCTCCACCATCTTTCCCCGCTCCTTCTCCTCCACCTTCCTCCTCTTCGCTGCCGTCGCTCTCTTCTCCCTGTCCAGCTTTCTCCACCACGGATGCTTCGGATACTGCGGTACCTGTTGACCTAGACCTTCCCATTGCCCTTCGCAAAGGGGTTCGGGCTTGTACCCAGCATCCTCTTGCTGTTGTTGTTTCCTATGATCGTCTGACGCCTGCTCGCAGTGACTTTGCTCTGGCTTTCTCTTCTACTTCCACCCCCCGTTTCTATCAGGAAGCTCTTACTCTTCTGCATTGGAAGGCTGCCATGGATGACGAGATTGCTACTCTCACTGAACGGGGTACCTGGACTCTTGTTCCTCCTCCTGTTGGCACAGATGTTGTGGGCTGTCGCTGGGTTTTTGTGGTGAAATTCCTCCCCGATGGCCGTGTGGATCGCTACAAAGCCTGCCTGGTGGCTAAAGGATTCACTCAGACCTATGGTGTTGATTATTTCGATACATTCTCTCCCGTTGTTCGTCTCAGCACCATACGGGTCCTTCTCTCTGTGGCTGTCAACCGGGACTGGCCGATTTCCCAGCTGGATGTAAAGAATGCCTTCCTTTATGGTGATCTTCAGGAGGCCGTCTACATGGAGCAACCTCCTGTGTATGTTGCTCATGGGGAGACACGAGTATGCCGGCTGAAGAAAGCAATCTATGACCTCAAGCAGAGCCCTCGCGCTTGGTTTGACAAGTTCAGCGACATCGTGGCGGCCGTTGGTTTTGCGCGCAGCTCTGCCGATCACTCGCTATTTATTCGCAAAACCTCCTCGGGACTGGTGGTTCTTGCTGTGTACGTCGATGATATTCTTCTCACTGGCGATGATCAAGAAGGAGTAGCCTTGACAAATAGGCATCTTCGTCAACATCTGGTCACAAAAGATATGGGCTCTCCGAAGTACTTTTTGGGGATCGAAATCTCTCGGAAGCCCAACTCCTTAGTCATCTCCCAGCGTAAGTATGCCCTTGATCTATTAAAAGAAGCAGGATTGACTGTAGCCAAACCTGCCCGATGCCCCATGACAATTGGAGAAGACAAAACCTGGACAGATGATTCGCCTCTTCTTTCAGATACTACGCGGTACAGGCGTCTAGTTGGTAAGCTCATATATCTCACAGTAACCAGGACCGACATTTCCTATGCTGTGGGCAAGGTGAGTCAATTCATGCAAGCACCTAGGGAGTGCCATCTACAGTCCGCCTTGCGGATCTTGGAGTATGTCAAAGCAGCGCCTGGGAAAGGATTACTCTTTCAGAAGAATGGTCATCTGAGGGTTGAAGTCTACTCAGATGCGAGTTACGCTGATGACAAAGGGGATCGCAAGTCTACCTCCGGTTTCTGCACCTTTGTTGGGGGAAATCTGGTAAGCTGGAAGAGCAAGAAGCAGTCTGTTGTTTCCAGATCCAGTGCTGAAGCAGAGTATCGGAGTATGACATCGACCACTTGTGAGTTAAAATGGCTACGGTCTCTCATGCTGGATTTAGGAGAGGTCTACAACCATCCTCTACCTATGTTCTGTGATAACAAGGCTGCCATATACATCTCCAAAAATCCGGTCTTCCATGAAAGAACCAAGCACAGTGAGGTCGAGTGTCATTTCATTCGTGAAGAGATTTTGAAGGAACAAATTTGCAATCCCTTTGTCACTTCTGATAAAGAGCTGGCTGACATCTTCACCAAGCCAGTATCCGCCTCGTTTCTTCATATTTGTGACAAGCTGGGCATGATCGATATATATGCTCCAGCTTGAGGGGGAGTGTTGAAGTTGGTGACCGGGCGGTCTGGCGGTCTGGCTTGGCGGGTTGATGACCGCGCGGTTTTGCAGTTACCCTTCAGCGGTTTGGTTGCTGTGTGTTGCTGTCTGAGGTCCAAGCGGTCTAGCGGTTTGTCTCTGACGACTTGGAGACCGGGCGATCTAGCGGTCTCCCATGGCGATCTCTCCCTCTCTGGTAGTAGCCGAGCGGTTAGCCCTTCTATCTAACCGCGCGGCTTGTGCGGTTTGTGTCTGTATAGTCCGCTCGTGTCATGTAAATTTTTTAGTCTCACATCTCTTATTTGTATTCCCTCTTCTCTCCTCCATTCTATATAAGAGAGGCCATACCTTTGTAATAGATACCTTTTTCAGATAATAAAGTTTCTGTTAAACCACTTCCGGTTTGTTTTTGTTCCACTTCCGGTTTGTTTTTTGTTCGTTTCTAACACTAGAGATAGAACTCAGGTTTGCGTCTGTCCACCACCCTAAGAGCAACAGGCAGGTGGAGGCGGCAAACAAGATTATTGTGAACTTGCTAAAGAAGAAGGTGGAAAACCTGAAGGGAAAATGGGTAGAACAGCTTCCCTCGATCCTGTGGGCCATGAGGATTACCTCCAACACAACCACATAGGAGACCCCTTTCAAACTCTCTCACGGCTGCGAGGTCGTTCTACCGCGAAGTTTGAGGTCAAGTCGCCACCGGTAGTAGCTGTCGGGGAAGGGGATGAAGAATGAAGGATAAAGAACAAAGGTGAGCTACGACTCTCACTGGACCTAGTAAAGGAATTCTGTGACGTGGCCACCGTCAGACAAGAGGAGGTCAAGCGACGGATGACACAATACTTCGACAAGCATGTCAGAGTCAGGCAATTCGCAGAAGGAGGTCTAGTTGTAACACCTTCATCCGTCACATAGAATATAACAGGGTCTGGTCGGGGCCCCACACCATATTCTACAGACAGTCGGCAGAGTTACACATTGAACCCATATTATCGTATGCATCCTAACTCAGAACACATTCTAACGGAAACAATTTAAGTTGTTGAACCCATATACCAGGAATGTCCACTACAAATATAAGTAGAAATGTTAAAACCCAATACACCAAAAGTTCTGGCCTTAAGACCTTACAACCGTTTTCTTTACAAAAAGTGTTTTCATACATCGACACGCAGACCGGGCACACATGAAACAGTAAAAGTTCGCCTTTGGGCCTTCGAGGGTCAGCCAATTGTAGCATAAGGGACTTCAGTCTGCTACTTTCACTTGGCTCTCCAGCACCTGCATAGTACGACCTACCAAAATGTGGCAAACAAAGCAACGGTCAGCATTAGCTGACCAATTTATAACGACCCCACCGTGACTCGGGGCAGCGGTTCTCCTTCCCTGCAAACCATAACATACATATATATATATATATATATATATATATATATATATATATATATATATATATATATATATATATATATATATATAGTGTGGCAATAACCGTGCGCATTCAAGTACTATTCACCACAGACGCAGGCTCGATCGGCCACACGCCTCGTGCACTCAAGACACATTCTCGGTGTTCCGTATCTCCCGAGTACCACCACCATCCACAGTTCTAGACTTGATGGTCAAATTTGAACATTTCTCTTTTCTTCCTATGAGTCGACAAAGTCAAACGAGCTCTACTTTTCGATTCAATCTTGTGACCCACTCCAAGTCGATCGTCATAAGGTGGTTGCAGGTTAGCCAAAGCCCGTTACTCAAATCGTCAGGTCCTCACGCCACGACGCGGGTCGACGTCCCCCTTTTGCCCAAGTAGAACAATGTAAGTTCTCTCTCACATATAGTGGAACAGTTTAAGTTCCCACTCACATCATACCGCAAAACAGTTTAAGTTCCTACACACTTATAGTATATAAAGGCCCCCTGGTCTCCCAGAGACAGGCCTCACAAACGTAGCTCATTGGAAGCTATCGCCGACTGTAGCACTACCGCCACGCGGTATGTACAAAAATCGATTCTTCCCCATTTTTGGGTGTTTTCCTGAAGATCACCTCAAGTATTATCACTGTAGCATCCTGCACACCCCCAGACCCCGGATTCTACACGTTTAACCACACGTTTTATCCACGGAGTTTTCTCCGACACGCAAATCAATTCATCACCAATCCAGACAATCTGTCCAGATGAGTTTCATACAACATGCATATTCTGTACTTCGATTTCGGATCTAAATGCAAGTTTTATCGGGGATCACAACGATCTACCCGCTGAAAATCACCTTTTTCTTCACCTTTTGGTAAGGGGTTTCATGCACGTATGCAAATTGAGAACTTCACATGTACAAGGAGAAAGTCGTTACCCTTATCGATCGCTTAGGAGCCATACCCTTGTTCTTTGATCCGGATGGAATTGATCGTCACAGCTTCCTCTCAGCGGATCTAGCGTCAAATTGTAATTCCGATCACAAGCACACCTTGAATCGCTTCTCCTCTTAGCCTCCTGGACTTTCTTCCTCCTCTTCCCCCAAGAAGCTCAAGAACTAAGAGAGAGTGTGAGAGAGGAAAATGAGAATTTCATCTCATGTACAACCTTTAATAGCGAGCTACCGCCGCGCGGTATCCGCTATCGCCGCGCGGTATCTGATGCGGTCGCCTCTTGACCCAATGGACATCGCTCTGTCGCCCAAAGCAGCCTCCACCGCACTGTCACGTGGCAAGCTACCGCCGACGTTAACTTCCTACCGCCGAGCGGTACCTTCCCGAGGCATAAATCAATTTAATCGGCTATCGCCGCGCGTTAGCTCGCTACCGCCCCGCGGTAGTCTCTCGACGCTTCGTCAAAAGCGTTGAGTGCGTCGAGTGATAGCGCCACGCGATAGCTCACTACCGCCCCGCGATAGTCTCTCAACGCTTCGTCGAAAGTGTTGAGTGCGTCGAGTGCTATCACCGCACGATACCTTTCTACCGCCGCGCGGTAGATACCCGTGACGTCAGTCGATTTAATTCACGGGCTAACGCCGGCGTTAACACTACCGCTTCGCGTTAACCTCCAATCCTTCATTTTCAGGATTTTTGGGGCATTGCAATTCTCCCATTCTTTAAGAAATTTCGTCCCGAAATTTTATTCATTGAAAGGAAATCAGTACATAAGCGTACAATATAATTTTACAAAAACAACTCGGGAAATTCATATCGCATGGTTTGCTCGTGCTCCCATGTCAATTCTTCAGTGCCACAATTGTCCCAATGAACTTTGACCATCCCGATTGCCTTGTTTTGTAGCTGCCTGACCTCCGTATTCTCGATCCGAATGGGTCTAACCTTCAGTGTCAGCCCACCATCAACCGGTACCTGATCATCAGCCACCACTTGCGTCAGCTCTTGCAAAGCTTTCTGCAGCACCGATATGTGAAACACATCGTGCAAACCACTTAGATTTGTCGAAAGAGCTAATCGATAAGCAGCTTCTTCCATCCGCTCAACCACTTCAAACGGACCAAGATATCTCAGACTCAACTTTTTCAAGCGTCGAATCCTGGACACGCCTTTGAATGACTTTATCTTCAGATATACCCAATCGCCAACCACAAACTCCATGTTTCAGTGCTTGGCGTTGTAGTTTTTAGCTTGCATATCCTGGGCCACCAATAGCTGATCTCGTATAATGCGTATTGTCGAATTTGCATTTTCGACTTCTTTACGCTTATGCAACTTCGATTCGCATGTTTCCGCCCAAGCTAAAGGAGTACAACACTTCCTACCGTATAAAGCTTCGAAAGACGTCATCTAAATGCTAGCTTGATAGCTATTATTATAGGAGACTCGATCATATAAAGATGGTCCTCCCACCTCTTCCTGAAATCCAAGGCGCACATATGGAGTATATCCTCCATTGTCCTGTTGGTTCTCTCGGTCTGACCATCCGTTTGCGGATGAAAGATTGTACTGAACTTCAGTTTAGTACCCAACAACTAGTGAATTAACCTCCAATCATTCGAAGTAAAACGTCCGTCTCTGTCGCTGACGATGATACGGGGCACACCGTGCAACTTTACTATGTTGTCAACATACAACTTAGCCAATTTCTCAACTGAATCATCCTTCTTGTTTGGTATGAAGTGCGATACTTTTGTCAACCGGTCAACGATCACCCGCCACACGACGTTGTTCCTGCTCTGAGATCTCGGCAAGACATGCACGAAATCCATCGATATATCATCGAACTTACATACAGGAATTGACAATGACTTCAGAAAACCACCAGGTTTCTAACATTCTACTTTTACCAAGGCACAAGTTTGACACTTTGCCACGTAAAGAGCTATGTCCTTCAAATCCGATCACCAGAATATCTTTTTCATCTCCTTGTACATCTTTGTGCTCCCTGGGTGAATTGAGTATTTAGTAAACTGTGTCTTATAAATCAACTCCTCCCGTAGTTTACCCACATGTGAGATGCGTAAACGACCGTCCTTTCAGAAAAGACCGTCATCCAAGGAGAACTGAGAATCTGACTCATCCGCTGCATAGCGTTTCATACTCTCGTCGAGTTCCGTTGTCTGTTGAATCTTGTCCGCGAGATCATATTGCACCTCCGTACAGTTCAGCACGCATTTGCAGTTGTATTCTTGTCAACACAAGAAATATCTAAATCCTCCAACTCCTGTGATCAGATGCTCATCATGCATCTGTAGCCAACTTGTCCGTACTGGAGTTCTACGACTCAAGGCATCTGCGACCACATTTCCCTTCCCGGGCGTGTAATGTATCTCAAAGGTGTAGTCACCGAGGAATTCCATCCACATTCGTTGTCGTATGTTCAGATCCTTCTGATGTATTAATTACGTAAGACTCTTATGGTCCGTAAAAATATCCACTTTTACGCCATATAAGTAATGACGCCACAATTTAAGTGCAAAAATTACGCCGCCAACTCCAAGTCGTGGACTGGAGAGTTTCGCTCGTGCACTTTCAACTGGCGTGAGCCATAAGATTTAATGTTTCCGAATTGCAGAAGAACGCAATCTAAGCCGCTTCCTGAAGAATCACTGTATATTTCATAGCCGTCCGTACCACATGACGAACTCAAGATAGGCGCCGTGGTCAGGCGTCTCTTTTACTGCTCAAAATCCCGTGCGCACTCAGACGTCCAAACGAACTTCTGATCTTTCCCCGTTAGTGTAGTGAGAGGTAAGACTATTCGCCAAAGTTCTACACGAAGCGCCTGTAGTAGCCAGCAAGTTCAAGGAAGCTCCTGACTTCCGCTATAGTAGATAACACAGGCCACTCTCGTATGACAACGATCTTTGTCGGATCCACCACAATACTCTCTCCACTAACCACATGACCAAAAAAAGCCACCGACGACAGCCAAAACTCACAATTTGAGAACTTGACAAAGAGTTTATTCCTTCTCAGGGTATGCAAAACCAACCTCAGATGTTTCGCATGTTTCTCTTACGACTGAGAGTATACCAGTATGTCGTCAATAACGACAATCACAAACAGGTCCAAATACTCTACAAAAGTCTTATGCATCAGATCCATGAATACTGATGATGACGTATTTGTGAGTCCAAAAGGCATCACAGTAAACTCATAATGCACATAACGTGCACCAAACGCTGTCTTGAGATATCACTTTCCGAATTCTCAACTGGCAGTAGCCTAACTTCAACTTCGAGTAGACAGTCGATCCAACCAGCTGATCAAACAGATTATCGATTCGAGGAATCAAATACTTGTTCTTTTCTGTCAGTCTGTTCAGTTCACGATAATCAATGCATAGACGCAAGCCGCCGTCTTTCTTTTTCACAAAGAGCACCAGTGCACTCCACGGTGACATACTCGGACCTATGTACCATTGCTCTAGCAGCTCTTGCTACTGAACTTTCAGTTCTGCCATTTCCTTTGGCACAAGTCTGTACGGTGAGCATCACACAGGTTTTGCACCTGGCACCAACTTAATAACAAAGTCAATTTCTCGCTGGGGTGGAAGCCCAGGGAGATCCTTAGAAAATACATCAGCAAATTCCGATACAACAGGAACATCACTCAAACTGGGCTTCGACTCTACAGCCTCCAATAACGTGAAAAACAATTTCACGCCTTTCCGAATCGCCTTGACGACCTGGAGGGCAGACATCAATATCTTGCCCACTCCTCGCATACCTTCGAACCTAGTCTCGTGTTCGGTATTTTGTCCAGTATGACTTCCTTAGAGTTGCAATTTATAATAGGTACACTGCTCCGAGAGCCAGTCCATACCCAAGATTACATCAAACTCCGATATCGACAACACATATGCTTCCTAACCATAGTAATGACTTCTTATCCGCACCTCAACACAGCAGGCTCGATCCGCGCGCATCAAACACCCGTTAGTTAGCAACACATTCACTCGATCTGTTGGTATAAACGAAGGCACTCCGATACGCACCACGAAGTCCTCATACAAAAAGGAATGAGAAGCTCCTGTATCGAACATTGCTCTCGCCGGATAATCCGATATCAGGACAAAGCCTAGTTCAAACCAAATCATAGACAAGCAACACACAAGGTACTAAGTAAGAAAAGCAGTAAAAACTGTATTTTAACTCATACCTGTGATGACGTCACTTTGTTTTATGGCCTCTTGCTGGCCAAGATTATAGACTCGAGGTTGCGCTTGAGATACAGTTGACTCCACCACTGCTTTTCTCTTTTCAGCATAAGTCGCACCCGTCTTTTTCTCCGTCTTTGGAGGGCCACTCCGACATCGGGTCATATGTCCCACCTTACCACATGTGTAACAAGTGAACAGACCTTTCCCAGACGTCGCTCCAGACATAAGAGAAGCCGGTGCAGCAGTTTTAGACTTCTTATTCCACCGTCGATACCCAGACTTTGAAAAAGTAGGTACCTTGAACTCTGGCTTCTTCACCGCTAAGTCATTCTTACGTTGCACACGTTTCATATCTTGTTCGAGGGAACGAGCCGTATTGACCAAGGTAAGAAAACCTTGCGTCATCGGTCCTGAGAGAAGCAATCACAAGTCGTCTCTCAGCACTTCATAGAATCGATTTGTTTTCCGTTCCTCGTCTGCAAACGTAAAACTTGCATACCTTCCCAATCTCGTAAACTCGTGCAAGTAGTCATCCACAGAACTCTCGGCTTGAGTTAATCTTTGAAATTGATTTTTCATTGCAATCACCTGTGCAGATGCAATATATCTCGCCAGAAAACATTTCGAGAATTCCTCCATTGAGATCTCGATCAACAGGCGACCAGAAACTGGTGCAGCTCTAGCTCATCCCACCATAGCCTCGCCTCACCATCTAACAAGAAGGTAGCTACAGTGACTTTTTGTTACTCCGTTTCAATTGCCGTCAGAACTCTCTTTATTCTTGAGAGCCAATCTTCGACTTGTGTCGGGGTTCCAGTACCCGCAAATACAGGAGGATTGAAACTCATTACGTGTTGCAATTGCTTTTCCGTCGCTCGCCTTGCGGTCACTGGCTCAACGTCCACTTGTCGTACCGCCACATGTTCAACTACGCCAACCGGTTCTTGGACCACCGCAGGGGTAGGAGGTTGTACTCGCCCTCCTGGTTGCGTATTGATTAATACGATCACTACTTCAGCAACCAACCGTATAGTTTCCGCAGAAGGAGGAGGTGTTGGCACCTCAGTTGGTTCATCACTCTCAGCCGTACGCTGGGGTTCCTGCTGCCCCGCACCACTTCTCGTTACCTATAATTGTGAAACACACAATTAAGCAACGCATAATATTGCTAAAAGCAATTATAGGAACACACAAGTTCCTTTAACATGTGTATTTTCATTCCAAGTGGACATTCATGCTCATTCATATTATAACGGTAATGCACATACACGTGCTCACCACCTCTTAAAAGAATTCGACCACGAATTCGAATAAGAAAGACCGACACCAGAAGCTGATACCAAATTGTAATACCTCTATCCATCACATGAAATATAAAAGAGGGTCTGGCCTGGTACTCACGCCATATTCCACAGACAGTCGGCGGAGTTATGTATTGAAACCATATTATCGTACGCATCCTAACTCAGAACGCATTTTAACAGAAACAATTTAAGTTGTAGAACTCATATACCAAGAATGTCCACTACAAATATAAGTAGGAATGATAAAACCAAATACACAAAAAGTTCTGGCCTTAAGACCTTATAACTGTTTCCTTTACAAAAAAGTGTTTTCATACATCGGCACGCAGGCTGGGCACACATGAAACAGTAAAAGTTTGTCTTTGGGCCTTCGAGGGCCAACCAATTACAGCATAAGAGACTTCAGCCTGCCACTTTTCACTTGGCTCTCCAGCACCTGAATAGTACGACCCACCAAAACGTGACAAACAAAACAACGATCAACATTAGCTAACCAATTTATAATGACCCCACCCATGACTCGGGGCAGCGGTTCTCCTTCCCTGCAAACAACATATATATATTGTGACAATAACCATCTGCGTTCAAGCACTATTGACCACAGAAGCAGGCTCGATCGGCCACACGCCCCGTGCACTCAGGGCACATTCTCGGTGTACCTGATCTACCGGGTACCACCACCATCCACAATCCTAGACTTGATGATGGAATTTGAGCATTTCTCTTTTCTTCCTATGAGTCGACAAAGTAAAAGGAGCTCTACTTTTCGATTCAATCCAGTGACCCACTCCAAGTCGATCGTCATAAGGTGGGTGCAGGTTAGCCAAAGCCCGTTGCTCAAATCGTCAGGCACTCACGCTACGACGCGGGTCAGCGTCCCCCTTGTGCCCAAGTAGAACAATTTAAGTTCCCACTCACGTATAGTTGAACAGTTTAAGTTCCCACTCACATCATACCGCAAAACAGTTTAAGTTCCTACGCACATAAAGTATATAAAGGCCCCCAGGTCTCCCAGAGACAGGCCTCACAAACGTAGCTCACTGGAAGCTATCGCCGGTGGTAACACTACCGCCGCGCGGTAGGGACATAAGTCGCTTCTTCCCCATTTTTGGGTGTTTTCCCAGAGATCACCTCCAGTACTATCACTGCAGCATCCTGCACACCCCCAGACCCCAGATTGTACACGTTTAACCACACGTTATATCCACGAAGTCTTCTCCTGCACGCAAATCAATTCATCACCAATCCATACCAACCTGTCCAGATGAGTTCCACACAACATGCATATTCTGTACTTCGATTCTGGATCTAAATGCAAGTTTTATCGGAGATCACAACAATCTACCCGCTGGAAACCACCCCTTTCTTCACCTTTTGGTGAGGGGTTCCATGCACGTATGCAAATTGAGTACTTCACTTGTACAATGAGAAAGTCGTTACCCTTATCGATCACTTAAGAGCAATGCCCTTGTTCTTTGATCCGGATGGAACTGATCGTCACAGCTTCCTCTCAGCGGATCTAGCGTCGACTTGTATATCCGATCACAAGCACACCTTGGATCGCTTCTCCTCTTAGACTCATGGACTTTCTTCCTCCTCTTCCCTTAAGAAGCTCAAAAACCAAGATAAAAAGAGTGTGAGAGAGGAAAATGAGAATTTCATCTCATGTCCAACCTTTAACAGCGAGCTACCGCCACGCGGTATCTGAGGCGGTTGCTGCTTGGCCCAATGGACATCGCTCTGTCGCCCAAAGCAACCTCCACCGCACTGCCACGTGACAAGCTACCGCCGATGTTAACTTCCGACCGCCGAGCGGTACCTTCCCGAGGCATAAGTCAATTTAATCGGCTATCGTCGCGCGTTTGCTCGCCACCGCCTCGCGGCAGTCTCTTAACGCTTCGTCGAAAGCGTTGAGTGCGTCGAGTGATAGCGCCACGCGATAACTCACTACCGCCCCGCGGTAGTCTCTCAACGCTTCGTCAAAAGTGTTGAGTGCGTCGAGTGTTATCGCCGCGCGATACCTTTCTACCGCTGCGCTGTAGACCCCCGAGACGTCAATCGATTTAATTCCAGGGCTAACGCCGGCGTTAACACTACCGCTCCGCGTTAACCTCCAATCCTTCCTTTTCAGGATTTTTGGGGCATTATAATTCTCCCATCCTTTAAAAAATTTCTTCCTGAAATTTTATTCATTGAAAGGAATCAGTACATAAGCGTACAATATAATTTTACAAAAACAACTCGGAAATTCATCTCGCATGGTTTGCTCGCGCTCTCAGGTCAATTCTTCACGACCACAATTATTTCAACAAACTTTGACCATCCTGTTTGCCTTGTTTTGTAGCTGCCTGACCTCCGTATCCTTGATCCGAATGGGTCTAATATTCGTCGTCGGCCCACCATCGACGGGTACCTGATCATCAACGACCACTTGCCTCAGCTCGTGCAAAGCTTTCCGCAGCACCGATATGTGAAACACATCGTGCAAATCACTTAGCTCCATCGAAAAAGCTAATTGATAGGCAGCTTAGGAAAGTTTCTACGCCCGAACTTTTGTAAATAAAAGAGAAAGTCTTTGCTTATTGGTTGTATCTTTTCCAAAGTGTCTTTTTTGTTGAGCAATGTATGCTGCTTAGGAAAGTTTAGTCCCGAGAAGATCCCGCTGATCAGGCTCACACTAGCTGACAAGGCCGGAAGTCACTCAGTGACAGATGGTTGAAATGAGAGCCCCGTGAAGATTTTGCTGACCAGGCTCCCGCTAACTGGCTGGGTCGGAAGTCACTCGATGACAGATGGTTGAAATGATAGCCCCAAGAAGATCTCGCTGACCAGACTCCCACTAGCTGGCAGGGCCGGTTGTCATTCAGTGGCAGATGGTTGAGATGATAGCCCCATGAAGATCCTGTTGACCAGACTCCCACTAACTGGCAGGGCCAGAAGTCACTCGGTGACAGATGATTGAAATGATAGCCCCGAGAAGATCCCGCTGACCAGACTCCACTAGCTGACAGTGTCAGAAGTCACTCAGTGACAGATGATTAAAATGATAGCTCCGAGAAGATTCCGCTGACCAGACTTCCACTAGCTGACAGGGTCGGAAGTCATTTGACGACATATGGTTGAAATGAGAGCCCCGAGAAGATCCCGCTGACCAAACTCTTACTAGCTGGCAGGGCCGGAAGTCACTCAGTGGCAGATGGTTGAAATGATAGCCCTGAGAAGATCCCACTGACCAGACTCCCACTAGTTGGCAGGGGCAGACTCGGTGGCAGATGGTTGAAATGAGAGCCCCGAGAAGATCCCGCTGACCAGGCTCTCACTAGCTGGCAGAGCCGGAAGTCACTCGCTGACAGATGGTTGAAATGATAGCCCCGAGAAGATTCCGCTGACCAGGCTCCCACTAGCTGACAGAGCTGGAAGTCACTAGGTGGCAGATAGTTGAAATGAGAGCCCCGAGAAGACCCCGCTGACCAGGCTCCCACTAGCTGGCAGGGCCGGAAGTCACTCGGTGGCAGATGGTTGAAATGATAGTCCCGAGAAGATCCCGCTGACCAGACTCCCACTAGTTGATAGTGTCGCAAGTCACTCGGTGACAGATGGTTGAAATGAGATCCCCGAGAAAATCCCGCTAACCAGACTCCCACTAGCTGGTAGGGCCGAAATTCACTCACTGGCAGATGGCTGAAATGATTGCACCGAGAAGATCCTGCTGATCAGACTCCCACTAGCTGGCAGAGCCGGAAGTCACTCGGTGGCAGATGGTTGAAATGATAGCCCCGAGAAGATCCCGCTCACCAGACTCTCACTAGCTGGCAGGGCCGAAAGTCACTCAGTGACAGATGGTAATAGTGATAGCCCCGAGAAGACCCACTGACGAGACCCTCACTAGCTGGCAGGCCCGAAAGCTCACCCAGGGGTAGGTTGCGGAAAGAGAAAGGCGTTGAGATATAAGAGAGTGAGGCGGGGAGACCAGAAGGAAGGAGTAGGCGAGTTGGGTTACTCTAGGATGGATCTCAACAACTGAGCACTCTCTTATTCCTCAAGGAGCTATTATCGAACAACGTCAGGCCGAGAGGCGAGTGGTTCGTAATTTCTTACTCGATCCAAACCACCAAAGGGGCGAGAACGTGAGGCCCTTATATAGCCCGTGCTTACGTGAGCGAGCCCTTAAAACTGACCTAACTTTGATGGATTCTAGCGTAGCGCGTTCTACCTTAGAATAATTATGCCTCGAATATGGTGTGTGCGCGCGAGTGAGACATGACGCTCTCCTAAAGGGTAACTGCGATTATGGATTAAAGAATCGAGCTCGCGGCGAGCGAACCCAGAATTCAAAAGATTGTGTTGAGAGTAAAACACTTTGCAAGGAAGCATACAAGAAAAATGACAAGTCAGGAAAGAAAAATGTTTTCATTAAATAATAACAGATTAAAAAAAGATCACCGCGCTGGCGAGAGTACAAGATAGGAGCAAAAAAGAAAAATTACAATGCAAAAAGGGAAAAACATACATATATATACTAGTCCCTCCCTAGTTGGCCCCTCCCGACTGATCATCCTGGTCGTCGTCCACCTCGTCAAAGAGCGAGTCAAACTCGTCCTCCTCACCTGGCACGGGGACAGGAACAAACAGCTCGGGAACCAGCTCTTTGGAGGTGATCTTCTTGCAATCGGGGGTCAACACTCGAAGATCTCGCATCATCTGGACCGTGTGATCCGCGGTCTTGATGGAGGTGACCCTCATCATCTCGTTGAACTCCACCTCGCTATACATCCGCGGCTTTCTTCCCTGACTGCTCGACTCCCCACAAGCCGAAGGAAGTACGGTCTCAACCAGACTGGTGATCCCAGTCTTGAGTTGTTTGTTCTGTCCATCCAACAGTTGGTTCCGTTCCTCCAGATCGGCTACGCGCGTGCGCATGCGGTCGACAGTCTGAGCGTCCTACAAGAATCAGGAGATTAGAAGAATGAGAGTGATGATGAGGGGGCCTGGCAGAGTCGGCGCTTACCACCCCATCGGAGTTCTTCTCAAGAATGCCTTCGATGATCTCGAGCTTTCGCTTCAAATCTGACGTCGCGTCCTCTGCGAGAGCTCGCGCTTCCGCAACATTGGTTCACTTGCGGCTGAGCGTAAAGCCACGACGGGCAGCCATATGCGCGAGCTCCAGAGAGCGCATTTGACCTCGCGTGCTCTCGTGGGCGAGCTTCTGCATAGTCATGTCGTCGTAGACCTTCGTGTCTTCGCGCCCATATAGCCTGAAACCGAGGGCGAAGGCATGTCCTCTTGGAGGTCGACGCTCAGACCAGGAGGGGACGAGCGAGGATATCGAGATTCGGTTGGCCTTCTCGTCCCACAGCACCATCGACTCGTTGGCGCGATCCCTCACCTTCCCGCTACGACCAAAATAGTGGTGCGCGTTCGGAGGCTTCTCCTCCCGAGCCTCGGGCTTTGTCCCGACAGGAGATTCGGGAAGATCTCCCTCACCCTCTCCTCCTCCTGCGGATCCCTCGGGACTTGTTTGCCTCTGGACGCCGACGTTTTTTTTGGTTTCCTCCTCGACGGCAGGGCGCAAGGCGAGTTGGGGTCGGCGGGGGTTGTTCGCTTCCTGTTGCTGGAGGGAGCGGGTGTCTTCGACTCTGTCCTGCACGCCGCCGCGTCTGCCCTCTCCCGAGCGAGTGGATTGGCGTCTAACCCGGCATCCGCAAAGGATGGGTGCTCTAGGATCAATCTCTCCCTGCATGAAATTACTCAACATTATCTAAAGAACATTCGTCACCGACGATATTGGAACAAAGCGAGATGGAATTGTACCTTTGCCCGGGAGAACTGTAGGGAGCAGGTCGAGGCCCCTTCTCAGGAAGGCGACCTCAAAGTCCTTGTGGAGGAAGAGTTGGTCGAGATTGGTGTCGTTACCCGATACTACTGGCGCTCGGTAAGTCTTCTCGCTCCGCTGAATGCACGAGTAGGGGATGTTTCTGAGATCCCCCTTTATAAAGACAAATTTCATAACCGAGTGGTGATTTTTGTTGGCGGCCTTACGCACCTTAAACTACGAGCCGGCGAAGAAGACATCACCATCGTTGGTGGCCCGATAGACGAAGAGCTTCCGAAAGACGGCGAGGTTGAACTCAATCCGCTTCTTGCGGAGGAAGATCGCGAAGGCCACCAACATGGTGATCGCATTGGGGTTAAGTTGCGCGGGGACGGTCTCGAAGTACTTCAGGACTTGGCGAACTTCCAGCCAGAGGGGAAGTCGTAGCCCCACCTCAAAATGCGAGATGGGGAAGGCTAGTTCGTCTGCAAGGAACGTATTTATCGCCTCGCCTCTTTTCGGTCGGCGAGCAATGAACCCAAGAGTGACATAATCTGCCACGAAGGCGAGGTGCTCCTCCTCCAGGTTCCCGTCGAAGAAAGGGTACTCGACAAACTGCTTCGCACATTTCGATCTTCCGTCTGCATCAACTCTCGCCTTACCCATCTCCGCGAAACCTAATGAGCGGGTGCTGAAGGCAAGAAGTTAGGGGCTAAGGAGGTACAAGGACAATAAATGCGATGAAAAAGAGTAGGAGAGAGGTCCTATTTATAAATAAAATATAATAAGAGAGAGCCAGGGGTACGCGGGTCATCCACTCATGACCACCTGCTAACCTTGTTATCGACCCTCCGAGATATATCCTCCTATCGAGCGAGCTGAGTGAGAATTCGAATCACAAAACAACGACCTTGTGGTTTAAGACTCTGCACTTGCGCGAAAAAGACAAACGTCAATTATTACATCAACTGCTACATTAATTATTACATAAAACAGTTCTGAAAATGTTCTGAGGCGCAGTAAAGTAGAAAATCAACAGTGACAAAGGAAAGACCGTGGGGGACTAGAGGGCGAGCACCGGTAGGCTCAGAACGGGAGCCATTTCCATCTTCCCTGGACTTGCTCCCCCGTCCCCGGCAGCCGGCAAAAATTATTGAACTCGCGGACAGTCTCGAGATCCCGATGCACGAGCTGCATGTTCTCCTCAATGCGGCCGATGAGTGGCCCGAGGGAGGTCATCTGGCCTCCCGTTCCTCCCCTCACCTCATCAGCCAGCCTCGCGTAACCCTGTTCGAGATCACGCAGTCGCTGCTCGCCGACGACCCTCTCCTCCTGAAGTTCTCATAGCATGAGCCCATACTTGAGGAACTTTTCCATCCGCCTATTCATTTTGGCGGGGTTGCTCGGGTCGCCTAGAAAATCTTTGAGCTAGTTGGGAGAAGGGGGTGACGAGAAGAACTCTTGCTCGAAAGATTCTTCGTCTTCGGATCTCTCAGGAAGACATGAGTCAATTGAAATTTTAAAAGGTTGACTTAGAACATGGAAAGGGGCGAGTGTTTAGACTAACCGTGTGAAGTGGAGGCCCACTGGTGGTGGGGTTGGCAGGACGAACTTGCTTGCCCTTGTAGGGGTCGGCTGAGAGAGACGACGATTACCTTTTCATGGCCCGGTCGAAAGGAGCCAGGATCAGGAATCAAAACGGAGGGGGGAATCAGGACCTCTGTGCTGTCTTTCATCGCGGGGGCAGAATTAAGGGCGTGATCGCGTATGGACTCGTGTGTCGGCGACCTTAACGACAACGAACCCAGGCCGGTAATTCCAAAGCGGAAAGCAGGGGCAAAGTGACACTTGTTGATGCGCGAAAACGGAGAGAGGAGAGGGTTATCGCGGGCACCAACAACTAACGGGTGTGTTCGGTCTCACAGGCTAAGATGATTGAAGATGAAGGTTGCGGGGATAACAACGAGGTTGCTGTGGATGTAAGGAAGAGCTTCTGAGTGCTCGAGAGTGGAGCAAGTGCTTGATCAAGGGTTGCGGGGATAGAGGAGAGGAAGAGGTTGTTGCTCCGAGTGTGGAGATGGCCGAGAAGGTTGATCAGGATCTGTCGAGCAGACGGTTACTTTGATGGTTGTGCTTGCAGGTTGTTACCGAGAGAAATGAGTTGAGAAGAAGAAGGGGGCCGCTAGCAGCGGCAATAGCAGACGTCGCCCGCTGCGACTTAAATGCCACTCTTGCGACAGACTTTCCTTTGATTAATATTCAGTTATTACAGCTTGAGTTACACCTTTACATAGAAAGCAAATAAAGGGTACATAGGGGGAAGCTGACGGCTAAGGAAAGAAGATGTCAGAGGAGACCGCGCGGACTGAGAAGGGAGAGGTAGGCAGGCCGCGCGGGCTGGAAAGCGGAGTCCGCAAGGTCTGATGCTTGACCTTGCCGGAAGTTTCCCTCATGTCTCTGCCCTCCCGAATGAGAGGTATGGGGGGCTATTTATAGGCCCGAGGAGGTAACGGTGTTGGTAACGTCACCCCCGGTGAGTCAGTGATTTGTGCGAGTAGAACTTGGAGTTCGCGCCAGGTCGTGCGGTCAGGGACTTGCCTTCTGGAGTTGATCTGCTGCTTGGCGGGATGGGACGAGTTCGCCTCTGTTGTGTCAATTGAGCCCGCGCCAAGGTGTGCGGGCTGAGTAGTCCGCCCCTTACTGGAAAGGAGCGGTTGGAAAGCTGATTGGCGAGCTGCGTAGCGAGTCCGCCTCTGCTGTAGGGAAGTTTGCTGGCAGAAAGCTGGAGGGCTCGGTGGCGGACTGGAAGAGTCCGCACAGCCCGCAGCGGACGAGACGGGTCTGCCGCTGCTGAAGGCTTCTCTTGGCGAGTTGACGATCTGGCAGACTGAAGACGAGTCCGCAAGATGTTTGTCGATTGATGGACCTGATCCACGATCCTTGGGCGGATTGAGAAAGTCCGCAAATTGTAGGGTGAGTTAACCGACTGGGCGACCTGACGGGCTGAAGAACCAAGTCTCCACCTTTGCTGAAGTTCGCCTCCTGTAATGGTCAGGCTTGCCGCCCCTGCTGGGCGGCCTGGAGGTTCTCGCCCTCTGGCGGGAGATCTTTTGTCTCGTTGTTAAGCGACCTGGAGGCAGGTCGCCTAGGGTTGAACGATCTGGAGGGTTGTCGTTGTTGGGCGACCTGGAGGCAGGTCGCCTGGCGTTGAGCGACCTAGAGGCAGGTCGTCTAGCGTAGAGGCTGGTAATGACTCTCATGCGACTACATGACGGTCTCGGTGGATTGGAATCCGAGTCCGCCACAGCTGGGTAGTTCACCTGTCGGAATGAGGAAAACCATGATGCAGTTAACTGACCAAACCGCGCGGCCTGCAGGGGCGAACTGAGGAAGCAGTCCGCAGCCCCTGTAGAACAAGCGGCTGCTGCGCGACCTGGGCGGTCAGACCACGAGACCGCCCTAGCCGCGCGGCCTGAGCGGACAGAGAGGTCTATCCACCCATACTTGGACTGGTCGCAACCTCAAGGGATAACCCGGAGCAGGACGCGACTAGCAAGCTGGCTACATTGGGAAAGATCGCCGATTTCTGGGTTAACATAATCCCCACACTTTTTTAAGTCCCGAAGGGAACTTCGAAAAAGGAGGAGACCCACGAAAATCATGATCCACCCCTTAGAAAAGTAAGAGGTGAGTAGAGATACAACCTGATGTCTCTCCTTAAAAGGAGTTTGCTAATGCCTATCTTTTTCCTGCAAAGGCAAAGTTAATGCAAGCAAAGAAAGGAGGGTACATTTTGTGTGTACCTGAATTGCCTTCGCAAAATGAAGAAGACATGAATGTCTTCCACCGAGCTCTGCAAAACCAAGATGAGAAGAAAGACACAGAAGAGTAATAACTTGCAAGTACCTGACGGAGGCTTGCAAACAACTGGTATCCTATGCAAAAGAGAAGTTATGCATAGATGCGATGATATATACAAAAGGTAGACTGCAAGTACCTGAAGGGGAACTTGCAAATACCTGCCGATCTTTGTTGAACTCTGCAAGAAAAGAGTTATACGCAAATATGAAGGAGAAGCTAAGCTGCAGGTACCTGAAGGGAACTTGCAAATACCTGCTAAACTCTGCAAGAAAAGAGTTAGAAGCAGATATAATATATGAAAGTAATCTGCAAGTACCTGAAAGAAACTTGCGAGCATCTGCTGAACTCTGCAAGAAAAGAGTTAGAAGCAGATATGATATATGAAAGTAAGCTGCAAGTAACTGAAAGGAACTTGCGAGCGTCTGCTGAACTCTGAAAGAAAAGAGTTAGAAGCAGATATGCAAAAAAAGCTAAGCTGCAAGTACCTGAATGGAACTTGCAAATGCTATCTGTTAATATGATAAGATATATATGATCAGATAGCAGAAGAAATGTGTAACGGGTTCTGCTGATAACCGATTAAAGACCTAGCTGCGATAGTGATCTTATATTGAATATGAAGTACAGATCAATAAGAAGAAACCATCTTAATTAGACTCAAATAACAAGGCTTGTTAATCAAAGAGAACCAGATACTTTGATCAATGATTGGAGCCATTAATATCCAAGGAGTGATAGAGAGCTTTGTAGATCATCATCTGATAGGGCTTTGAGCAAGCAATGCATATAAGAAGAGTATAAGCAAAAATGAATACTGCAAATCCTTTTGATAGGTCAGATTTAACCTGTTAATCTATGAAAGATGCAGTTGATAAAAAGAGGTCTTTACTCGGAGATGATCAAGAAAGACTGGATGCTGCCACAGGAGATCACCCGTGGGCCTTATGCATCGCTTGCCCGAGGAAGGTCATCACGAGTATAGTCCTACTTAGAGCGGGCTGGCCGCGCATTTTTAGAAGGGCATAAAAGAGAAAAGCATAAGAAATCCTGAGAAGGATCGTTAGATACACTGCTCTCATGCCTCGGGTTACAACATCGCTGATCGGTCAGGCCAGGTGCGCCAAGTGGTCTATAGCATTGCTCGCTCGTGGAAAAGATCAGCGGAGTTGTGGGCCCCGCGAAAACACGGATTGAGAGTACCATAGAGTATTTTACTATTACAATCATGAGATGATCGAAGAGACAAAGCTACACTTGATCGTCATTGCTTGTCAAGCAAAGATAATCGTAACTATAATGTATCCATTGCGAAGCGCATCAGAGCTAACACATGAGACCTCCCTTGATAACCGTTTTGTGTTAGATACTGGCCAGGATCCGAAGTCCCGTATTCCTCCGCATGAGAGTTGGACAGCTCCCACTACACATATGCGAACACTCCCCGCGATATGTGGTCATTGTGGCCTTACGTCGGAGTCCAATCTCGAGCGGGCCTATAGCAAGATTCGGCGATGTCTCAGTGGTTCAGTGATCTCTTTGACAAATAGTAAATAAAGGATGAAGCATTTCAAAAAGGGTAAAGTGTCAGTATGAGATCTCTGACGTAAACCTTATTGAAAAGAAACAACACTTATGAGTGTTTTAGAAAGACAATATTTGAAACATGAAAAGTAAGAGTAACCGGTAATGGTTGCGAGGAGCCTTGAGGACTTGGCATTGTTCTTCTTCAGCTCAGAATAGTCTTCCAAACTTGCCCTCGTCAACGACATCAATGGTATTGTCAATAACGAGGCTCGGGTACTCGTTGATTTGGCTCACTCCTCTTGAGCATCAATGAGTGTCTACAACCTCTTTGCCCTTTGAGGTTGGTGGATCGGTGTGGTCATCTTTGGGGAGCAAGTCACGCATATTACCCTGCCTCAGCATCCTTTGTACCAGTTGACGAAGTGATCGACAGTTTTCAGTTGAGTGCCCTGGCTCTTTATGGAATTCGCAGTATGGGTCCGAGTCTTTAGACCTTTGATCAGCTAGCTGGTAAGGCCTTTTGAAATTAGCCCTACCCTTCATGACTTGACTTACTTCTTGCATGACCTCATCTAGTTCAGATTCTTGCAAGTCATCATCTTGCTGCTGATGAATCGAAGCTGTTTGTGAAGATGTAGCTGGTAGTAGTAGCAATTGATCTTGAGCACGATCATGACTCGGGAAGGGGGGTCGATGACGTTGAAATCTCTTTCCCTTTCTTGTGTGGAATGAAATATCTTTCTGAGGAGATCTCGAAGGTTGCTTGTAAGAAGAAGAATCCTTCTATGCTATAAGCCTGGAGATGAAGTTGGTGTTGCTTTTCTCACCTCGAATGTATGAGTTGGCTAAGGCAATCAACTATTGATATGTTCTTGATGCACAGACGTTAGCTTCAAACCTGAGTGGCCCTTCACGAAGACCATGTATTAGAGCCACCCGATACATCTCTTGATCAACGATCTCAATGTCCAAAATCTCTTTCTGTAATCGATCTACAAACTGAGACCAAGTCTCGTTCTCTCGTTGTCTGATCTCGAAGAGGGCTTCTGGACCGCCCTTTCTCTTTGTTGAAGTAGAAAACCTGAGCAAGAACTCCCTTCGCAGATCAGCAAAGGAAGTGATGGAGTGAGGGCGCAGACCATAAAATCAATCCATCACTTGTCCATCAAAGGTTGTTACAAGGATCTTGCACTTAGTAGCATCTGAGAGAGTCTTGAGAGCTATGGTTGATTCAAAAGCTTGAAGATGCTTTATTGGATCAGTCTCTCCAGTGTAAATTGGTAACCGCGCCTCTCTGAAATTGGCTGGAGTTGGCTCATGACGAACATTCTCTGAAAATGGTGGTTGCTCTTCTTGCTCTCCTACATCATAAAGAAAGAAGGGAGCATAAGTTGTAGCTGCAAAAGGAGCAGGTGGATAGAAGGGAAAAGTTGCTGCATGAGGAGCAAAGACAGGAGCTGATGAGTAAGGATGACTTCTCTGAAAGTTCAGAAATCTTGCTGGGCTTCCCCGGGCAGCTTCCCAGAAGAAGGTTTGACGAGCTGCAAACTCATCATTTTGAGGTCGCAAAGGGGTTGCAGGCTCTTGCAGAAAGGTTGGTGTGTAAGGAGGAGGATAGGCCGGAGAATAAGCTTGCTGATTCTCCAATGTTGGTGTTGGATTGACTGGAGGAGCAGGTGCTGCTGTTGATTGCATCTCCAATCGCTGCGCGATTGCAGCTAGAGTTTGGTTGATTGCCTGGAACTGTTGGGCGGTTTCACGGCGTGATTGCTCCAAGGCTTCCCAAAGTGAGTCCTCACCAAGACTTAGAGCAAAGTTCTCGGCTGATTGATGATCTGACATGACGAACTGTTGATTTTCACCGTCTGATCGAGATCTGAATATCGCGTGTTACTGTTAATGCACGAAAATTGAGAGAGGAGAGGGTTATCGCGGGCACCAGCAACTAACGGGTGTGTTCGGTCTCACAGGATAAGATGATTGAAGTTGAAGGTTGCAGGGATAATAGAGTGGTTGCTGATGATGTAAGGAAAAACTTCTCAGTGCTTGAGAGTGGAGCAAGCACTTGATCAAGGGTTGCAGGGATAGAGAAGAGGAAGAGGTTGTTGCTCCGAGTGTGGAGATGGCCGGGAAGGTTGATCAGGATTTGTCGAGCAGACGGTTACTTTGATTGTTGTGCTTGCAGGTTGTTGCCCAGAGAAATGAGTTGAGAAGAAGAAGGGGGCCTCTAGCAGCGGCAACAACAGACTTCGCCCGCCGCGTCTTAAATGCCACTCTTGCGACAGACTTTCCTTTGATTAATATTCAATTATTACAGCTTGAGTTACACCTTTACATGGAAAGCAAATAAAGGGTACATAGGGGGAAGCTAGAGGCTAAGGAAAGAAGATGCCAGAGGAGACCGCGCGGACTGAGAAGGGAAAGGCCGGCAGGCCGCGCGGGCTGGAAAGCGGAGTCCGCAAGGTCTGATGCTTGACCTTGCCGGATGTTGCCCTCGTGTCTCTGCCCTCCCGAATGAGAGGTATGGGGGCTATTTATAGGCCCGATGAGGTAACGGTCTTGGTAACGTCACCCCCGGTGAGTCGGTGATTTGTGCGAGTAGAACTTGGAGTTCGCGGAGTCCGCGCCAAGTCGCTCGGTCAGGGACTTGCCTTCTGGAGTTGATCTGCTGCTTGGCGAGCTGGGACGAGTCCGCCTCTGTTGTGCTGAGAGAGCCCGCGCCAAGGTGTGCGGGCTGAGGAGTAGTCCGCTCCTTACTGGAAAGGAGAGGTTAGAAAGCTGATTGGCAGGCTGCGTAGCCAGTCCGCCTCTGCTGTAGGGAAGTTTGCTGGCAGAAAGCTGGAGAGCTCGGTGGCGGACTGGAAGAGTTCGCCCTGCCCGCGGCGGACGTGACGAGTCTGCAAGATGAGTTCGCAAGATGTTTGTGGATTGACGGAGCTGATCCACGATCCTTGGGCGGACTGAGAGAGTCCGCCCCTGTAATGGTCAGGCTTGCCGCCCCTGCTGGGCGACCTGGAGGTTCTCGCCTTCTGGCGGGAGACCTTTTGTCTCGTTGTTGAGTGACCTGGAGGCAGGTCGCCTAGGGTGGAACGACCTGGAGGGTTGTCGTTGTTGGGCGACCTGGAGGCAGGTCGCCTGACGTTGAGAGACCTAGAGGCAGGTCGTCTAGCGTAGAGGCTGGTAAAGACCCTCATGCGGCTACATGGCGGTCTCAGCGAATTGGAATCCGAGTTCGCCACAGCTGGGTAGTCCACCTGTCGGAATGGGGAAAATCATGATACGGTTAACTGACCAAAACCGCACGGCCTGCAGGGGCGGACTGATGAAGCAGTCCACAGCCCCTGCAGAACAAGCGGCTGCTGCGCGACCTGGGCGGTTAGACCGACGAGACCGCCTTAGCCGCGCGGCCTGAGCGGACAGAGAGGTCTGTCCGCCCATACTTGGGCTGGTCGCAACCTCCAGGGAGAACCCGGAGCAGGCCGCGACTAGCAAGCTGGCTAACTTGGGAAAGATCGCCGATTTCTGGGTTAACAACACTGATGAGTTGGGCGACAAAATGAAACAAAAAAAGGATGGGTTACTGAGGGTTCTCGAGGGACTATCGGTGGTGGTCCGAGGAAGTACGCCCGTGAGAAGGGGGTTACCCTGGATCAGTGGGAGACTCGCGGCACCACGAGATGAGGTATCCTGGTTGGAGGGAATCACGTCGGCGCCTCCTCTGGAATGGTACCCTGCAAGCATATCCAAGATGGTCATATCAGAGCCGTCCGTTTCACATAGCAGGAGCGAATGAGATTTTTAGGACCTGTATTGAGGAGGGGTGTGTGAACCTAGGGCCTGGTGTGGAAGGCAGAATACTGAGAGGGGGATCACTGGCCGCCAAGTCAGACTTGGCCTTTTTCGCTGACTTGCGCTTCAGCAGCTTGCTGGGGGATCGGTGAGCTAGCCAGGGCATGAGTTCAGCATTAGTAGATGAATGTAGCTCCTTCTCCTTGGCGAAACGATCTTGGAATTCCTTAGAGAGAGACATGACATGTTAAAGGTCAGGAAAAGGAGAGGGGAGGGTAATGGTATTCCCTACTCCCCCTAAGTTAGCATGTATATATAGCATATTGTGGAGCCCGCCATTAGATTCTCTCGGGATTAGCCACCACTTGTCGAACACCTGGAGTTGAATGTTTCTTTCAGAGCTTGGGACAATCTCGGAAAGTACGGAGATTGTGTAAAACCCCGTGTTCACCGAGTGAGTTTGTCAGGGGAGACCTAGTCAAATAAGACAGCTTTAGGACTAGGCGAGCTGAACGGGAGAGTGAGAACAGAAGGCCTCAGCTCGCGGAAGATCATGTCGTCAGTGGTATGTGGGGGGGGGGGGGGGTGAGTAGGAAGCCTAGACTTACACTCGCCACATGACCAAACTAGGAGAAAGACGAGTGGGGTAAAAAGTCTTGCACTCGCCCTCGATCCTGGTCGAGGCGGAGAGTGTTGGCCTCTTCCGGGCACTCGCCGCCCTAGGCAGTGGTGGCTGCAGGAACCACTCACGCCGTAGTGGATTTACCAGAATGCCCCAGCTGACTTGCTAATATCCTCTCCAAACAGCGTAGTTTGACTGTTGGCAGACCCATTTGGGCTGCGTATAGCATTCCCAAAAGGCGAGATTGCGTTATTTGCAGGCCAAGTCAGAAAAGTATATATAGACCTTGTGAGCATTTGGGGGGGGGGGGGATCAGGTCTTTTTGGCTTCCTCTTCCTCAAGTCGTTTTTTGTTGGCTTTGAGTGCCCTCCAAGGTACCCAGTTCAGCTTTTGGCTGGAGAGGGGAAGCGCTCTAAGGCCTTCCGAGTGTGTGGTGAGACCTCCACGTTGTAGCCCAGGGATAGTTCCTAGTTCCTAAGTGTCCGGTCAGGTATGTTGGTTCGAGAGAAGTAAGTGCAAGCTACACCTCTTGGGTTCGAACTTTTCTTGAGACCGAGTTTTGGTTTCAACAGGGAGGATATGATGCAAACATGGCGCGTGCATGACGAGTTACAATGAAGTCATCAAAGCACGGCGAAACCTGGAGCTACTGGTGTTGAGTAGACGACCTGGTGCGCAAATCCATACAAGACAGGCCATTGAGAGAGCGACCCGGGAGGAGCGGCACTGGTTCTCGATAGCTTAATCGGCATGCAAAAAGGTTTCACAAAGGAACCCTAAGTGGGCAACTTGTGGGATCGGATGATTTACACATTATATTCGCAAACCACTCGCGATGTAAGTTAATCAAAGTCGGGATACAGTATATTGAAATATGCTCAATATTCAATTCTTGAGGGCAGGATCCCTTTAATAGTTCTTTTCTCCTGAGTGCCTAAACATCTCAATGAAACCAAGATGATCAAATTAACTCTCCCTCACTCCGCTTACACATGCAAGAGTGTGTATACATGAAATGATTAAAATGCCACCAATGCTCAATAGCCAGATAGGGAGACGTGATATGCCAGGAAGTCATCTTGGTATCAGAAAATTACAGATTATTCAGTTTTAATTACAATTTATAAATATAAATCTATTCTATAGTTTATAGCCTTCAATCGTAAATTCATAGTCAATCAATTATAAATTATTTTATTACTGCTTTAGCACAAACACTTTGCTGGTAGCACCCACAGCTAGTGAGCTCAAAACAAGTATCCTAGTTAAAGGAATATAGTAAAAATTGGCTCCGGGCTACTTTCATAATATAAAATGTAATAATTTTATAGTCATCCTATGCTCATTTTTTATTTTTATATATACGATCATTTTTACAGTATTCATATTTATGATCATTTTAAGACTTCATTTGGTAAGGTGTTTGGAGACGGGGCAGGAGGAGCTGGGCCGCCGCTCGAACCGGAGGGGGGAGGCCGCCGTTCGAAATGCCACATTTTGCTCCATTTCTCGTGGCGCGGTGAGTGGAGACGTAGCAAACGCCACCGCCAGGCGTTTGGTTACCCGCCTTGCAGCGGCGTTTGCCGCAAACACGGCCTCCAAACGCCGATCTGTGATTGATTCTAAGAGTCTCCTTATCAAAAGATTCAGACACTATGATAGTGAATTCCTATCAAGGGAATAGAAGAGTAAATATACCCAAATTTTGGAGAACCACTATATTTCTTGTGTCTTCTGTGATTGTGCATTATTCTGTGATTTAATTTTTGTTTATGCTGTGATTTTAATTAGTTGTTTTAATTCTGGTTAATTGCTTAGTTAAATGCAACTTCTGTCAATTGTATTGATAGTTTAAATAAATTTTGATCTCTATTCACCCCCTCTAGAAAAATCTCTGAGTAATTAATAAATTATTTTCCCAATTCAATTGGTATCAGAGGCAGCTTGATCATTAATGGTTAAACTAGAGAAGATTTATCAAGAAAAAGGTTCAACACCTTGATTAAAAAGATCAAAACAGTTATATTAGTACATAATTGTTAGAAAGTAGCGAAAAGAAGCGAAAAGTAGAGAACAAGTGAACAGACTTTTGAATAATTGAAATTTTATTATCCAAAAAAGATATTATTTACAAAGGTATGACCTCCCTTATATAGAATGGAGGAGATAAGAAGAGAGTATACAAACAATGTGAGACTAAACATTTACAGTACTGAGCGGCTAGAATAATGGAGACCGCACAGGCCGCGCGGTTAGACAGATGGGTTAACCGCTCGGCAACTCCAGCAGGATAGAACAGGCCGCAGAGGTAGATCGATAGACCGCCCGGTCAACAAACCGCTGGATCAGACCGCTAAGCCGCCCGGTCAACAAACCGCTGGATCAGACCGCTAAGCCGCCCGGTCTAATACTTCAACACTCCCCCTCAAGCTGGAGCATAGATATCAATCATGCCCAGCTTGTCACAAATGCGGAAGAAGAAAGTAGAAACCGGCTTGGTGAAGATATCTGCCAACTCCTTGTCAGAGGTGACAAAAAGAGTACAAATCTGTTTCTTCAAAATCTCTTCCCGAATGAAGTGACAGTCAACCTCTATATGCTTAGTTCTCTCATGGAAGACCGGATTTCTGGATATGTGTATAGCGGCCTTGTTGTCACGGAACATAGGGAGATGACAGTCATATACCTCGCCCAGGTCAAGCATGAGAGCCCGCAACCACTTTAACTCACACGTGGTTGACGCCATACTCCGGTATTCTGCTTCGGCACTGGATCTGGAAACAACAGACTGTTTCTTGCTCTTCCAACTCACGAGATTACCTCCAACAAAGGTACAAAAACCTGACGTGGATTTACGATCGCCTTTGTCATCCGCGTAACTTGAATCTGAGTAGGCCTCAACCCTCAGATGACCATTCTTCTGAAAGAGTAACCCTCTGCCCGGTGCTGCCTTGATATACTCTAAAATCTTCAGGACGGACTGAAGATGACACTCCCTGGGAGCTTGCATAAACTGACTGACCTTGCCTACAACGTAGGCGATGTCGGGTCTAGTCACCGTGAGATAGATGAGTTTGCCTACCAAACGTCTGTACCGTGTGACATCAGATAGAAGAGGCGAATCATCCGTCTACGTTTTGTCTTCTCCAACAGCCATGAGAAAACGAGCTGGTTTGGCACCTGTCAATCCTGCTTCTCGTAGAAGATCAAGGGCATACTTCCGTTGAGAGAGAACCAAGGAGTCAAGTTTCCGAGAGATTTCTATCCCCAAAAAGTATTTTGGGGAGCCCATATCCTTCGTGACCAAGTGCTGACGGAGGTGCTTATTCGTCAAGTCCACCCCATCTCGGTCATCGCCAGTAAGGAGAGTATCATCCACATATACGGCCAAAACCACCAGTCCCGAGGCCGTTTTGCGAATGAATAAGGAGTGATCGGCCGAACTCCTTTGAAAGCCGATGGTAGCCACAATACCACTGAATTTGTCGAACCATGCCCGAGGGCTCTGCTTTAGGCCATATATGGCCTTCTTTAAATGACAGACACGTGTCTCCCCCTGAGCAACATACCCAGGAGGTTGCTCCATATAGACGTCCTCCTGAAGATCGCCATAGAGAAAGACATTCTTCACATCAAGCTGGGAAATAGCCCAAGCCCGGTTAACAGCCACAGAAAAGAGAACCCGGATGGTGTTGAGGCGAGCAACCGGAGAGAAGGTATCAAAGTAATCAACGCCATACGTCTGAGTAAAGCCCTTGGCCACCAGCCGGGCTTTGTAGCGATCCACAGTGCCGTCGGGGCGAAACTTCACAACGAAGACCCAGCGACAGCCAACCACATCAGTGCCCACGGGAGGAGGAACCAGGGTCCAGGTACCCCGTTCAGTAAGAGTAGCCATCTCCTCATCCATGGCAGACTTCCAATGAAGGAGAGCGAGAGCCTCCTGGTAGGTACGGGGAGTAGAAGTAGCAGAGATAGCCAAGGCAAAACACCAGCGAGAAGGAGAAAGCTGATCATAGGAAACAACAGCCGTGAGCGGGTGTTGAGTACACGCCCGCACCCCTTTGCGAAGGGCAATGGGAACATCCAGGTCAACGGGAGCGTCGGCGACGGGAGCGTCAGTGACCGGAGCGTCCGTGGCGGAGAAAGCTGGCCTGGGACTAGAGAGCGACGGCATCGGAGAGGAGGGTGGAGGGGTGGGTGGGGAGACGGACTGAGAAGGAGTGAGAGGAGGAGGAGAGGAAGGTGGGAAAACGTGGAGAGGTGTGGAAGGAACGGAGATATCAGAAGGAAGAGAAGGATGAGAAGAGGAAGGAGAGAAATAGGAAGCATTTTCGAAAAAAGTCACATCCGCGGAGACAAACTGCTTGCGGAGAATGGGGTCAAAGCAGCAATAGCCTTTTTGAGTGGTAGAGTACCCCAAAAAGACACACTTGGTGGAACGGGGGGAAAGCTTGTCGCGGGTAGAGGAGGGAGTGTGAACAAAGGCCGTACAGCCAAAGACACGGAGAGGAAGAGGAAAAGGTTCCTGGTGGGGGTAGAGAAGGGAGAAGGGAGTCTGGCCGTGGAGAACCGCGGAGGGAAGGCGATTGATGAGATAGCAGGCGAGGAGCACAGCGTAGCCCCAGTAGGAGCGAGGGACGTGCATCTGCGTCATGAGAGTACGCGCAACATCAAGCAGGTGACGGTTTTTACGCTCCGCCACCCCATTCTGTTGGGAGGTGTAAACACAAGTCGTTTGATGAAGGAGACCATGTTTGTGAAAGAACGCGGAGAACTCATGAGTCAGATACTCCTTGGCATTATCAGAACGTAAGACTTTAATAGAAATAGCAAATTGAGTCTTAATCATAAAGTAAAATGATTGCCAAACAGAAAATAGTTCAGAGCGATCTTTTAATAGATACACCCAGGTACATCGAGTAAAATCATCGATAAAAGTGACAAAATAGGAACTGCCCCGACCAACTGTGAGGGTAGGAGCAGGACCCCATACATCAGAATGAATAAGATCAAAAATGCGAGAGGAGCCACGGCCGTGCTTCGGTGGGAAGGAGTAGCGATGATGTTTGCCAAGCTGACACGCATCACAGTTGAGCGGAGAACTGGTAGGAGGTAAGTGGGGCAGAAGCTGACGAATAAGCCGAGTAGGAGGATGTCCAAGACGAAGATGCCACTGAAGGAGATCGGTGGAGGAGTAGGCAGAGAGAGCGAAAACATCATCGAGGAAGTAGAGGTCGCCGCTCTCAGTCCCAGTAGCAATCGTCCGCTGGGTCCTCGGGTACTGAAAAGAACAAGTAGTGAGAGTGAATAAGACGGAGCACTGAAGTTGCCGGCATAAAGTAGTAACTGATAACAAATTGCACGGGAACTTCGGGACATAGAGGGTATCCTCCAAGCAAAGCGATGGAGTGAGTTGAACCATGCCCGTCCCATGAACCGGGGACGGGGAACCATCCGCCACACGAACTGGGGGTAAGCGGTCATGGGTCTCAAGACGGGAGAAGCAATGAGGGTTGCCCGTCATATGATTTGTGGCACCGGAATCAATCAGCCATTTACCTTGGGTAACGACATGGGCACTACCTGACGTCGTGGCCACAGCGGCAGACGGCCTAGAAGAGGCGGAGGCCGAAGAAGGAGCATCACCGGAAGGGCGAAGATGAGGATGTTTCTGCCAGCAGCGGTCAACAGTATGGCCAGTACGACCACAGTGAGAGCAGAGAAACCGGGAGGAACCCCGTCCGCCAGAGGAGCCACGGCCATTAGGGCCCCCCCTCTGAGCTTGGTGAGCAAAGGAGTCCTGGGAAGGGGGGGAGGCCAACAGAGGCCGCTGGAGGAGCGAAGTAACAGCGGCAATGCGAGCCGCAGTGGCATCCAAAGTAGGAGATTCCGCCTCACCCAAGATCTGCTGGCAGATCATATCATAAGAGTCGGGAAGACGAAGAAGATAACAAACAACCAGGAGTTCCTGGAAGTGTTTGTGCTGGTCGGCCAAGTCCGCGGAGAAGGGGCGATTCTGGAGGATTTCAGCACCAAGAGCCTGAACCTGCTGATAAGCCGCAGCTGGTGACATGGAAGGGCGGGCGAAGAGGTCCGCATAGAGAGTATAAATGCGGGACGTCTGACCCCCCTTAGAATAGAGAGCAGCGAGGTGAAGCCAGGCGGCCTTGACCGTCTCATCATGGCGAATGACGGGAAGGCACTCATCAGAAAGGCTGTTGGCCAGCCAGGTGCGAACAAGAGCATCACTCGCATCCCAGTCATCAAACTCAGGAGAGGTGCGAGGAGGAGGGTCATCGGTGAGGTGATGACGCTTGCGTTGAGAACGAAGGAGAAAGGTGAAAGAAACGCTCCAATCGGGATAGTTGGAGCCAACAAGCTTGGAAAGAGTGCCAAGGTTGCCCGAAGGAGGAGGAGAAGGAGCTGCATGAGTAGTGGTGAGACCGGAGGTAGTCATAGAACCCGACAAGCAGAAGAAGCCGCGCGAACAGTAGCGGTTAGAAAACAGAAGAAGCCGCGCGAACAGCAGCGGCAAGAAAGAGGTAAAGGCACAGCGGGGAAGAGGTCGCGCGGACTGAAAAGCCGAGCGAACAGAAGAGAGGAGAGGAGCAGGTGACCGCGACCAAGATGCGGGTAAGAAAGGTACAACCCGCACGGTCAGGCAGATCACAGCAGCTGCTAGAAAGCGGTCAAAGGCACAGCGGGGAAGAGGTCGCGCGGACTGAAAAGGCCGAGCGAACAGAAGAGAGGAGAAGAGCAGGTGACCGCGACCAAGATGCGGGTGAGAAAGGAATAACCCGCACGGTCAGACAGATCACAGCAGCAAACCGCGAGTAGAGAGACAACACACGCGGACAGAGACAGACCGCAACGACTAGGAAGTCGGAGCGGCAGGAAAGAACAAGGAGCGCGGCGACAAGGAAACAGGTCGCTGCGACAAAGAGCAGTAGGAGAAGAGAACCAAGAAGAAACAAGCTGCGCGAACAGGGCAGCGGACAGAAACAAGCCGCGCGGATAGAAACAAGCCGCGCGGACAGATGAGAAGACAAGCCGCGAATCAAGTCGCAGAACGCGGAAAACAAGCCGCGAACAACAGAGAGCGCACAGAATCAGAAGGAAATGACCGTGTGCTTTGATATCATGTTAGAAAGTAGCGAAAAGAAGCGAAAAGTAGAGAACAAGTGAACAGACTTTTGAATAATTGAAATTTTATTATCCAAAAAAGATATCATTTACAAAGGTATGACCTCCCTTATATAGAATGGAGGAGATAAGAAGAGAGTATACAAACAATGTGGGACTAAATATTTACAGTACTGAGCGGCTAGAATAATGGAGACCGCACAGGTCGCGCGGTTAGACAGATGGGTTAACCGCTCGGCAACTCCAGCAGGATAGAACAGGCCGCAGAGGTAGATCGATAGACCGCCCGGTCAACAAACCGCTGGATCAGACCGCTAAGCCGCCCGATCAACAAACCGCTGGATCAGACCGCTAAGCCGCCCGGTCTAATACTTCAACAATAATTTATTAATTTTTCAAAAATGTCAATACATTCAAAGGATTTGCATCTACATGACCTCCAGTATGTAATCTTGAAAAGTATACATTTTGGAAAACCAGAAACAGTTTGTATATGAATTTTATTAATAAAGGAATTTTTGGCTCAATTTTGACAGAACCACCTGTCTTCGAGGAATGATGCAAAAGAAAATGTTACTGTAGAATTAGTACAAATGTGTTGGGTCCATTGCCCACAATGTCCTAGATTTGAGAAAGTTAATTTTGTCAATGATATACATATATAAGTAGATGACAGTGATGAGACAGATAGCTTATGTGGTTAAGTCAGGAAAACTCTTACCTAAGATTTGGTTTGAGAAAATTGACGAAGTCCAATTTCGTCGAACTAAGTTCAGAATTCGTCGAGCCGAGCAAATCGTTCATCGAAGTAAGTTCAGAGTTTGAGAAAACTCTTACCTTAATAAAGCTTTTTTATCATGATAATTCTTTTCATCAATATGATAACGATAGTTATGTTTTAATTAAAAAAATGATCACGAACGTAAAAATTGGTTCAATATCTGGACATAATAATGTCTCCAAAGAGCAACAAAAAGATAATTTGTTATCTAGATCTTGGAGTAAAGTTCTAACTTCTATTTGCAGTTATATATAAATTAGAAATGAATAACAATATTATATTTAATCTAAAAGCTTCGGGAACATCATACAGATTATATTTCATTTTCTAAATGGTACATATCTGCAGGACTCTCGTGGCAGAGTATGGGAAACATATGATTCGTATAGTAAGGACACTCTTCCATTCATTGGTGTTGGATCTTAAGCTTGACCCGAGTCTTTCTGATTTGTACATGAACGCATCAAGTGGCATTTTTCGTTCATACCGTTATCCTTGCTTGCCTGAATGTCAAAGCTATATGGGAATGAGATCTCACACAGACAGCTCCGTCTTAGCAGTCGTGGATGAGGATGAGGTTGGAGGCTTGCAAATTCAACAAGGCAATACATGGTTTTCCATTATGCCGGTCCCTGACACTCTCATCGTAAACATTGGTGATATGATGCAAGTGAGCTCGCTAGTTATTTACGTATTTGATGCTTTGTTTTCATGGTGATTCCATGATGATGACGACGATGATGATACTTTTATTGTGATGATGCTGATTGTTTGTTTACAATTTTAGGTGATCAGCAACGATGAGTATAGAAGCGTGGTGCATAGAGTGCTTGCAAATAGAACAAGAGAGAGGACATCTTTGTGCTTTTTTGCATTCCCTAAGGAGGATTTTAAGATTAGGAGCTTGAGTTACAAGGAGTTCACTTACAAGGAGTTCAATGCTCAGGTGCAGGAAGATGTTATGGAGACCGGTGATAAAATTGGGTTGAAGAAGTTCTTGATCTCATAGTTAGAAATCTGGCATTTGAATCATTTAGCCATCTGATGTATGTCTCCAACTTCTCAATCCTGTGTGGGATACAGATTCTATAAATTGGTAGAATTTGTTGAGATATTACATTTTTATAGCTTAGAGTTCTCCGTGTACATATTTTAAGAAAATAATGTTAAAAAACATCCAAATGGAAAAAAATAGATGTTATTATTTTAGTGATATGGAAATAAGCTCAACCAATTTTCAGCCAAGCACATTCTTGACAAAATCTTGATGTGTAAAGATTGAAATTTTTTCTAGATTTTTTAATTTTGCATTTAGAGAAATTGTCATATTTATTCTTTATGGAAGGTTGTAAAAATCTCATTGTATTAATTAGAGAAATATGTGAAGCTGCGTTAATTAGAAATATCCTTGTATTATTAATTATAGCAAGTTGTAGAATTTTTTGTCTTCTAAATGTCCACAAATGCAATTTGCAAATATGATTGAAGAGAGGAAACCAGTTTTTTAGTTTTTGGGCAAACAAATTTTCTTCCTCTTTCACTTGAGCAATCCTCGTTGAATTCAACTCTTAGAAACTAGACTCTACTACTAGGTTTATGTTTGGTGTGACATTTTTGCTTTGCGAGTTTGGACAAAAATGCTAGTGTCATAAAATATGTCTGAGATGACAATAATTACGCTAATTACCAAGGAAATTAAACTTGTTTTGAGCATAAAATGGATGAAGTTTCATAGAAACTGGATATTCATGAACGACAAGTCATGACCATCATGTTCATGACCACCACTGTCGTGCCAAACTAAGCCTAGATATATGATCAATCTCCAAATCTACATTGACAAGGCTTTGATGAGCTTAAAGGCGGAGAAGTTCAATGGACAGTTATTCAGGCTTTAGGGGATCAAGTTGATTGTCTTGCCAAAATAATTGGGTTTGTACAGTTGTACAAGGCCTTGTTCAATCCATAGAGTTATAGAAGGACGTGAAAGTGGGAGAGAGAAGCTGAGATGATAATAGCAGGATTACCACCCCTCTTCCCTCCCCCGAAGTAGGCATGATAAGGGTGGATCCTATGCCAAGGAGATGACCATACTGTGGTACAGTGGCGGATCCAGAAAATTGATAATGAGGGTGCATAATTTTTTTTTAAATGCGTTACTGGTTCTAAAAATTTTAACATGAGGGGGCTAGACATTAACTTCCTTCAAAGATTTTTTTTAACGTTTTCATCTTATGAGTCGTTTCTCCCTCATCTGGTCTTCATTGCCTCGATGAGAGGAATCCAAATACATTAATCATTTTGAAAAATAATGGGAGGGGGGGGGGGGGGGGGGGGGGGGGGGGGAGGGGGGCAGTGTCCCATGAGCCCCCCTCTGAATCCGCCCCTGTTGTGGTAGCAAGAAAAACACACTACAATTCTTTCAACGCATAACTCTGTCATAATACAATATCATTTATATAGTGGAAATAAATTGCACATTCATAAAGCAAGCATGAAAGAGAAAAATGCTCGTAAATAATATTGGGAAAAATCTGTTGAGTTGATATAACAGATTATGCTAAGTGATATATATAGGCCTTATGTTTGTATTGAAAATCAACTGAGTCTGTTAGTACTTCAGAAATAACAGGCAGAAGTTCAGATAAGCACTTAAAGAATAAGTAGAGTAGAGGAACCTTCCGTTGAGTTCTATTCAACATACGTCGAGGGAGATGTCAGCTTAGGTCAGCTTCTCCTTTAGTCAGAGCAAGCTAAATGTCAGTTTGTTTCGGCGATAGCGGTGACAAAAGGAGTTATTTGAATGAAGCCGTGAGTATGAAACTGTGGGAATGAAGCTGCTCAGAATGAATAAACAGTTTGATAAAACAATGATGACCGAGCTGTTCAAAATGGAGAAACAGTTTGGTAAACATTGGTGACGTTACTATTACGTTTAATTATCAATGAAATTTCAATTACATTAATTAAACTGAATTAAAATTAATATTTATTATAAATTTAATTTAATAATAATAATAATAAAATGAATTATAATCATGTTAATTTATTAGTAATATTGTTAGAGGGTTTATATTGGCAGCCCGCATATCGATATTGACATCCCAAACTTTTAAAACAAAATCTAATCTTATAACCTTATCCTCTCTCTAATAGCAGCCCCCCTCTTTTTTCCGCACTCCGACACGATACGCCAGGCCTCCCTTCTTCCGCCCCCGCAAAGCCCCGACGCCGGCCGAAAAAACCCCCGGAGGGGCACGTTGGACGCCGGCGAGCTACTTTGAAAGGTTGGATCTTCTCTCCCAAAGTCTTTTGTACTATTTTAGAGTCCGTTCTTCTACTCTCTTCCAAGGTTTTAGGTTTTGTTTCCGCCGTGGATTTTGCTCCGACATTTGCTATGGAGGTGAGAATGGCGATTTTTTCTCCTTTTTTTGTTTGATTTCCTGGCGATGGCGACCTAGCTTTTTGGTTTTTTTCTCCTATCTTTAGTGCACTTCATGTGTTTGTTGAAATGCTCCAATGACTTAGCCGAAACACAACCTAAAATAGTGTGAAACAAATTTTTTGAAACAAAACCTAATCTGTGATGTCAAAAAAAATTTCGCTATACTGGATTCAACAGATCTTAGAAAAGTTATCACCAACAGATCTTTGGAATTTTTCGCTATACTGGATTCAAGCTCTACTCGCTAGAGAGAATTCCAATGCAGAGAGTAGGGCTCTTGATGTCCAAAAATTCTATCGATTACATTCATTATGGAGAATATTTGTACCAAAATAAGTTTAGTTGGAACTCAAATTAGAAAAGTAAGAGATTAAGAATAGTACAACCTCAGTGCGCTGAAAGCAGTGGTAATGGCTCCGAAGTTAATGTTGAAGTTGACAGAAGTCACACTCCTAAAGTAATTGATGTGGCTCTGTAACATTTGTGAGCACTCCTTCAACCTTGGAACAACTTTCAATATGCGATAGTTACGTGATGACGTCTGCCTTAGAACTAGAGACACAGCGATCATTTCTAAATTGATGAAGTGAAAATCAAGTTTAATATGTTTGGTTCTTTCCTGGGATATCAAATTATGATAATGCAGATACAATCTAATTTCCACATTACAAATTCATAGGTTGATTAATGGAGAAAATAAACTCCTAATATTTTGACTGACCATTTTATTTCCAGAATGTGCGGTAATTCTATGTTCAGATGCAACACTAGATTGTGCCTCAACAATTTGTTTCACACTATTTTAGGTTCCATCAAAAATACAATACCCATATACTGCATATAATCAACTGAGCCAGGATAATCTACTTTAAGAAGGCGACCTAGTTTTTTGGTTTTTTTCTCCTAATTTTTTGATTTCTTTCTACAGATTGAAGAACGCCAACACAACCTTACCCCCGTGCCCCGTGCTGCTGCAGTCTCCTCTTCAAGCGGAAACACTTTTTTCCAATTCGCTCAAGGTATAATTACAAACTTTAGATATAGGGACTATGAATGTACATTGTGTGGTTTATAATTTTTTTCGCTTACTATTTAGATTAAAATGAGTTCCGATGGAGAAATGAAATTATTGACGTATGAAGATTGCTCAGAACAAACTTCAATCGATGTTGGTTTGCATTTCATTACAAATCGGTCATTTAGTTGCAAAGAGGAGATGATTGAATGAGCGAGAAAAAATGGTAAAGATTTGGGTTTTGTCGTAATCATCACCAAGGCTGATAAAATTGACTCAAGGGCAAGACCTAGGGTTATGCTTGGTTGTGACCGGTCTGGGTTTGTAAGTGCAAGTCAAAATAAGGGGTTCATTAAAAGAGATATGAGAAAATCAAGTTCAAAACAGTGCGGTTGTAAATTTTCTCTTAGAGGTCGTAGAGAAGTTGGTGAAGAATGGAAAGTTGAAGTTATGTTTGCCATGCATAATCACAGTTTAGTTCATCTTGAAGCGCACCCATATGCGGGAAGGTTAGATGAAAGTGAGGCAGAAATTGTTAAAGAAATGTATAATTTAGGGGTGAAACCAAGGAAGGTATTGTCTGCACTAAAGAGTAGAAATCTATTAAATGCCACATCAATGCGGACTATTTACAATGAGAATGTAAAGATCCTTAGAAATGAGTTGGCTGGTTGTACCCCGATTCAATATTTATATAAGTGCATTAGTGAAGCAGGTTATACTAGTTACAATGAAGTGAATGGAATCACTAATCAATTGGAGACTATATTTTTTTCTCATCCCACTGCTGTTTTATTGAGTAACTTGTTTTCAAATACTTTTTTGATTGACTGCACCTACAAGACCAACCGCTACAGGATGCCGCTTCTAAGCATTGTTGGCGTCACTTCAACAAATCAGACATTTTTCTCATGCTTTGCTTTTTTATCAAATGAGACCGATGCCAGTTACATGTGGGCATTGTAATATTTTAAGCGTCTTTTCAATGAAAATGTTTTGCCAAATGTTTTTGTAACGGACCGGGAGATTGCGGTAATGAACGCACTTAAGATTATTTTCCCGCAAACTAAACATCTACTATGTGGAGTGCATATTAGTAGAAATATTTTGGCGCATTGCAAGAAGTTTTTCACAGCCGATAAGGATTGCTACAATTTTTTGGGTGAATGGAGACATTTGGTTGATTCAGAGATCGAAAATGAGTACAACATGCGATTTAATCAAATGATGAATGATTATGCTGCGAAATATTCTTCCGTTATTGCATATGTTACGTCTACATGGTTGGATCCATACAAAGAGTATTTTGTCCCTTGTTGGATTAATATGTATTTACATTTGGGCAACACAAGCACAAATTGGGTCGAAGGCGAGCATAATTTGCTGAAAAAGTTCCTCGAAGTTTCTATTGGTAGTCTTTCCACTGTATGAAAAACTTTCAACCAGATGATTTTGATACAACATACAGAGATTAAGAAAATGTTAGGGTAGAGTCAGATTCATGTTCGCACCGATTATAATAGTTTGTTATACTCCAAACTGATTGGCAAAGTCTCCGTAGCGGCATTGGAGATTATTAAGAAAGATGAGCTCTCACTTAAATCTTCAAGTGCGGAACAACATTTATGTCGGCATAACACACGTTATACACATGGTCTTCCATGTGCACACGAACTTGCTCAATATATAACTCAACGTTCTCCGATTCCATTATGTTTAATTCATAAACATTGGCGAGTTTTATGTTTGAATGAGTATACGGAAAAGTATGCATCTACGCCGGAAGCAAATGAGGCTAATGATATAGAGATTGAACTTGACGGTTTGTTAAAAAGGTACAATAACATTAGCGAACTACAAAGGAAGGAAATGAAATCCAAGTTGCGAGATCTTATTAACCCCCCAATTACGCAAACGTTGGAGCCCAAAATGCCGGGAAAATCAACGGGTCGTCCTAAAGGTAGTTGGAAAAAATTCACGGATGACTACAAATCAACAAAGAGAGATCCATCGCACTTTGAACATATCCTAATGCTTGAAGATAAAACTAAAAATCTCAACATAAAAAGGGCGGCAAGAAAGGTACGGAGAACTAGAGGAGGAAATTTTCTAGAAAGGATCAAAGAAGAAATGCCTATATACATCTCTCCACATATTTTAAATGCCATTGATGTGATTGATGATGGTCATTGCGAATACATGGTCATTAGTGCTTCAGTTTACATGGATTATAATTGGCGTCAAGTCTGGCGTGATCTTTATCAAGAGATAGAATAACAAAGGGAGTTGTATACTGACATCTTTGGAATGGCTAGGAGAGGTGAATTGTTGAGCTCACTAGACTGTCAAATTGTTCCAGCACCGATGGAGAAGTGGATGTCTATGCCGGACATGGGTTTGGTAATTGCTTCTTGCTACAACATTCAGCTTATGCATGTCTCATGCGAGCAATCGTTTACTTTCCTTCCACTACATTCAGCTCCTACTGAATCTCGAAGGATTATTTCCATTGGGTTTATAAATGGAAATCATTACATACAATTGAAGTTGAGTGAAGAATGTCCATTACCGCCGGTATTCCCTGTTCGGGCAAGATTTCATACGTTGGTTGAAGAACAATGAGACATACCGTACATTACGAGTCTGCAAGATTAGAATGGTATGCATAGTTATCTTTTTTTCTTACAATTTGTTGACAATACATTTGGTTGTAATGAAACATTTATATCACAGGTATAAATTACAAATTTTTGGAGGCTATTCCAACTACATTTATATCACAAGTGCAAGACATTGTAAGTTCTTTAGCATTTGATAAATTTGAAAGCTCCTTTTTAATAAAATATAATTTACAATATTTTTTTATTAGAGTATGCAGGTGCAACTTATATTGGGACGTGCCAGTTCGATCATCACGAAGACGTGAATTTTAACTATTTTGTGTTTTAAAAAACAATGGACTCTTGATTTATATTTTGATCGTTATGTTGTTGAAAAAAAACTATGAAATTTATTTTGTATTTTGTTTGGTTAATCTACAAATATTAGTTGTTCTATAAAAAAATGGGCTGTCAATAGCCATTGGGCTGCCAATATCGATTTACTTGACTGCCATTATAATTGGGCTGCCAATATCGATATGCGGGCTGCCAATATAAATGCCCTATTATTATAATAATAGTCAAATAATTATCATAATAATAAAATCATAACTTAGGACTTAGATCACTGGTGGAAAAAGAACTCAGGCGTCCATGGCAGACCTTCTCGCCAGCGTCGTCCATGGCGGAGGAGCGCCCCTCACCTGGCCGGAGCAAGGCTCCATCGTTCCTTTCTTCAACCTCGCTGGTGCACAGATCCTCCTCTCCAGCGCACATATCCTCATCCCCGCGCACAACTCCTCCCGCCAGAGCGATGACAACGCTGCGTTGGAAAGGAGATCCTAGCTCCGGCTTGAAAGCTCCGGGGCAACGTAGGTTTACTACTCTGATGCCGACGCAACGCCCAGACAAACAGGACAAAAAAAACCCTTTGCAGTCCAATCGCAATGGAGGAAAAACACCCAAACAAACTGACTCTAAGTCATTAAGACTACATAAGCTGTGCAGTGTGAAAAATGCCTAGATGAAGTCGAAGTATAAATAGTTTCCATCTACTAGATGCAATATGTCAGAATATCTTTTCTCACTATATATGCAAGCTATACTTAAGGAAATTAGATTGTGCCATTGCAAAATTAAGAAAGAAAGACAAGTTATTTAAAGAAGGAATATACCAGAAATAGTAAACATTCTTATTACAGGAAGATTCAATATTTATTGTTACCTTATTTTGATTGTTTTTGAAATTGAGGCAGAAAAAATTTGACAGAAGTATAAATACAAAAAGGGCAAACGAATTCGAAAAGTTGACACATCCTTAGTATCTCTCAATCAAGCTATTCATCTCTCATTCTCTAGTGTTCTTCCCTTTCGTCTCTCCCTCTCTAACTCTCTGAGAAACATAACTAACTTTTTCTAAGAAAAATGGATGTGGAATCTCCCCCTTCTCCGGTTGAAGATAAAATATAGATTGATTTAAGGTCATATCCACGTAATGCATATTTCATGATCCGTTCTAAACAAGTTGAAGAATCAAATCACATTGTGGAAAATCTCATCTCATCTCCAACAATTTTTTGGAAGAGTTTTAAGGTTACTTTTACAACGAATTCAATAGTTTGGTTCTATGAGTCTACTTACTAAAAGACTCGGTGGTTTTTAGAATCACCTTACAAAAAGATTCATGAGTAGTTCTTCGTGTCTCCTTGTCAAAAGACTCTAGCCAATGTAAATGAAACAATGGATAGTGGATTCTTACCTATGGTAGAAGATATGACATACACAGTTTTAGGAGAACCTCAATAATTCTTTGTAACATTTGGATTGTGTTACTTTCTTGCTTTCCGTCTTCTTTTTATCTTTCGATAATTTGTGAATTACGTTTGATTATGTGATTATTAACAGTGAAAATCTAAAATACTCTATTCACACCCTCTAGAGTAATTATATTAATATTTTCTGAATCTATTCCACACTTTTAATAGGTATTAAAATTATGTTAATCATTAAAAAATTAACACCTTGATTAATCCAGATTCTTGATCTAGAGAATTGTTCTTATTACTCGATAATCATGAGTTTTGCATAAATTAGAGATTATGCGACTACCAGACCTCAAATGTGTTACTTGAAAGAATGTTAACTATGAAAGTTACAAATTTATTCAATACAAACTCTATTGATGAAGATATTTTTGATTCTATTGTTATAGGTCCTTTCATTCCAACCATGGTGGACTCAAGTGAAAAGGTGATGGTAAAGCCTAAAGGAAAATGAAGTGAAAGAAATAAAAAAAGGCTAGGTCAAGTGATGCCAAAACAATGAATATATTGGTATCAACAATGATTGATGTCATTTACCAAAGAGTGGTAGATGACAATTAACTAAAGAAATATTAGAATCCTTGATAAGAATTGTTGAAGAAAGTGATGTTGAAAGAAAAGGGAAAAGCGCTCTACTAACAACTCAATGTGAAAACTTCAAGGAAAATAAAGATGAAAGTGTAATTGAGATGTATCAAAGATTCAATGTAACTGTTAGTGAATTGAGAGGATTGAACAAAATAATCTCAGTCATAGAAATTATTGACATGTTTCTCATGTAATTCCTAAGCTCATGAGATTGAAGAATTAGGGGCATAAGAGTCTTGATGTCATAAATCAATTACCACTGATGCACTTTTTTAAAAGCTAAAGTCTTATGAGATGCTCCTCAAAATTAGAGGTGAGAGTGAATAAAAAGAACAAGAAACTTCTACACCTAAAGAAAAGTATGTTTTGATGATGAAAAATCGACCTTGGATGATGAGCTAATTGGTTTCATTGCAAGAAGATTCAAAAACGGATAATGGGTGAATACTTCAGTAGAAACGACAACAAGTCAAGAATAAAAGAAAGTTATGACAAGACTCCTCAAATTTAAAGTATATGTTTCTCTTGCGGGAAGGATGTATACATTACAACTGAGTGTCCAGAGAATATAAATATAAATAGCCAAATAAAAATGAAAGAAAAGAGCACAAAAGTATAACTGATTGGGGAGAAATAAAAACAAAAGATAAAAGATTCACTGCTAAAACATGGAGTGAGTCAGACACATAAAACTCCCCCAACTCAGAAAGTGAAGATGTTTCAAAAAGCAAGTGACTAATGACATTAGATCTTCCTATAAAGGATGATGAGGTAATCGATTTTGAAAATTTTGATTTTTCTTCACATGATTTAAAGCAACTTTTGTAGATTTCTGCCAAGACCAACTCGCTGCAGAAAGTGAAATAAAAATCCTTTTACAAGAGAACTCTTCTAACCTTTGGAAATGGTATTTTGAAGGGAAAACTTGAAAAAGTGAACCATTCATATGAAGAAGTTCTTCAGTTAAAAGAAGTTATTTCCTTGAAAAAAACTTGATAATTACTATATGTAACACCAAAAAGTTAACCAATGGATTATTTAAAGCAAAGGAATTTGACAGTAACTTGCGGAATGAGGGTAAGGTGTTGAGAATTATCCAAAAGGTGTGTGCGGGGGGGGGGGGATAGAGTTTTTAAGATTTTCAACTATAATTAATAACAAAAATTAATAGTTATTTAATTGTGAGCATCATAACAAAATTCAAAAAATGATATAAGAAAACAATAGTGAGCTATTGAACAAGAAGACAGTTTATAAAGATTCTTCTAAAATTTGGGTATATCCTCTCTTCTATCCATTGGTAGAAATTTCGTTAAACAATGTCGAGTCTTTTGATAATGAGACTCTTAGATTCAATTTATTGAATCTTTTGATAAACAAATTTAGAAAGCTAATTCAATAGATCTTTTGATAAGGTGATCTGCATAACCATCTAAAACCTATGATAAATGAATTCATAGGATCAACTGAGTCTTTTGATAATGAGATGCTTAGAAACAATCTGAATCTTCTTAAGAGAGATTATAAAAACTCTTTTTAGGAATGATATATGTAGAAGCTTTTCCACAATATGATTCTTATTCAACAAATCTCTGAAGGATCTATAAATATGAAGCACTATGTAGATTCTAATAGTTTCAACTACAGTAGTCGACAATTCCTCTAAGTATACAATACTAGATTCAATAGAGGAAGATGAATCCTATCCTATGAGTAATCCTGAGGGGAAAGATAAAGAGCCCTCAAGAGAAGGAGATCCTTAGATCAGAGAGAAGAAATTTTGTTGGCTAGGGTTCTTGGATAGTTCTTCTTTTGGGGGAAGGAGAATTTTGAATCTTGGACAGAAGGAATTCAAAATGAGTGCACGATGGTATTCTATTCAAAATATTTTTGCATATATATAACTGCTGAAAAATTGAGCTATCCTTTTTAGTGTCAATTAACATAAACATCCTCTTGAAATAATTCAATAACAACTGAAATTGAATCTCAATTAAGGCCTTAAACTGTTCTAAAATTAATGACAGATGTCTAGAGATAATTCAACAGTCTGTTACAGATGCGTTGAATACTTGTCGACGTAAGTCGAATTATTGAATAGAGAGAATTTGATATAAGATGAATAGTTGTTCTCTGAGTATACTTTTCTTTTATGCAGAACTCGACATAAGGAAGGAACTGTTGGAGTCTTTGTGATTCATAAGTAGTCAATGAGTTAGTCTCGCTGGCAACATAATATGAGCTTATGAAGTCGCACATAATAACATACGAGAAATTGGATAATTGATCGGGGTGGCTCGACTCATATAAGATATGAGTCTAAAGCAAACTTTTAAACTAGAAGCTGTTTGACGGTTTGTCGACTGGATGGTGCAGTCAATGTAGTCGACATACCATGCAGTCGGCATACCATACAGTTGATGTAGTTGATGTGGTCGACAAATCATGCAGTTAATACTGTCGATGCAGTCGACAAACCTTGTAGTCGATGTAGTCGATGTAGTCGATATTTCCAGGAATAACTGTTTGATAGTTTGTCGACAAGGTGATCCAACAGATGTAGTCGATATAGTCAATGCAGTCGATAAAATGTATATAAACTTGGATTGATGAAATGTCTAAGGCTCCGTTTGGCTAAGCTTATTGCCTCCGGTGCGGCAGCCTAAAAACAGAGTTTTGCTCATAAGCTGTGTTTGGGAATCAAAAGCTCAAAAACGGAGTTTTAAATTATCCGCTACTTTATACTACGCCTCCACCGTGGTTATTATCTCCAGTCGAATCGCGCTGCTGCTCCCGTGCTGATACCGTGCCCTAGATCCCTTTCCAATCGCGCCGCTGCTCTTGCCCGCTCCCTGCTCTCCGCTCGCCCGCTGCTCGCCCGCCCGCTCCTCTACTCCCGCCCGCTCCTCTGCTCCCGCCCGCTCCTCTGCTCCTGCCCGCTCCCTGCTCGCTGCTCCCGCCCGCTCCCTGCTCGGCGCTCGGTAATCTCTTCTTCTTCTTCTTCTGAGTGTGTATGGTTGTGAGTGTGTATGTTTGTGTGTGTGTGTGTGTGTGTTTATATGCATTTGTGTGTGTGTGTATGCTAGTGTGTGTGTATATATATAGTGTGTGTGTATGTTTGTATATATGTATGTGTGTGTATTTGCATTTGCGTATATGTGTGTGCATTTATATATGTGTGTGTTTGTATGTATTTTTGTGTGTGTGTTTGTGTAAGTGTGTGTGTGTATTTGTGTGTTATGTTTATTTTATATGTGTAATTATATTTTGTGTGTGTGTATGTTTGTATATATGTATGTGAGTGTGTGTGTAGTTGTGTTTTTTTTGTTTCTATTATTTATAATTTTCGAAATCATTTAGATGGGAAAACCAAAGGATGGAGGGGTATCAGCTGTTTGGGATCAAACCGATATCTTCCTATTTTATGACTTGTGCATCACTGAAATTGGTCTTGGAAATCGGCCAACGACCCATTTCAATAAGGAGGGGTGGAACAATATGGTTTTAAAGTTTGAGGAGAGAATAGGTAAGAGGTATGATAGAATTCAGATGAAGAACAAATGTGATCACCTAAAAAAGAGTGGAAATTGTGGATGGAGCTTAAAAGGGGGGAGACTGGTCTTGGGTGGAATGCCTCCAGGAAAACAATCGATGTGAGCGACGAATGGTGGGACGAGAGGTTGAAGGTAAAACAAAAATTCAATTTGCACATTTTTATTCTTTTTATTTTATGCATATGATTAACTTTACTGTACGCTTTTTGCAGATTGTGCCTACGACAAAGAAGTTTAGGTACGGAGGAATTGCCCTAGAGCTTGAAGAAAAACTGAACGTTATGTTCAGTTCGGTTGTTGCCACAAGCGTGCATGCTTGTACACCAAATACTGCATCCCAAGGCCGAGAGTCGATAGCAGAGCGTACTATGTCCGAGGAAGAAAATGATCCAGTTGACATCACTGGGAACGTAGATAGTGCTCCAACTGAATCTAGGAAGCGTTGAAAGAAGGGCAAACACAAAGCATCTACATCATTCCTAAGTGACTTGGTGGAGTCCACTAAAGACATTAGTATGTCTCTCCGGGAGCCTCCAAAGTCGTCGTGTCCTTTTACTATTGTCGAAGTTGTAGCGAAAGTTGGAACCTACCCTGAGATACGTGGAGATTATGAGTTCTACGATTTTGCGACAATGTTCTTGATAGATAAGAACCACAGGGAGACCTTCATGGTCGTTGAGGAGTAAAAGGTCAGGTGGAAGTGCTCCCGCTACGAGCGACGGGGAGAGTAGAAACTATTTGTTGTTGCTATGTATCTGTTACTGTTATTGTTTTTGCTACTGATATGTAGTATTCATGCTATTATGTATTCATGCTATTATGTATTCATGCTATTATGTATTCATGCACCCGCTACTGCTATTATTTATGCACCCACTACTGTTATTGTTTATACACCCACTGTATTATTCCTACTGATATATCAAATGTTCATGTTATTATTCTTGTTATTATGTATCCATTTTTACCAATTTCATTTAAAAAACAGCAAGTGAAATAGAAAATGTCAACTGAGGAATCAGATACAGATTACTCGACTGAAGAATATGAGATGATTAGGAGACGTCATGCTGCTGCTTATCAACAAACTCTTAATTCAACGTTGTATGTGATGACTCAGCACAACAATTTCTTAAACAATAACTCCCCTTGCATGACGACACGACAAACAAGGGATAAATGGTTGGGTGAATTGCTTGGTGGGCATATAGTGCGATGTCATAATGCCTTCAGAATGCATCAACAAATCTTTTTTGATTTACTATGTACCTTAGAACAAAACCATGGATTTCAAGGTTCACGAAGGATTGCGAGCAGGGAGGTCCTAGCCATTACATTATATGTGTTGTCTCACAACGAGTGTATCAGAACAGCAAGTGAGCGTTTCCAACATTCCACCGAGACTGCAAGCAGATATTTTAGCGTCAGGATTCGTGCTTTGGTATGTCTAGCAGAGGTTATTATAGTTCCGAAAGAAGGATACTTCGCTTCTACTCCACTAGAGATTGCTGAAGATACGCGGTACATGCAGTTTTTTAAAGATTTCATTGGGGCAATAGATGACACACATGTTCATGCAAACGTACCGGTAAGAAACAAAGTACCGTATATTGGACGTCATGGAACAACTACACAGAATATAATGGCGGTTTGCGAATTCAACATGTGCTTTACTTTTGCCATGGCCGGTTGGGAGGGATCTGCACATGACATTCGAATTTTCAACTTTGCAATAAGCGATCCCAAATACCGCTTCCCGCACCCCCAAGAGGTAATGAGGTTTATATTTACTTATTTTCTTACTTTTATGTTTTCATATAATTATACATTTAACTTTACTTTTTATGATTCAGGAAAATTTTACTTGGTAGATGCTGGATATCCACTACAGCGGGGATACATAAAACCATTTCCAGATACACGATACCACAATCCAGATTTTGCACGTGGTAATCGTCCAGTTAAAGGACTACGGGAGATTTTCAATCAATCACACTCTTCCCTTAGGAGTGTGATTGAACGCACATTTGGCGTATGGAAGAAGAAATGGGCAATACTTCGTGACATGCCGAGCTATAGTTTTAAGAAGCAGACACAGATTGTCCTGGCGACCATGACCTTGCATAATTTCATCCGGAGGCATCCTTCACGTATAGATCCGGATTTTACAGAAGGTGAGATAATGGGTACGGGAGCCGGAGCAGACACATAGAGACAGTCTGAGGCATGCATTGACACGGCGGGTGGCATCGACAAGATGATAGCATTGCGAGATTCAATTGCTCAACAACTCTACGAGTCAAGAAGGTAATATTCATTACTGAAATTTTATATTTTCAATAATTTAAAATGATGTTCTAATAAAAAAAATTTCTCACATGTAGGTGATACAAGATACTACTGACAAGCAACCGATGAATCAGTGCTTTGAGAGTTTTAGCATAATTTTGATATTTGTTGTCTGAAAAACATGAAATTTGTATTTGGTATTTCGTGTAGTAGTAATTTTAAACTGCTTTTAAGTATTTAAAATTCAAAAAAGAATATTATATTTCATTTAAAAAAAAAACAGATGCCAAAACTCCATTTTATCCAAACAGTTTTTACAAAACAACTTATGGGTAAGCTCTGCAAACTCCATTTTACCCAAACAGTTTTTTTACAAAACTCTGTTTTTAAAAAAACAACACTTTTTCTGTTAGCAGCTTTCATCAGCAACAGCTTAGCCAAACACACCCTAAGTCCAGTACCGACTGGATAAATATCAGCTAGTCAATATTGGCTAGAGGCATGTTTCTCCTATAATACATCTTGAACCCAGTTCGATTTTTCTGAGGGGTAATTCCTGTTAAAGTCGAACTCGGTTCGCTGAATATTATATATAGATATAATTTCAGGATTAGTGTTAAGAGAAGAAGTTTTCTGGTTCTTTCGAGCCCTAAGTTTCAGAAGAGTTCCGTGCGGCGAACCCGACGGCGACCTCACCTTGAGAATCGGAGCGCTAGCACCGGTGGTCCTCTCTTGAAAGCGAACCTAGCAGTTTGTGGAGACGAAGACCTCAATCATCCCCTTCCAGCCCACTCTCAGGTGACAACGACGAGGTGTGTCTCCCGTTAGTGTGGAAATCTCGTAAAGGAGCAAATAATTTTATGTGCTGATGCACCCTGTGATGCATCATAGTATTTTCCCATAGACATTTATTTACACATTTTATTTCTTGTTACACACTTTTTTTCACATCCTCCTCTCATGTTCTTTTCTCATTTCGTGTGCTCGTTTGGCTCATCGTTTTCACTGGCTGATAAGACCCTGAATAAAAAGGTCCGATATTATTAGTAGTAGGATGGTAAATGCAAGCCTAATTTATTTAAGAGAAAATAAATTTAACATTTAAATTTCACAATAAAAATGGGAGTGAATGTTTGGAAATATTATTATCAAGGAAAGTTAATTAAAGGAGAGAATAATACAAATAAGTGCAATTAACTGTTTTTGAAATTACCATCGTGAAAGGCAGCAAGAATAGAAACAAAGCTGAGCAGAACATTAATTCTATATAATAAGGGCCCTCCAAGGAAAAAGCCAGACAGAGACCAGATAAAGCAAGAAGCAAAATTTTTTGCTTCCCTGCTATTTGCTGGTAAAAATCCCCATGAATGTCCGCCTCCGGAGCTCCGCCACATGTGTAAAAATTTGTTATTCGCAGAAAATGGGAAACTAGGCGTAGAAACTGAAAGTCCACTTAGTGTCAACTACCTTCACCTATGGGGGGGGGGAATAGGTGTCTTGCAGTGTTTTTGCGGAATTAAAGTCGTACATGCACAACAAAACAAAACAACACAGCACAGAAAGGACACAAGCAAATTATAGTGGTTCCCCGATTTGGGTACGTCCACTTTCCCCCTTCGACCTATCTCCCAACCAGGGACGACTCGGTCACTTCACCAACAGGATTGAAACCCAATCCTTGCACTAACGGAAGGACCCTTCCACACGTAGGAGTCACCACTCCCACAACACGGGTTGCACCCAACCCTTACAACTAGGGACCAATCGGTCTGTTACAAAGAAGTTGAAAATAGATTGTATAAGAAATACAAACAACTTATGGATACTAAGGTGTCCCTCTTCGTTCGATGACGTGTTCTTGAAGTCAACGAAGAGTCCACAACCCTAGATCTCACTTGGAGAGAATCTCCCCGAAACCGGCGGAGGCAAGAAGGGCGGCGGCTTGGTTCTCGGGATCGGCGGCGACAACGGCGTGCTGCGGCTGTTCTTTGGAGATTCAATCTTCGTAGCAAAGCTAGCAAGATCTTCCAACGGTCACACTAGGATCGATCGTCTCGATCGATTCGGAAGGAGAAGGTTTTCCCGATCTACGAATCAAGAGACAAAGGATCTCTGGTTAGACGCGTGAGACGCAGTGCTTGGCTGAGCTTTTGTCGACGGGAGATCTGGAAGAAACCAAGATCAACGACGACGATCACCTGCACGAGTGGCGACGACGGCGGCGGAGAAGGATTTCCGATCTAGGTCACGTCGGCGGCTCGACTTCTTCTTTTCAAATTTCTTGATCGACTGTTCAAAAATACGCGAGTATTTATACAATCGAATACTTCTTTATGACCGTTGTGGGTCCCACCAGAAGAAACCCTAAAATCGGTTCAAAACAGCGCCTTAACATTTGATCCGGTCCAGCGTGCTTCAGAAATTTGCCTAAGGCAAAATCGGCGAGAATGGACCCAAAGTCAATCCCTCACGCCGATTTTGACTTAGCGACAGATTTGCACGCTCTGATTTAGCCGGATAGAGACGGCGAGAATCAGCTAGTGATTCTCGATGATTCAGCGAGAATCACTAGTGATTCTAGTCGATGATTCAGCGGATAGAGACGGCGAGAATCACTAGTGATTCTAGTCGATTATTACTTAGACGATTTTTCATCTTTCCACCCATGAGCTGCTCTTTGACCCATCCTTGCTCCTTGTCTGCTCTTGCATTATCACAGCCCTGTACTTGAAAATAAGTACACTCCAATAGAGAGAGTACACATAGGCCAACACACTGATCTGCTCAACGAGGGATTACGTCGCGCAGACCCGTGTATATTGACCTACTGCACCCTGACATTGGTGTGTACTTAGCGTGGAATAACTGCAAGCACAACTTAAAAGATTTCATCAAATACATTGTCTATTTACCTTAGCTTGTTCAGGGTCTTCTTCAAATCAGGTACGTTGTGGATACAATACCCAACAATCTCCCCCTATTTGAAGAAGCCTAAACCCTACAAGCTAAGGTGAATAGAGCGTATGAGAATGAAAATAATAAACTTAAAATTGAGTTGAGAGAGATATTCATTACCAATACCAATTTCTTGAGAGCAAACTTGGAGCCACCTTAGCCTTAGCCTTAGCCGAGATGGCAATCTCCCCCTTTTCGGCTTCTGCAAATCTGGGTCTGTTGCATTTGACCCATTGCTCCCCCTCAGTTCTTGCACCTGTGCTCACACTTGAGTTCCTGGCAGAGGCTCCCCCTAGATGCACGAGCCTGGAGCTTCTGTAGTCTTCATTCCTCATAGTTTAGCATCCCCAATTCAGTTTTGAAAAGACTGAACTTGGCTTCGTCTAAGGGCTTTGTGAAAATATCTGCAATCTGCTTGTCTCGAGCCTTGCCACTGGTGCAAAGGTCTGGTCAAAGTCAATCCCCTCCTCCTGTCTGTAACCTTGAGCCACCAGCCTGGCCTTGTTCTTTATGATGACACCATGTTCATCCAGTTTGTTTCTGAAGATCCACTTGGTACCAATCACATTCTGCTTTTGTGGTCTGGGAACCAGCGTCCAAACGTTGCATCGTTCGAATTGATGCAGTTCATCTTGCATGGCCAAAATCCATGCCGCATCTTTTTTCGCCTCGTCGAACTTCTTTGGCTCAACCTGTGACAGGAAGCTAAGATGCAAAATCTCGTTAATAGTACCTCTTCGAGTTCTGACACCGTCACGAGGATCTCCGATGATCTGATCTCTAGGATGATCCCTCACGTGCCGGAGCTCTAGAAGTCTGGCGTCTGCAGCTTCGACTACTTATTGGGCTTCTCCTTCTTCTAAGAGATTTGCTCCATTTTGATCTTCAACATTCCCAGTCGACGTTGAGGTGGAAACTTTGACGTACTTAGGAGTTTCATCTTTAGCGGTCTCATCGAGACTCAGCTGTTCAAGTCGTGCACCTGCATCTTCAAGAATACCGCTGAAAGAATTGTTGTTAAGCAAGCTTCCTTCATCAAATACAACATTAATTGATTCTTCTACCACTAGGGTTTTCTTATTGAAGACCCTATATGCCCGACTGTGGGTACTATAGCATATGAATATGCCTTCGAAGCATTTTTCACCAAATTTAGTACGCAGGTACTTCCCATTATTCAGTACATAACATCTGCAACCAAAGATCCTCAAATGGGACATGGTTGGTTTCCTGCCTTTCAGTAGTTCGTAGGGCGTCTTACGATGACTTTTGTTGATCAATGCCCGGTTTTGAACATGACAAGCCGTATTGACCGCCTCAGCCTAGAAGTATTCTGGGAGTGAAGCGTCATTCAACATTGTCGTGCAGGCTTCAATGAGTGTTCTATTTCTCCTCTCCGCGACTCCGTTTTGTTGAGTAGTGCGCGGGGAGGAAAACTCATGAAAGATACCAAGTTCTTCACAAAACTCTGTCATAGCACCAGACTCGAACTCTGTTCCACGATCACTTCTGATTTTGACCACTGAGCAGTTAAGTTCGTTCTGGATCTGCTTGACAGAGCTGGTGAAGATGTCAAACGTATCAGACTTGCATTTCAAAAAGAACACCCAGGTAAACCGAGAGTGATCATCTGCAATCACGAGCGTATAAGACTTCCCTCCTAAGCTATGAACTTGCATTGGACCAAACAAGTCCATGTGCAGAAGATAAAGACATCTGGGGGAGTCTTTGTCTGAGATGCTCTTAAAGATAGCCCGAGTCTGTTTGCCCATCTGACATGCAGGATAGGGACTATCTTTGATACACTTAATAATGGGAGCATACCTCACTAAATCTTTGGAAAATAGCATATTAATTGTCTTGTAATTAATATGTGTCAATCTCTTGTGTCATTGTTCACAAAGAGATGCACTGCCTTTTGCTACTAGGCATACGGGGGTAGATGAATCTAAGCTAAGAAAATCTAAGCAGAAGATATTTCTGCTCCTAATGCCTGATAATACCGTCTCAGAAGGGGCACATGATATTATCAGGCATTTATCCTTGCAGAACTTAACGTCATAACCTTTATCACATAACTGACTTACACTGATCAGGTTATGGTTTAACCCTTCAACATAAGCCACGTCGGTGATAGATATTATACCGTTGGAAATCATACCGTAACCTCTGGTGACTCCTTGATCTGACCCCCCAAAGATGACTTTGGGTCCATTCTCGACTGGAGTGTAATCACGCAGCAGGCTTCTTGTCCCAGTCAAATGCCGGGAGCATCCACTGTCCAAGTACCATATTGGAGTTTTGGTGGCCTTTGGACATTCCATTGTAGATAGTACTTCTGTTATTCCAGATACTTGTTCCAATTCATTCTTGAAACATCTTCTGTCTAGTTCCCATCATATTTACGGGAACCTAGACTACCCTGCAAAAGAGTGTTACCTTACCTTAGGAACCCAATATGTATTGGGTCCTAGGTTCTTGTTAGCATAAAAACTCGAATGCCTTCCCTCAGAAATCCTGTCAGGAAGACTACCTCTGCCCAGAAGAGGTGGATAAGCCCTTGCCCTTGACACAGAGAGGTTGTGCCAATAGTCTATGGCAAAGTGTCCCACCTTGCTACATCACCAACACGTGTGAATGTTGTACCTCCGTTTCTGACCTGATCCAATGACTAAGGTAGTCATGGTCCTAGGTCTAAACGGGATAGAGCCGGATCTGCTCACAAAATTGCCTCTTCCACCGTGACACTTGGAATGGTGGAAGGAATGCATGTAGCGAGCGTCATGAGGCCTGGGAGGTGGTGCCTTCCTTTCAGTTAGCACCCTTCCAGAGGCCCCATGAGAACTAACTGCATGACTTCTAACCTCCCTTTCCTGTGTCCTAGGGTGGTGAGAAGCGCACTGAGAGCTGATACCAGCAGATTCATGCTGAGTTGGGGCAGTGGCCGAGAATACAAAGGGTTCAGAATGAGCCTTACGTATTCTCTCAAGGGTGGCCATGACAGCCCTTGCACTATGGGTGTCTCCACATGAGGGCAGATTACCCTTGCAGTGACCACGGTTGTTCCTGTGATCATACCTGAAGGCATGATGAGTACCCTTCCTGCCTGGAGTGGGGCGTCTGAATACCGTTTCCCCATTTCTCCATGAATTGATAATTCGGGAGATCCACCCATTTTCTTCCTTTCTCTTGATAGCATCAACCTTGGAAAAGTTGGATACTATCCTTTTCTCATTCTCTAGACTACTCTCTAGATCTGAGATTTTAGAGTCCTTAACCTTGTTGGATGCCAATTGGAGAACCAACAAGATCTTCAGCCGAGCAATCTCCTGAGCTTGCTCCTCAACAAGTAGGTTGCTTTTCTGAAGGGCTCTCTTCAGGGAATCAGGATTTTCTGAAGGGTAACAATTCCTGTCTTCAGGAACTTCAAGAGAAAAGGGGCAAGATGAAGAAGTTACCTGCTCTTCAGAGTTACTGTTACTATCGCCAGAGACCGTTGTGTCAGCTTCATCAGAACTGCTTTCCTCAATTTCTTCTTCAGTCTCTGACAAGGACACCGGAGCCCTGATGCTGTCTGATTGATCCTTGCCTTCATCTTCAGAGGCGAGGACCCCCACATAGGCTTCATCCTCTTGCTGACAGCAGATCCCTGCTTTCTCTGATCCCTCCATGAGATCTGAGATGGTTACCCACATAGAGTTGGCCGTCCCACACTTTTCCAATCTAGATCGAGAAGGTCCAGACCAGACATCCATGATGATTTGACGAATCATCTTGTCCAGATTAAATAATGAGAGTTCAGTCTTCGACATCTCAGTAATACACTTGGGAATTTGGATATCCTTTCCAGAGCCGGAGGTCTTCATAGGAATGAATGGACCCTCTTCCAAGATGAGAGATGCTCGAGGATCGATAGCCTCCAAGTGATAGGACACTCTCATCTTCCAGACGGGATAATACTCCTTTGTGCACGTGGGAAGTCTTAGTGGAGAGATCCCATGATCCAGCTCCATGCTTTTGACACTGGTGGCAGGATTCTACTCAAGGTGTGAACCTTTTTGATGAGTAACCTCCCTCTGATACCACTTGAAAGTCCACTTAGTGTCAACTACCTTCACCTATGGGGGGGGGGGGGAATAGGTGTCTTGCAGCGTTTTTGTGGAATTAAAGTCGTACCTGCACAAGAAAACAAAACAATACAACACAGTAAGGACACAAGCAAATTATAGTGGTTCCCCGATTTGGGTACGTCCACTTTCCCCCTTCGACCTATCTCCCAACCAGGGATGACTCGGTCACTTCACCAACAGGATTGAAATCCAATCCTTGCACTAACGGAAGGAACCCTTACACACGTAGGAGTCACCACTCCCACAACACGGGTTGCACCCAACCCTTACAACTAGGGACCAATCGGTCCGTTACAAAGAAATTGAAAATAGATTGTATAAGAAATACAAACAACTTATGGAGACTAAGGTGTCCCTCTTCGTTCGATGACGTGTTCTTGAAGTCAACGAAGAGTCCACAACCCTAGATCTCACTTGGAGAGAATCTCCCCGAAACCGGCGGCGGCAAGAAGGGCGACGGCTTGGTTCTCGGGATCGGCAGCGACAACGGCGTGCTGCGGCTGTTCTTTGGAGATTCAATCTTCATAGCAAAGCTAGCAAGATCTTCCAACGGTCACACTAGGATCGATCATCTCGATTGATTCGGAAGGGGAAGGTTTTCCCGATCTACGAATCAAGAGACAAAGGATCTCTGGTTAGACGCGTGAGACACAGTGCTTGGCTGAGCTTCTGTCAACGGGAGATCTGGAAGAAACCAAGATCAACGACGGCGATCACCTGCACGAGCGGCGACGACGACGGCGGAGAAGGATTTCCGATCTAGGTCACGTCGGCGGCTCGACTTCTTCTTTTCAAATTTCTTGATCGACTGTTCAAAAATACGCGAGTATTTATACAGTAGAATACTTCTTTATGACCGTTGTGGGTCCCAATAGAAGAAACCCTAAAATCGGTTCAAAATAGCGCCTTAACATTTGATCCGGTCTGTTGAAACCGGAATCCGGCCTCCTGTGGAGTTCGACCCTTGGGGAAGGGGTGACCGCGCACCTACTATCCTCAAGCAAACGATCTAGGCACAAGACTAGGAACACAAGGGGACAGACCCAAGGTCTCAGCGTGGAGGACCCGCCGCATACCCGGAAGACTAGTTGACTCTTCCCCTCCCAAGCCAAGGGCTGAGCTAAGACACCTTCGGAGGGCTCTCTTGGCCGATCGGAAAATCCAAGGAGGATCTCGAGATCCACTCCCAAACTAGAGGTGCCACCTCGGGTCTATGTAAAATGTTCCCCGCCCGCCTTACTATTGGCGCAAAACCGCCCAGCAGCCCTACTCTACGCAGCCCCAATTGGGCCGCCAACAGCGGAACTCCGCTACTCTGAAAGGATGACAACGGGCCATCAGGGGCTTCCCGGCATCTATTCCTCGGGGCCCACACGGGGGGAGCGGTTCACGAACACGCCGCTCGCCCAAGACAGGAGTAAACCACTTATTCACAGAGCATCACAAATATTAAAAAAATATTACAGGAATATAAATTCCATACTCGGCACGCAGGCCGAAAATATAAACAAAAAGGCCTTCGAGGGCCAGCACAAGTTTGGGCTTAAGCCCGCTACTCCCCGCCTGGTACTGCAACACCTGTACGCCAACGTCTCGACGAGCGGCGGCCAACTAGTCATCGGTCGACCAATATAAGCGGGCCAAACATATTGCACACACCCCCTTTTTGGGGGCTACGGAGCGCATTCCCTGCAAGTGGCCAAATAAACAACTTCCTCGGAGTCTTCTCCGGGAACCCCAGAACATCACCAATCCGGCTCACACGTCCGAATGGGCTTCACACAGCATGCCTAAACCCGTACTCACGCTTCCGGGTACTAATGCAGTTAACTGCGGGGACGTACCCGTCAACCCGTCGGGTAGCTCCCTTCCCCCCACCCGTTGGTGGAGCGGGGCTTCCGTGCAAATATGTAAACTGAAGGCTTCACATGCCCAAGTTGAAACATCGTTACCCTTGTCGCGTGTTTCGCGGCGGGGATGGGAGAGGAGCTCCGAGTCGATCCTACTACATGCGGTCGCGTCGGCGTTCGACCTCCACTCCAGGCCGAGCCTTGCTCCAGGCCGAGCCTCGCTCCAGGCCGAGCCTCGCTCCAGGCCGAGCCTCGCTCCAGGCCGAGCCTCGCTCCAGGCCGAAACTCGCTCCAGGCCGAACCTCGCTCCAGGCCGAGCCTCGCCCGGGCTGCTGCTTTGCCGGCGACGGGAGAGAGGGGAAAAGGGGCGGCCGGGCTGCTGCTTTGCCGGCGACGGGGGAGAGGGGTGAATGGAGGCCGTGCCCTGCTGCTTCAGGCGGCGGCGGGAGAGAACGAAGGAGGCCGTGCCCTAGCCCGGGCGGTGGCCGGAGGGAGAGAGGGGGCGGGCCTTGCTGCCCCAGGCCTAGGGCGAGAGAGGGAGGGCGCGGCGGCGGCGTTGCTTTGCCGGTGACGGGAGAGAAGGAGCGAGGAAGGGGCGACCGGGGTTGTGGCTGTGCTGCTCCGAGCTGGCGAGAGAGGGAGGGGCGGCGGCTGCGCTGTCTTGCCGGCGACGGGAGAGATCGGGAAATGGGGCGGCGGCGGCGGCGGCCCTGCTTGGCCGAGCCCTAGCGGGAGAAAATCCCCCCGATCTCCTCCTCTCTCTTTCTCCTCTGCTCTTTTATTTTCCCCCGATCGCTGCTGTAACCCCTGCCCTACCCCGCTTCTATTTTTCTTCCTTATCTTTCCTCTCCCGAGCCCTCAAGCCCCCCCTTTAACTTATGACAAAAAAATATATATACATATATTATATATTATATATATATATATATATATATATATATATATATATATATATATGTATATAAATTAAGAACCCCTGCGCATAGAACCTTCGCACGACGCACGCACGAGGACCCGCACGTCCTCAAACGGGGTCTCATCGACTCGTCGCTCTTAACACGCCCCTAGGCTGACATTTGGGGAGGGTCCCACTCGCCCGGCTATGGGGTTGTACACAATCCCCGCTCTTTTCGAGATTGGCACAGGCTCGGAAAGAATCATCCAACCCAACGTATCCGGCGAGTGGGAGCCGACCCAAAAAAAAAGTTTGAGAGAAACTAAAATCTGCGCTTGGAGCATCGATCTCTCCACGACCTTTCTGATCTTTTTGAATCACTCGATACCCTTTGGCTCACTGCTATCGAATTGCCCTTATACCAATACTTACAACAAGTATACAATTTCTCGTGATATCGTGAAACAACAAAGCCGTATCTTCTGTATCCTCTTGTACACGCTGAGCTAGTCCTTTCCCCCTAGGTGTGCCTACAGCCCTGCCAGCTAGTTAGAGCCTGACAGCGAGTCTACCCGGGGCCGAGCAGCACTCGGGTTCCCTTACCCCCCAGGTGTGCCTACAGCCCTGCCAGCTAGTGGGAGCCTGACAGCGAGTCTACCCAGGGCCGAGCATCACTCGGGGTCCTGCAAAATATCCAAACTCTCTCTCCAAACTCCAAACTCTCTCCCTTACCCCCCAGGTGTGCCTACAACCCTGCCAGCTAGTGGGAGCCTGACAACGAGTCTACCCGGGGCCGAGCAGCGCTCGGGGTCCTGCAAAATATTCGAACTCTCTCTCCAAACTCCAAACTCTCTCCCTTACCCCCAAGTGTGCCTACAGCCCTGCCAGCTAGTGGGAGCCTGACAGCGAGTCTACCCGGGGCCGAGCAGCGCTCGGGGTCCTGCAAAATATCCAAACTCCAAACTCTCTCCCTTACCCCCCAGGTGTGCCTATAGCCCTGCCAGCTAGTGGGAGCCTGACAGCGAGTCTACCTGGGGCCGAGCAGCGCTCGGGGTCCTGCAAAATATCCAAACTCTCTCTCCAAACTCCAAACTCTCTCCCTTACCCCCCAGGTGTGCCTACAGCCCTGCCAGCTAGGTGAGAGCCAGACAGCGGGATCTGCTCGAGGCCCACGGATGATACTGAGTGACTTCCAGCCCTGCCAGCTAGGTGAGAGCCTGACAGCGGGATCTGCTCGGGGTCCAAAACTACTATCGCCATCGAGTGACTTCCAGCCCTGCCAGCTAGGTGAGAGCCTGACAGCGGGATCTGCTCGAGGCCCACGAATGACACCGAGTGACTTCCAGCCCTGCCAGCTAGGTGAGAGCCTGACAGCGGGATCTGCTCGGGGTCCAAAACTACTATCGCCATCGAGTGACTTCCAGCCCTGCCAGCTAGGTAAGAGCCTGACAGCGGGATCTGCTCGAGGCCCACGGATGACACCGAGTGACTTCCGGCCCTGCTAGCTAGGTGAGAGCCTGACAGCGGGATCTGCTCGGAGTCCAAAACTACTATCGCCATCGAGTGACTTCCAGCCCTGCCAGCTAGGTGAGAGCCTGACAGCGGGATCTGCTCGAGGCTCACGGATGACACCGAGTGACTTCCAGCCATGCCAGCTAGGTGAGAGCCTGATAGCGGGATCTGCTCGGGGTCCAAAACTACTATCGCCATCGAGTGACTTCCAGCCCTCCCAACTAGGTGAGAGCCTGACAGCGGGATCTGCTCGAGGCCCACGGATGACACCGAGTGACTTCCAGCCCTGCCAGCTAGGTGAGAGCCTGACAGCGGGATCTGCTCGGGGTCCAAAACTACTATCGCCATCGAGTGACTTCCAGCCCTGCCAGCTAGGTGAGAGCCTGACAGCGGGATCTGCTCGAGGCCCACGGATGACACCGAGTGACTTCCAGCCCTGCCAGCTAGGTGAGAGCCTGACAGCGGGATCTACTCGGGGTCCAAAACTACTATCGCCATCGAGTGACTTCCAACCCTGCTAGCTAGGTGAGAGCCTGACAGCGAGATCTGCTCGAGGCCCACGGATGACACCGAGTGACTTCCAGCCCTGCCAGCTAGGTGAGAGCCTGACAGCGGGATCTGCTCGGGGTCCAAAACTATTATCGCCATCGAGTGACTTCCAGCCCTGCCAGCTAGGTGAGAGCCTGACATCCGGATCTGCTCGAGGCCCACGGATGACACCGAGTGACTTCCAGCCCTGCCAGCTAGGTGAGAGCCTGACAGCGGGATCTGCTCGGGGTCCAAAACTACTATCGCCATCGAGTGACTTCCAGCCCTGCCAGCTAGGTGAGAGCCTGACAGCGGGATCTGCTCGAGGCCCACGGATGACACCGAGTGACTTCTAGCCCTGCCAGCTAGGTGAGAGTCTGACAACGGGATCTGCTCGGGGTCCAAAACTACTATCTCCATCGAGTGACTTCCAGCCCTGCCAGCTAGGTGAGAGCCTGACAGCGGGATCTGCTCGAGGCCCACGGATGACACCGAGTGACTTCCAGCCCTGACAGCTAGGTGAGAGCCTGACAGCGAGATCTGCTCGGGGTCCAAAACTACTATCGCCATCGAGTGACTTCCAGCCTTGCCAGCTAGGTGAGAGCCTGACAGCGGGATCTGCTCGAGGCCCACGGATGACACCGAGTGACTTCCAGCCCTGCCAGCTAGGTGAGAGCCTGACAGCGGGATCTGCTCGGGGTCCAAAACTACTATCGCCATCGAGTGACTTCCATCCCTGCCAGCTAGGTGAGAGCCTGACAGCGGGATCTGCTCGAGGCCCACGGATGACACCGATTGACTTCCAGCCCTGCCAGCTAGGTGAGAGCCTGACAGCGGGATCTGCTCGGGGTCCAAAACTACTATCGCCATCGAGTGACTTCCAGCCCTGCCAGCTAGGTGAGAGCCTGACAGCGGGATCTGTTCGAGGACCACGGATGACACCGAGTGACTTCCAGCCCTGCCAGCTAGGTGAGAGCCTGACAGCGGGATCTGCTCGGGGTCCAAATTCACTTCTTCATGCGAGCTCATTGCAATAGTATTGGCGTGTTTAAAGAACTCTTATTAAAAATCAAAGCACCACTTACATGCCTAAAATAAAAGAGCGCTTCAAATAGGTGCAAATCCTACCACGAGTGCTATGGGATTCCAACAACAGCTATGGGAGGGGACAACTCTGAGTATGAGGACCTTATACACAAAGTGTCAACGCATGACCGTGGTCGTCACCTGGTTCCACTTCTATTGCCACGATGTTCGCCCGAGTTCTTCTGTGCTGGTCACACTCCACGCTCACCGCACCAAAATGTTGAAACCGGAATCCGGCCTCCTGTGGAGTTCGACTCTTGGGGAAGGGGTGACCGCGCACCTACTACCCTCAAGCAAACGATCTAGGCACAAGACTAGGAACACAAGGGGACAGACCCAAGGTCTCAGCGTGGAGAACCCGCCGCATACCCGGAAGACTAACTGACTTTTCCCCTCCCAAGCCAAGGGCTGAGCTAAGACACCTTCGGAGGGCTCTCTTGGCCGACCGGAAAATCCAAGGAGGATCTCGAGATCCACTCCCAAACTAGAGGTGCCACCTCGGGTCTATGTAAAATGTTCCCCGCCCGCCTTACTATTGGCGCAAAACCGCCCAGCAGCCCTACTCTACGCAGCCCCAATTGGGCCGCCAACAGCGGAACTCCGCTACTCTGAAAGGATGACAACGGGCCATCACGGGCTTCCCGACATCTATTCCTCGGGGCCCACACGGGGGGAGCGGTTCACGAACACGCCGCTCGCCCAAGACAGGAGTAAACCACTTATTCACAGAGCATCACAGATATTAAAAAATATTACAGGAATATAAATTTCATACTCGGCACGCAGGCCGGAAATATAAACAAAAAGGCCTTCGAGGGCCAGCACAAGTTTGGGCTTAAGCCCACTACTCCCCGCCTGGTACTGCAACACCTGTACGCCAACGTCTCGACGAGCGGCGGCCAACTAGTCATCGGTCGGCCAATATAAGCGGGCCAAACATATTGCGCACACCCCCTTTTTGGGGGCTACGGAGCGCATTCCCTGCAAGCGGCCAAATAAACAACTTCCTCGGAGTCTTCTCCGGGAACCCCAGAACATCACCAATCCGGCTCACACGTCTGGATGGGCTTCACACAGCATGCTTAAACCCGTACTCACGCTTCCGGGTACTAATGCAGTTAACTGTGGGGACGTACACGTCAACCCGTCGGGTAGCTCCCTTCCCCCCACCCGTTGGTGGAGCGGGGCTTCCGTGCAAATATGTAAACTGAAGGCTTCACATGCCCAAGTTGAAACATCGTTACCCTTGTCGCGTGTTTGGCGGCGGGGACGGGAGAGGAGCTCCGAGTCGATCCTACTACATGCGGTCGCGTCGGCGTTCGACCTCCACTCCAGGCCGAGCCTTGCTCCAGGCCGAGCCTCGCTCCAGGCCGAGCCTCGCTCCAGGCCGAGCCTCGCTCCAGGCCGAGCCTCGCTCCAGGCCGAACCTCGCTCCAGGCCGAACCTCGCTCCAGGCCGAGCCTCGCCCGGGCTGCTGCTTTGCCGGCAACGGGAGAGAGGGGAAAAGGGGCGGCCGGGCTGCTGCTTTGCCGGCGACGGGGGAGAGGGGAGAATGGCGGCCGTGCCCTGCTGCTTTAGGCGGCGGCGGGAGAGAACGAAGGAGGCCGTGCCCTAGCCCGGGAGGTGGCCGGAGGGAGAGAGGGGGCGGGCGGCCCCTTGCTGCCCCAGGCCTAGGGCGAGAGAGGGAGGGAGCGGCGGCGGCGTTGCTTTGCCAGCGACGGGAGAGAAGGAGCGAGGAAGGGGCGGCCGGGGTTGTGGCTGTGCTGCTCCGAGCCGGCGAGAGAGGGAGGGGGCAGCGGCTGCGCTGTCTTGCCGGCGACGGGAGAGAGCGGGAAATGGGGCGGCGGCGGCGGCGGCCCTGCTTGGCCGAGCCCTAGCGGGAGAAAATCCCCCCGATCTCCTCCTCTCTCTTTCTCCTCTGCTCTTTTATTTTCCCGCGATCGCTGTTGTAACCCCTGCCCTACCCCGCTTCTATTTTTCTTCCTTATCTTTCCTCTCCCGAGCCCTCAAGCCCCCCCTTTAACTTATGACAAAAAAATATATAATACATATATTATATATTATATATATTATCATATAATATATAGTATATATATATATATATATATATATATATATATATATATATATATATATATATATATATATATATATATATATATATATATATATATATATATATATATATATATATATAATTAAGAACCCCTGCGCATAGAACCTTCGCACGCACGCACGCACGCACGCACGAGGACCCGCACGTCCTCAAACGGGGTCTCATCGACTCGTCGCTCATAACACGTCCCTAGGCTGACATTTGGGGAGGGTCCCACTCGCCTGGCTACGGGGTTGTACACGGTCCAACGTGCTTCAGAAATTCGCCTAAGGCAAAATCGGCGAGAATCGAAGGTGATTCTCGTCGATTCGGCGAGAATCAGCCAGTGATTCTTGACGATTTTGACTTAGCGACAGATTTGCACGCTCTGATTTAGCCGGATAGAGACGGCGAAAATCAGCCAGTGATTCTCGATGATTCGGCGAGAATCACTTATTCTCGCCGAATGGCGAGAATCACTTAGTGATTCTAGTCGATTATTACTTAGACGATTTTTCGTCTTTCCACCCATGAGCTGCTCTTTGACCCATCCTTGCTCCTTGTATGCTCTTGCATTATCACAGCCCTGTACTTGAAAATAAGTACACTCCAATAGAGAGAGTACACGTAGGCCAACACAGTGATCTGCTCAACGAGGGATTACGTCGCGCAGACCCGTGTATATTGACCTACTGTACCCTGACATTGGTGTGTACTTAGCGTGGAATAACTGCAAGCACAACTTAAAAGATTTCATCAAATACATTGTCTATTTACCTTAGCTTGTTCAGGGGCTTCTTCAAACAGTCAACTAATCTGATCCCAAGTAAACCAAATTGCAATAGAAGAGCAAGAATCTTGTACTATCAAAAAAACTTTACAGAGAGAGGCATACTAAAAATGTTTAAGTTGTCTTACCTAAATCACCTAGAGGGGGGGTGAATAAGTGAGTTGTGCATCTTTTTGCGGAATAAAAAATTAACGAGCGATGCACAAAAAATTAACCAAGCATTCACAGACGACACCAAGAATTATAGTGGTTCCCCAACCTTGGGTACATCCACTTTCCACTCACCGATCTAGCAATGCACTAGACTCAACTACTCCACTAATCTAGGATTGAAAACAATCCTACACCTCGGAACAACATTCCTACAACTCAATCCCAAAAACTGGATCTACACTCAGAAGATAAAACTTCGTACAAGAACTCAGAGAACAAAGCTCCTACGACTCGGAAAAAGATCTCCTACAAGAATAGTTTGAAATAAACAAATACAAACAACGATTTGATCTCAGATCTTGAAAAATTCTGCCTGTTCTTCTTCCTTGAACTTTGCGGCTTTATCAGAAATGGTTGAAGAAGAATCGGCAAGATCCCTGGATCTGAAATTCTCTGGACTCAGCAAGATCAAGTATTGGATCTGTAGTTTGTAGAATGACTTGATCTCTGAATCAACTTCTCTGACTCAATCTGGATCGAAAACGCTTTTGGCGATGAAGGAGATGAGCTGCGGCGCTTCCAATTATGGAAAGTAAATTAGGGATTCTGAATTCTTATTGTTCCTTCTTGAGGCTGCTTGTTATTTTTCTTAGGGTTGGTCGAAAATGACAAGACCTTTTATAGGACTTGCCTAATGGTCATAATCATAATAAATGACAGCCACGTGGACCAATCACATGCTAATGAGATTTGAAATTACGTCTATCTGGACTTAGAAGATTTTTATAAAAATAGTACGGGTGTTCTCGAGGAGGAGGATTGTACTCGAGAAAAAAATCTTACTGGTTCTCAAGAAGAACAATGAGGATCTCGAGAAAAACACTTAGAAAAAATGTGGAGGTGGAAATCTGCAGTGTCGAGACGGAAAGAAGTACTCGAGAAAAATATACTTTTGTTCTCGAGAAGAATCATTCTGGTACTCGAGAACAGATAATCATCTCGAGAACAAATGTCTGGCTCTCGAGAAAAATACTCTATGTCTCGAGAAATAACTTCTGCATCTCGAGAACAAACCATAGTATTCTCGAGAATAAATTTGGTCTTCTTGAGAAAAAGACTTAGAGAAATAATTGTTTGGAAAAGAAACAACCCGAGAAGAAATGTCATATAGTACTCAAGTACATAAGCCTGATGTAGCCCTTCTCGAGAACAACATTAAGCTTTCTCGAGAACAACTTCTGCCACTCGAAATTAAGAAAAGTCTAACTCGAGAAATATCTTAAGTCCCTCTCGAGTACAAATATAGTACTCGAGAAAAATACTTAGACAAATCTGAAAAACTGAAAAACTTAATTCTTCATTAAAATTAGCATCCATCTTTTCTCTTGCCCTTAGTGCTTGAAAAGGAAGTGTGTCCCAATAGAGACGCTACACATGAGTCAACACCATGGATCACACAATGAGGGATTACATTGTATGGTCCTATGTTTGGAGACTCATTGTAGACTGACATTGGTCTACACTTAGCAATTAAGTCATGCAAACACTTAACTAAAAATAACATCAATTACAAACTTAATTCATCTTAGTTTAAGGGTGACTTCATACAAATCTGGGCTATTGTGGATGAAATACCCAACAATATCCCCCTATTTGTAGAAGTCAAAACTCTCTTCACTAAGGTGAATTACTTCAAGAGAAAAATAAATAAAGAAACTAATAGCATGATAATTGGGATAAATGCAGTAATATGTAAAAATCAGATCAGTAGAATTAGAAGTTCATATAAACAGAAATTTATTTAAGAGAAAATTTAAATTCCACAATTTCAATCATAATGAGAACTTGCAGCATCTTCAATTTATTGATCTTGTTGATGTTGCTTTTCCTGTCTCTCTAGCTTCTCCTGTTGTCTCTTTTGGTAGCTGAATGGCTTGGGGAAATACTTAGGAGGTCTAGGTAGAGATTTTGGATTATTTCTGCCATATATTCTGTCATAAATCCTTCTCTTTGTAAGAGACTTATCATATAAATCTCATTCATTTGAGCTGTAATGCAAGCTTCTCTTTTCATTGTAGTCAACTACAAGCTTCAGAGTTTCAAAAATAAGAGACTTGGAAGTAGGACTCTTAACTTCAGTATACTCTTGAGGTCTTTTCCCTTCAGCTTCTGGATGTGGAGTTGATCTACTTGCTGAGGCTCCATCACTATATTTCCTTCTTTTGGCTTTCTGAACTTCTGGAGGATGAGGAGGCATACTTGTTTACTCTGATTCCCACACCTGTTCATAAACATCAGGAGGGGGACCTTCAAAATAATCTAGAGGTGGTCCTTAAAAATACTCTGGAGGTGGAGAGAAGGTTGACCTGTTTACATCCAGGTGAGCAGGAGGAGGTGCAAAAGGATCCATAGCTAGTTCAGGAAATAACTGATTATGCATCCATATAGAAGTATCAAAAGTATATAACTTAGTACTTTTGATTTCTTTAAGCACAAATGTCTGGATGTCTTTCATTTGATCTTCTCACTGATTTTTCATTGTCTGAGCTTGTTTTTCTAGTAGTTCTTTCACTTTATCCTCCCCCCTTCTGACTTCTAGGGAGAGGGTACTTATGACATCTTCTTTAAACTTTTCAAATTCTTCACAAGTTTTGAAATTCCTTTCCTCAGCTCTCTTGTCTAGCTGAATTTGATTATTAGCAAGGGTAACAGATTGTTCCATCACTGTACCTATGCTTGTAATTTTATGGTCTATAGCTTTTCCACCAATTCACAGGAGCCTTTTAAATTCATCTATGTTGTTTTGGATTTCAGCAAATCCACTACTCATTTCTTGCTCTAATACAGTTACCTTGTCAGTGACAACTTTCAGAGAATCATCAAAGTATTTTCTCTGATCAGCAAGCATAACTTCAATTTTTTGTAGAATGGTACCTTCAGGGAAGATTTTTTTTCTGAGTAGATGGTGGAGGCTGAGCAGGGACAGACCATGGAAGAATTTCTTCAAGTACAACAGTAGAAGTAGATGCTAACTTTTTGTTTACAGTGTTGTCTTCTTCTTCAGTATCTGAGGGCAGCAAAGAGGGAATGTTGAATTCGAGACTTGAAAGTCTTTGTTCTGCAGCTTCTACTGGAGTGTCATCTTCTGAATCATGAATTGAAACAACTTCATCATCATGCATATCTTCAGGAGATTTCTCAGGTTTATGTACATGTGATTTTTCAGCTTCTGGAGATTTTTCTATGTGAAGAGGAGACTTTGCTGCAGACTTGGCTGGTGGTTCAGGAGACTTGGGAGATGGTGCTGTAGAATAAGGATGATCTTCAGTAACATAGAAGGGGTAGTTCTTTGGAAGATAATTCCTCTATCATCCTGGTAATGTCATCATCAGTGGACAAAATTTGATCTTGAGCCTGGGCATCTGTCAGGTTTTCTGAGTCAGGAAAATCAACAGCAGGAGAATTTGGAATTTCTGTATGCAGCAAAGGTGAAGCGGCAGCAGCAGCAGATGGAATAGAGGGTGCAAAAACAGAGGTAGATGGAATTTCTTCTAAAACTATATTGGCAGCAGCAACAGGAGAAGTATCTTTTTGTTGGTCTGGATGAAGAGCAGCAGGTGGATTAGTTTAAGGAGGAATCTCTATAGCAGCAAGAGTAACTGTGGCTGGAATTTCTGAAGAGATTGTTGCTGGAGTTGGAGTTGGCTGGGCTGAGACAGATGGGGCAGGTTACCCCTCAATAACTGAATCAGTTATCTGATGTGAAGAAGAAGATGGGGTCCTGTCCACATCTTCAATTTCCTGTAGAGCTTTATCAGTCTTCTGTAATTTAACCTCCCATCTCTGGATGGAGGTAATGGAAACCTTCTTCATGTGGTGGAGGGTTGTGCCCTTTTTCATGGAAAAGTTTTTTGGATTCATCTGATTCAGGTAGAGAGAAATTATCCTGCCATAGTTTGGGCTCTTAATGCAGGCCTTAATCTTGTCAAATAACATCATACCCTACTGGAACTTATTTCTACAGATAACTGCTGTCATTAAATCAAAGAACTTAGGGGTTATATAACTTATAGAACTTATTTTGCATAGAAGTACTTTGCCCAGTATGTCTGCCAGTAACTTGTTTTCAGCATTCATGAATTGTCTTCTAATTATGTGAGATGAGTGGGGAATCCCACAGAAACTATAAGATCTCTCATAGTCAGTTTCTTCCAGATCATCTTCTTCATCTATTACTGGAAGTTATAGAAATTGAGAAACAGAGAGGGCAATCATCTTTACCTTAATATCTTTAATCTTTGACTCGATCACCTTGCCATTCCTTTTAACTTTGGCGTGCTGGAAGAACTCTTTAACATCAGAAGTTAGAATACAGCAAGGTTGTTCCAGAAAAAATGACAACCCGGCGGTTTCGAGTAGAAGTAGAACATTCTTGAAATCGTCTGAAATATCTGCAATTCCTGTAGAAATGAGTTCACTCCCGATCCCAAGCTTTGAAGACGAAGCCATGAATGTCTATAAATTGATCTTGACTGGCCGGCGAATGGGAAAACTGGCTTGCTGCAGACGATGGAGACGGAGGAAGACCAAACGGCTTTTCTGGGGAGGAAGACCAAATGGATTTTCTCGAGAGGAAGGGTTTTGAAATCGAGAATAAAAATTTCTTAGACTTATTTCTATTTATAGTTACCTCTAATTTTGATGATTAAACATATAAATAATCATTAAAAGTACCTAGAATGAGGCGGTTAAGCACCTGGGTACCGATATGAAAAATTGAACTTGAAGAAAAATTTGACACCATATTTCTTGAGAGGGCTAGTTGTTCTCTAGAATAAGTTTGTCAGCACTCGAGTATAATATGCATTGGTCTCGAGTAGAATGAGCCATGTTCTCGAGTAGAGTACTCCTTGTTCTCGAGTAGAATATTTAGTCTCGAGAAGTAGGTCTGCTGTTGTCGAGAGGCAAGTCTGTTGTTATTGAGTACAAGTGTTGTACTCGAGAAATGGAGTCCAAATTCTGAAATTTTCTAATGTTTGATGTAAAACCAGATCTTGACCTTGCCTGTTATCTTTGTCTTCATTCTTCTTCATCCTTGTTGAGCATGCCAAGTTCTGTTTTGAAGAACGAGAACCTGGCCTCATCCAGCGGCTTTGTGAAAATATCTGCAATTTGCCTGTCAGTTGGGACATATTGTAGATCTATGTCCCCATGCTCCACATGCTCCCGGATGAAATGGTAACGCAGCTCTATGTGCTTTGTCCGTCTGTGAGAGACTGGATTGTTGGCTATTGCAATCACACTAGAGGAGTCGCAAAACAAAGGAATGTTTTGGACTTGCAGTTTGTAATCTTCAAGCTAGTTCTTTATCCACAACAATTGTGCACAACAACTGCCGGCAGAAATGTATTCTGACTCGACCGTTGAGATTGCTACACAATTCTACTTTTTGCTGCTCCATGATATGAGCCTCCTTCCAAGGAATTGACAAGTCCTGGAAGTGCTCTTTCTATGATCTTTACTTCCTGCAAAATCTGCATATCAGAAACCAATTAGTTCACTATCATTACTTCTTGGGTACCATAAGCCAAGATTTTTTGTACCTTTAAGGTATCTCAAAATCCGCTTTGTAGTAGTGTAGTGAGATTCCTCAGAGTTCACTTGAAATCTAGTGCACACGCATGTTGAAAACATTATATCCGGTCTACCAGCAGTAAGATAGAGCAAGGAACCAATTATGCTTCTGTACTTGGTTTCATCAAAAGGTTTCCCTTTCTCATCCTTGTCCAGAGACATAGTTGAACCCATTGGAGTCCTCATAGAGGTTGAGTTCTCCATTTCAAATTTCTTAATTAACTCCTTGGTGAACTTCGTCTGAAAGATGAAAATTCCATCTTCAGATTGTTTCACCTGAAGTCCTAAGAAATACTTCAGCTCTCTCATACTACTCATTTCAAACTTCCCTTGCATAAGTTTTGAAAACTTTTTGCAGTGGTTGTCGTCAGTAGAGCCGAAAATGATATCATCGACATAGATTTGCACTGATACCTTTTATTTCCCTAAGAAATAATGTCTTATCTATCTTTCCTCTTGTGGACTTGTTCTCAAGAAGAAAGTTAGACAATGTCTCATACCAAGCTCGAGGAGCTTGTTTCAAACCATATAATGCTTTAAATAAAAGATAGACATGATCAGGAAAGTTATAATCAACGAAACCTGGAGGTTGTTCCACATACACCTCTTCCTTTATGTCACCAATAAGGAATGCCGACTTCACGTCCATCTGATAGATAGTGAAGCCCTTAAGTGCAGCATATGCTAGGAACAACCTGATTGCCTCCAGCCTTGCCACTAGAGCATATGTCTGGTCGAAGTTGATTCCTTCTTCTTATCTGTATCCTTTGGCAACGAGTCTGTCCTTATTCTTTATTATTGTCTCATCCTCGTCCATCTGGTTCCTATAAAGCCATTTTGTCCCGATGACATTCTTACCTTTGGGTCTTGGAACAAGTTTGTAGACTTGGCAATGCTTGAACTAATTCAATTCTTCTTCCATTGTCATTATCCATGACGCGTCTGAGTTTGCTTCCTCAAACTTCTTCGGTTTAACCTGTGATAGAAAACTCAAATATAAATTCTCATTAGCTTTACCTCTACGAGTTCTGACACCATCCCAGGGATCTCCTATGATTTGGTCCATCGGGTGATCCTTCAAGTGTCTGAGCTCTAAGGTCCTTGCATCTGGAGCTTCTTCAACCATAGGAGTGACTTCATCAACTTGAATGATTTCTTCATCTTGATCATCAACCTCTCCAATTGGGGTTGGAGTGGTGATCTTGATGAACTTTTCACCTTTTTCTTCAGTTGGCTCATCCAAGTTTAATTCTTTTAGCTTTGAAGCTGTATTTTTAATAAACACACTAGAAGAGCTGTTTTGCAGCAAACTCGTCTCATCAAATACAACATGAATAAATTCTTATACAACTAGGGTTTTCTTATTAAAAATCCTATATGCCTTACTATGGCTACTATACCCTACGAAAATACCTTCAAAACTCTTTTTGCTAAATTAGATAGTGTGATACTTACCATTATTAAGGACGAAACACTTACAGCCAAATATTCTAAAATATGAGATAGTCGCATTCCTTCCCTTTAATAGTTCATAAGGTGTCTTATTATGATTCTTGTTTATGAGTGCTCGATTTTGTACGTGGCATGCAGTGTTGACGACTTCAGCCCAGAAATATTCCGGAAGTGATCCATCACTCAACATGGTCCTGCAGGCCTCTATGAGTGTTCTATTCCTTCTATCAGCTACTCCGTTCTGTTGAGGAGTACGAGGAGAGGAGAACTCATGAAAGATACCTAGGCTTTCACAAAATTCTGTCATGGCCCCAGACTTGAACGCTGTTCCATTGTCACTTCTGATTTTGACTACGGAACAGTTGTACTCATTCTGGACCTGCCTGACAAAACTAGTAAGGATGTCAAAAGTATCTTACTTATGTTTTAGAAATAACACCCACGCAAAGCGCGAGTAATCATTAATAATAACCAATGTATAGTCCTTACCTCGCAAACTTCTAACTTGTAGTGGACCGAACAAGTCCATATGAAGTAGATGTAAACATCTATTAGAGTCTTTGCCAATAATGCTTTTAAAGGTATCCATTATTTGCTTGCCTTTTACACATGCATGACAAGGTCTATCTTTAGCGTACTTGACATTTGGGGCATCATGTACTAAATTAAGAGAAAATAATTTGTTAATAGTTTTAAATTAATGTGTTATTCTCTTATGTCATTGGTCACCAAGAGACACACTATCTTTAGCCAAAAAGCACACTGGTGTAGAAGAGTCTATAGAAATAAAACTTAAACAAAATATGTTTCTACTAGGAGTGCCTGATACAATTGTTTCCATATTATCTACCGATTTTATCAAGCACTTTTTTGCATGAAATTTTATTATGTATCTTTTATCGCAGAGCTGGCTTATGCTTATAAGAATATGTTCCAATCCTTCAACATAAGCTAGATTTGAGAAGGATACACTACCGTTAGTAATCATACCGTAGCCTTTAGTAATTCCTCGGTCTGAACCTCCAAAGATGACCTTTGGCCCATTCATGACTGGAGAATAATTCTGGAGAAGGCTTCTTATCCCGATCATATACCGAGAACATCCACTGTCCAAATACTAGATAAGAGTTTTGGTGGCCTTTGGACATACCTGCAATCACAAATCAGTTTGCCTTATGAACCCAAACACGTTTTGTCCTTGGTCTCTAGTTAGAACACTCCCCCTACGTGTATTAATATTATGAGTGGTCTTTCTCACATTGCTAACTTGAGGAGTTACATAATTTCTGGAATTAAACCAGCAATCAATGGCAAAGTGACCAATTTTGCCGTAGCACCAACAGTCAAACCTGTTGTAACTTTGCCTGAAATTCTCCTGCATGACCTTTTGAGAGTGTGGTCTAGCAGGGGCAGCAGTCTTGGAGGTAGAAGCTTCATGATGATGATATTCACATGGCTTCTTATCCTTAAGAGGCGTTTCCACAATAGGCTTTACTTTTGGTGCCTTCTTGAAGTTATGACCATGATTATAAGGGTCATATCTCTGAAGAGTAATCTCTTCATAAGGTGTCTTAAAGACACTTTCACCAAAGTTCTGGGGACGGGTCCATCCTTGATAATGAGACTTGGGATCTACATAAGTAGGCCTAGCAAAGTGACCGTAGGACGAATCAAGATCAAACTCTTTCGTTGGAAATATAATCTTCTTAAAAGAAGTCTGATCTTGAGGAGCTTTCCCCTTCTCCTTGGCCAAAGCCTTCTTGGCCACCTTATTCTTCCTTTGAGTTTTATTTCTCCTAGAAGATTTACTAGGAGAATCAACATGGCCGAGGCCAGCACCTTTGGCATGAGCTGAGAATTCAGCAACAAAAGGAAGGACAGTCTTGGGCTTTGAGAAACTTTGAACAAGTTTCTTTTCCGCTGCAAGTTGTTCTTCCAATTCTTTGATGATCTTCTCCTTCAGATCTAGGTGCTCGAGAGCCTTATTGTATTATTCAATGACAGCATTGTAATTCTCTCTGAGTGAATCTGTATTGGAGACTTCCTCTCTTAGAGTGCTCTCTTCAGCCTTGAGAGACTTTATCTCCTTGGCTTGAGTTTTCACGACTCTTCGACATTTGTCGTAAGCCTTGATTATCTCTTTATAATGTGCTATGAGTTCAGACTCATCGTCAGAAGAGTTGTCTTCATGATCATGATCAGAACCATCTGATTCAGAAGGAGGGGTGTGAGAATTTACCTTCCCAGTGAACTGAGGTTCTTGTTCATCATCAGTTTGTGCCATTAGCCCAAAGTAGGCTTCCTCTTCTTCACTTGACTTAGATGAGTCAGAGTCGGTAAGAGTCTTGCCCTTCTTGGCTACTAGGCTTCTTTCAGTTCTCTTCTTATTATATGAATATTTCTTCTCCTCTCTCTTTCCACCCTCCTCCTTCTTGTGAGGGCAATCAACGATGACGTGACCTGTCTTATTACAATAATAGCAAACGATGTCAGAAGAAATATGTTTATTCTGTTTAGTATTATACCTGTCTTGGCTACTTGAGCCTTTCGTGTGTCGATCACCATCATGACATGATCTTCTGTGCGAGGCATATTTGCCTCTCCATTGTTTCTTCTTGTTCAAGAATTTCTTGAACTGCCTTGAAAGAAGAGAAAACTCTCCCTCAGATAACTCTGAGTCTGAGGTACTTGACTCTGAAGTTTCTTCTTCACTATCCTCCTGTGCAGGAGCAGGTGATGCAACTTTGACTTTCCTTGAGTTGTATACCTTTAGTGCGACAGACTTCTCCTTGGATGACCACCAACTCTTCTCTTCTTCAGCTTTTCTAGAATTGATCTGCAGCTCATATGACATCAGCTTTCCGAAGAGATTCTGAGGGTCAATCTCTGCCAACTTGCCAAACTCCCTAATAGCACAGACTTTATTGTCCCATTCCTTAGTCAGGGTGTAACCCCCCTAGCTGATACAACATGATGTTGTCACGGCTCCGCTCTAGGCGACGCTACCAGGCTGCAGCCCAAGCACCCCAACGACGCTACCGGGCTGCAGCACAAGCACCCCAACCCCTCTCCCTCCATGGGCGGGTTGTTGGTGGTCACAACCTCCCTTTGATGAGCGAACTCGACAGTTAAGCTGGGTCGTACGGGGACTTCCCAGGAGGTCACCCATCCTAGTACTACTCTCGCCCAAGCACACTTAACTATGAAGTTCCTTCACTTCTCATCACCAATTGAACTGCAGCTCAATTGGAGATGAGAAGTGAAGGAATTCCATAGTTAAGTGTGCTTGGGCGAGAGTAGTACTGGGATGGGTGACCTCCTAGAAAGTCCCCGTACGGCGCAACATAACTGTCATCAAAGGGAGGCTGTGGCCACCAACAACCCGCCCGTGGAGGGAGAGTTATTGGGGTTCTTGGGCTGCAGCCCGGTAGCATCGCCTAGAGCGGAGCCGTGACGCTGTCACGCTGTATCGACTAAGGGCGTTACACAAGGACCTTAGAAACTTATCATTCAGCTCTCCATTTGTGAACACCCAGCCATATACTCTTAGGCCGTTAACAATCTTGAAGAAACTTTCAAAGGTATCTGCAATTGAAACCTTTGGTCCTTATCGGAATGCTTCATATTTCTGATTTAGAAGGGATCTTCTGTCATCCCTAACTTCTTATGTGCCTTCCATCAAGGTGATAAGAGACTGCCACATTTCCTTAGCGGATTGGCAGTGAATCAGATTCTGCACCATAAAATCATCGACTGCACTTGCTATGATATTTTTATCTTTCTTGTCCAACGAGACAAGTGCAATCTCATCTTTATCAAGATCCATTAACTTCTTAGGAACCTTTTTGGTAGGATCAATATTGGAGACGATCATTGGAACATAAGGATCTTCTTCAACAATCATGAAAATCCTTAGATCCACAACTTTCATGAAAAATTTAATCATTTCTTTCCATATGTGAAAGTTGGTCTTTGTGCACAGAGGAAGCTTTGAAAAATCCTTGGCCTTGTCCATGCTTGGATAACTCAATGGACAACTTGGGACAGATCTGTTCAAGGTGTTAACCTTTTTATGAACAACCTCCCTCTGATACCAATTGAAAATGTTTAAGTTGTCTTACCTAAATCACCTAGAGAGGGGTGAATAGGTGAGTTGTGCATCTTTTTGCAGAATAAAAAATTAACGAGCGATGCGCAGAAAATTAACCAAGCATTCACAGACGACACCAAGAATTATAGTGGTTCCCCAACCCTGGGTACATCCACTTTCCACTCACCGATCTAGCAATGCACTAGACTCGGATACTCCACTAATCTCAGATTGAAAACAATCCTACACCTCGGAACAACGTTCCTACAACTCGATCCCAAAAACTAGATCTACACTCGGAAGATAAAACTTCCTACAAGAACTCGGAGAACAAAGCTCCTACGACTCGGAGAAAGATCTCCTACAAGAATAGATTGAAATAAACAAATACAAACAGTGATTTGATCTCAGATCTTGAAAACATCTGTCTGTTCTTCTTCCTTGAACTTTGCGGCTTTATCAGAAATGGTTGAAGAAGAATCAGCAAGATCTCTGGATCTGAAATTCTCTGGACTCAGCAAGATCAAGTATTAGATCTGTAGATTGTAGAATGACTTGATCTCTGAATCAACTTCTCTGAATCGATCTGGATCTAAAATGCTTTTGGCGATGAAGGCGATGAGCGGCGGAGCTTCCGATTATGGAAAGTAAATTAGGGATTCAGAATTCTTATTGTTCCTTCTTGTGGTTGCTTGTTATTCTTCTTAGCATTGGTCGAAAATGACAAGACCTTTTATATGACTTGCCTAACGATCATAATCATAATAAATGACAACCATGTGGACCAATCACGCGCTAATGACATTTGAAATTACGTCTGTCTGTACTTAGAAGATTTTCAGAAAAACAGTACAGGTGTTCTCGAGGAGGAGGATTGTACTCGAGAAAAAAAATCTTACTGGTTCTCGAGAAGAACAATGAGGATCTCGAGAAAAACACTTAGGAAAAAATGTGGAGATGGAAAGAAGTACTCGAGAAAAATATACTTTTGTTCTCGAGAAGAATCATTCTGGTACTCGAGAACAGATAATCATCTCTAGAACAAATGTCTGGCTCTCAAGAAAAATACTCTGGGTCTCGAGAAATAACTTCTGCATCTCGAGAACAAACCATAGTCTTCTCGAGAATAAATTTGGTCTTCTCGAGAAAAAAACTTAGAAAAATAAACGTTTGTAAAAGAAACAACCCGAGAAGAAATGTCATATAGTACTCGAGTACATAAGCCCTTCTCGAGAACAACATTAAGCTTTCTCGAGAACAACTTCTGCCACTCGAAATTAAGACAAGTCTGAATCGAGAAATATCTTAAGTCCCTCTCGAGTACAAATATAGTACTCGAGAAAAATACCTAGACAAATCTGAAAAACTGAAAAACTTAATTCTTCATTAAAATCAGCATCCATCTTTTCTCTTACCTTTAGTGCTTGAAAAGGAAGTGTGTCCCAATAGAGAGGCTACACATGAGTCAACACCATGGATCATATAACGAGGGATTACATTGTATGGTCCTGTGTTTGGAGACTCATTGTAGACTGACATTGGTCTATACTTAGCAATTAAGTCCTACAAACACTTAACTAAAAATAACGTCAAATACAAACTTAATTCATCTTAGTTTAAGGGCGACTTCATACAAATCTGGGCTATTGTGGATGCAATACCCAACACATACATGACGAGACATGATTCACCAATATATATGATGGAAGCAGAAAAGTACAAGGCAAAGAACTAGCCACGCGGTCTCAAGAAGAAGCCGCCGACCCTACTGAGATGCCTAGGGAGTCCGCTAAAGCCGCCTAGCCGCCTAGCCGCAAGACCACAACCAAGCCACGCAGACAACCTGTTATTCTAATGCTGAAAAAGAACTCTATCCACTGATATGCAAGCTGCCTAACCGCGAGGTTGCCTAGTTGCCAGATCCCACAAACTGCTGCTGCCGAACTGAACATGCCGCCAGAAGCGGACAACTTATTGAACTGGGAAGGAGTTGCAAAAGAGAAGACCCCCTGGTTGTAAGCCACGACCTGCTACTAACCGCTGGTTGCTATCTGCACTGTCCCTGACCGAAATCAGAACCAAGTCCCTGGATTTCTAGCGCTATCCGCACAACCTGCACAACACAAACCCAGTCAACTCTTTAAACCGCGCAGATATAAAACCCTGTCTACAACAACTAGTCAATCTCACTTACTGTTCATTAGTTGTTAGTTGATGTGACAGGGGGCCCTATTTATAGGCGTAAAGAGGAGTGTGATCACCGCCCTGGCTGATATGATCACCACCATATCCCGTAGCGAGCACCAAGTGTATCCGTATAGCCGCAGATACACAACCAGACTGCCGCGACTAGGCTAGACAGCTAGTCTGTCAAGGTCTCACCACCAAAATCAGAAACCAAGCCAATCAGCCTTATCACCAAGACAATGTTAGACTTGATCGCGATACAGCCGGACTCTGCGAATACCGCCCCAGTCCACCCACCTGCGGACCCAGATTTAGTCCACATGCTCCTGCGGACACCACTCCGGTCTGCATACCCCGAGCCAACAACCAAAGCTCACAAGACTGATAACTGCCGAACTCGGCGAACAGAGGTATCAGTCAGCGCAAACCACATGATCTACCAGACTGAGCTAGTCGGGGCAAACCGGCGAACTCTGACACCAGTTCGCTCTAACAGTAAAACTCTGCGGTTACCACTAACTGCGCCACCAGAGATAGACCAAGGAACACGCCATGTCGATCTACCAAGCTCTAGTCCAGTCCGCAACCCGGACTCCGCGAACTCCATACGAGTCCGCACCTCGCCTGTCTTGGAGAGCTCCGCAGATAATAATTTTATCCACCCGGTTACCTTTTGGGAACCAATTGCCTGCTGAACACAAGCCGGCATGACTAGCCGCCACTTATGTCCGCACAGACAGCACGAATTGACCGCCCAGGCCGCCAAAGCACAAGCTAACTATAACACCATTGCCGACCTAGCTAGTCGCCAGTCCAGTTCGCACGACCGCATGAACATGCCGCCACTTTCACTTCATAATTTTCAACACTCCCCCTTGAAGTGAGAAGTGGTAAGCAGCCCCGAGAGTCCCCGCAACCGTGAACATGGCCCCTCTGATAGCGATATCAAGACGATGTCCACGATATAGTCCTCTCTCCGTACATAACAGACCATAAGGGACCCCTCCAGCACCTCCCAAAAGGAGTCATACTTCCCTCTGCCTTCTTCTCCAGCTTTAACACCCACTTGTATGTCACATATGTAACACTATCAACCTTGGACACAAGGTCACAAGCCTCGTCTCGCTTGAGGGCAGTCACCTCCTCATCCTTGGCGCTATCCCACTCCTTAACTCTAGTGGCTTCTTCAAATCTTGAAGGCTCTCGCTTGATCATAGGGCCTGTGAAGAACAAGAGATCGAGCTCACCGTGTTTTCTTCGCTATATCAAGCTGGTGGGTTGATGATCTTCTTCGATCTTCGAAGAGCATGATCACGGCTAACCACCTCCACTACTTCTTCTAAACCAGCTCTGTTCCTGGGCAAAACTAGAGCATCGCTCCCCTTGCTTCCTGAGCAAGAAGCTACCACCATGGAACTAGAAGTACCTGGAGCATCGCTCCCCCTGCTTCTTGAACCAAAAGCCTCCACCCTGGAACTAGAAGCACTTGGAGAATCGCTCCCCCTGCTTCCTGAACCAGAAGACTACGCCCTAGAACTAGAACAACCTGGAGCTCCTGGTGACACAGGCAGTTCCAACAGATGATCTTCAGCAGCCTGCTCCTGCCCGTCATCCAATCTGCTTTCCTGTAGCTCCATAAAGGAGCCACTACCATATGACGTCAGCTCGTCGAAGACCACGTCTCTTGAGATGACAAACTTCTTCATCACTGGATCCATACACTTCCATTCCTTCTTTCGCTTATCATATCACACAAAGACAAGCTTCCTCGCCTTCACATCCAGCTTTGTCCTGAGAGCATCCGGGACGTGTACATAGCAGGTTGACCCAAACACCCAAAAGTCTTCCACACCGGGCTTCTACTTGAACATCAACTTATGAGGATACTTTAGGTTGATCAGACTCAGAGGCATTCGATTGATGACGTATGCCACACATGACATCCCCTCCGCTCAGAAGGCCCTAGGTCCCAATTTGCGCTAGACCCCTCGCACTTGTTTGAGTCAGGAGAGTTGACTCAGGCTCGGGGTGTACTGGTAACAAGCGTCAAGTGATACTCGACTAATAGGGTAAAATCTATTTAGAATAGTTCTGGACCCAACAAGGCGTTGAGTGTGTTAGAAACCAGGCCGGGGTCCCATGTAATGCCCCCGAATTTTCGATGTTATTTTTGATTTGGTGTCGTCATATTTATGACCTCGGGGCGTTACCCCCCTTCTTACGTTTTGTTGACAGCGCCGCACCATTTGTGCATTTTTGCGTCCGTTGGGTCTGGTTGATCGGATTTTGTGGCTTTGATTGAGTTGAATGTCTTCCTTGATTTAAAGGATGAAGTTTTGAGGCTTTGGACGTTTCCAATTTTATTGCGATCCGAGCATTTTGGAGTCTCGGCGTGTGTTTGGACCCTTGTGGTGATTTTTGCTTGTGTAAGCATTTGTTGTTGTGTCTCAAGAATGGTACGTCGGATTCTAGGGTTGTCCTCGCTCTAAATTCGTAGAGTCACATTTTATCCCAGATGTTAGTCAAATTAGAATTTCTGATAATTACCCTACTTAGTACTCGAGATGGACAGTCTTGTCCTCGAGAGAGATCGTTGTGTACTCGGGAGCTTTGGCCCTTCGTTTCTCGAGAGGTCGAGACTTGTTCCTGAGTAGTGTGTTGATTCCCTAGGATGCCTTTTCTTGTACTCGAGAAAAATTCGTCTAGCTCTCGAGTAACGCTTCTAGTTCTCTAGAGGTCTACTTTTGTACCCGAGTAATGCTTGTGTTGTTCCCAAGTAATACTAGTTTGTTCTCGAGACGTACCTTATCGTTCCCGTGATGTGTAGTCATGCTCTCGAGAAGTCCCTTTTACTTCTCGAGATGGTTATTTAGTACTCGAGTAATATTCTTTTGTTCTCGAGATATACCCTTTGTACTCGAGAATTGCCTCCCGGGTACTCGAGAAATCTCTCCTTCATTTCTCGAGTTACCTCCTTCACTCGAGAAATTTCCCTCTTTACTCGAGAAATTGTTTTTTTCTTGACCTCGAGAACTATCCTCCTGATTCTCGAGAAGCCCATTTCAGTATTCGAGAAGTCCTGTTGTTCTCGAGAGGTGTTTCTCGAGAAGGCATGTTATTGTCGCGCGACGTCTTGTCCTGTTCTCGAGTGGTGTGCCCATGAGCTCTAAACCTGGATCGTTATGAGGTGTGACTTCATGATTTTCTTCATTGCGGGTGTTAATTATGGGCAAATCCACTGCCACAACGTTTGATTCCTCTGTTAGTACTTTGTGGGACTCTACCGGGTGTTTGGGCTTTTGCGATGTATGGTGGAGTATCCAATCTCCCTCGTATTTATGACAGATTAATATATCCATGGGGGTGTGTCCAGATGAGTTGACCACCCTGCCCGTTTTGTTTTTTTGGTGGAGTTGACCACAACTGGCTATTAGAGTTTTGCCTTCTTCCTGATGATTTAATCATGACATTTCCCCCTTATAGTCTTGTTCATTTGGGGTACTTTTGTTATACGTGACGCTTCACGTAAGTGTTCCCTTTTTGGCTTTGGTACCTTACTGTTGTACTTTGTTTAAGTATCTTTCCTTTGGTCTTGGGTTAGTACCCCTTGACTTTGTTTACTTCTGCTTACTTTCTGCCATCACTTGTACATTCTTGCTGAGGTGTTCTGTCTTTGGAATGCCTGAGGTTCAGAGCTGTAGCTGATTGCGGTGCTGGTCTTGGAGTTCTTGAGGAGCAGTGTTGGCTGTGGTTTTTGCCTCATCGTAGCGAGGTAGATTGTTGTTTAGTTTGTTTTACTAGTTCAGACATACTTTGTGTTATGTGGGTTCGTGTCAGTTTGTTGAGGCCCACATGATTGATGATTTTGGATGCTTGCTAGCTGCCTAGTTTTCTTTCTGTGTATTTGGATTACTTGCTCTCTGGGATGTTTTATGCTAGGACTGCATGGTAGGTATTTTCAAGTATTAAAACTATTATTATTACCTCATACATTGCATGTTTTAAAAATGTTAAATCACTATTTTTAACGATCGTAAAAATCTACTTTTATTGCTATTATAAACATAGAACTTGCATACCTTGAGGTGTCCTCTGAGAATCTCTAAACTCATGTACGATGTCTAACCTTGTAAAAGAAATATTTTTCGCATTGTTTAATTACCTTTTTGCGTGGAGTAGATGAGCTACTAAGCAGAGGGATACGACTAACTACTACACATAAACTGATTTTGCCTCTAAATAACTTAAAGATCTTTCTTCATGGTCAAGTAGGAGTTTTGCCTGAGCGTTTGCAGTTATCCCCTGCTGACGTGGCATCATGACGCGCAATTTTTTCCCTTACTCTGATATATCTTTAATGGCAGTGAAAAATGCGGGTTGTGATAGTTGGTATCAGAGGGAGGTTGGTTTGACCAGTTGGTCGAACCATCCAATCTCGTATAGTTTGTTTCCCTTCATTCATTTGCATACACACATTGATATGTCATCAGTACGTCTTAACTGAAGCATAGTCACTACACTCATATCATGATAAGAAGTATACGGGGCATATTATGTAGTATGGGATGCATAATATGTGTTTGTATATGGATCCACCATAGGAGGCAACATGTGATGGTTATGTAGTATGAGATGCATAACCATCATCACATGGGTGCCCATTAGAACCTTTTCTTTTCTCGTTGCATGCGATGTTATGTAGTATGAGATGCATAACATTTCATGTGTACGTCGCTCATACATGCATTAAGGCCTTTTTAGAATGCATAGCACTACATACATAACATATCATCGCATAAGCACGCGTGCTAAGTTAAGGTTTACATGATGACACATGTACACACATGATTTTAAATAAGAATAAAGAATTCATGCATACATATCATAGGCACATGTGTAAATAGGATGAGAGGATATCATCCTAAGTAGGACATAACATCATAATCCCAGAGCAAGTTTGCAGCTTAAGTAAGTGTCTTTAAAGTATGGTCCGAACTAGTTGTATGGTGTAGTTGTAATCTAAGATTTTTGATATGTCGTTCGTTATTTTTCCAAAAATGTCGGCTAGACATCCTGCGACGAGGTTAACTCCCCAGTCAGAGGGTGAGTCGTCTAGTGCAGAAAGTGATGCATTGTTCGAGAGTTTGCATCAGAGTAACGAGGCCCTGTCGAGACAGTTAGTTACGATGTAGTCGCAGATTCAGTCCTTATTGTCTGCCGCTCACGCGCAGCAACCCTTAGCGCAAGATTCTGCCGCGGGTCAAGTCGTACCTGCTAACCCTGCTCCTTTGGTGCCCCCAGTAACGCTACCACCAGAGATGAACCTTATATCGCATTTCCAGCGATTGAGGCCTCCCACTTATGACGGGAGTGCCGACTTTATGGTCTTTGATGATTGGATCATCGCTATCGATGAGATGTTCATATATTCGGGGATTGCTGAAGCCCAGAAGGTGATGATTACGGCCTACCTGATAAAAGGCCAGACAAAGACTTGGTGTATTTGGGAAAAGGAAAGTTTGAAGGAAGGATGCTCTTGGCAGTCCTTCAAGAAGATGTTGCTTAAGAAGTTTTTACCCTCGGTCGAGCTGGACCGTCTGATGAATAATTTCCTGTATTTGAAGTAGAGACAGCTCAAAGTGAGCGAATATGAAATTGAGTTCAGTAAGTTGAGCAGATTTGCTCCTGATATGGTAACTTAGGAGACAGGAAGAGTGAAGCGCTTTCTCAGAGGATTAAGAAGCGATGTCCAATAATTGGCATGCGCTTATAGAGCTGAAAGCTATGCTGAGGCAGTGGAAGCCGCTCTGAAGGTTGAGGCGATCGAGAACGCAAAGAATAGAGGTGCCGCGACAAGAAAAGAGAAGAAGAAAGATAATGAGGATGGAAGCTCTAGGTCATCTGGCCCTTCTTCGAAGAAGAAAATTAAAGAAGTATTTAACTTCTGTGGTCGATCTTGCCACCCTTACAAAAGGTGTTTCAAAAGGACTGCCACCTTGAAGCAGCAGCAGGTGCTCGCCATCCAAGGTGTACCCAAAGGAGATCTGGTGTGCACGTACTGTACAAGGAAGGGACATAACGTGAGTCATTGCTGGTTGAAGGAGAGTTCTTGCTTCCAGTACGGGCAGAAGGGGCACCTGAAGTCTTCATGCCCCCAGGCTCAGACACCACTGCAGCTTGCCCCACTTCGGGCTCTGCCGCCGCCATCAAACCAGGACAGAGGAAAAGGAAAGCTGAATGTGGTGACCAGGGAGGAAGCTCGGACCTCTACGCAAGTGTTATTAGGTTAGACCCTAGTTTACTTTTACTCTCTATTGTTGCCCTAGTTTCGTTCATTTATTTATGAATGCTACGGGTTTAGGGGAGTTTAAGGTGAAAAATAGGTGGACACGCGTTCTTTTCGATTCGGGTGCCACCCATTCCTTTGTGGCACGGAGTTTCGTAGATAAACATCGATTGGGCGTGGCTCAATTAGGAGACTTCTTCAACGTCAAACTTCCCTCTGATGATTCAGTGATATCTAATCAAGGATTTCTGAGATGCCATATTTATCTAGGCGATTTCCTAGCCTTTGCGGATCTGATGGTTTTGGATCTGGCAGAATTTGATATGATTTTGGGCATGGACTGGTTGTCCAAGTACGATGCAGTCATCTAGTGCAGGGCAAAGCGATTGGACTTCAATATGTACAATGGCCAACCTATGAGCGTCTATGGTTTTTAGGACAGGGTTTCTCCTATTATTTCTACAGTACGTGCTTTTCGTGCTATAGAGTTTGGTTGTGAGGCGTATTTGGTTTCTATTTCTGCTTTGGAAACAGTTTTTGTTACACCGCGTCTTGAGGATATCTCGGTGGTGCAAGAGTTTCCAGATGTATTTCCTGATTGTCTTCCAGGACTTCCTCCGGTGAGGGAGATAGAGTTTGTGATAGACCTCGAGCTAGGTACTCGTCCTATTGCCAAAGCACCGTACCGTATAGCTCCACATGAGTTGGATGAGTTACGTACTCAGGTCAACGAGTTGCTGCATTATGGTTTTATTAGACCGAGTTCTTCTCCATGGGGTGCTCCCTATTATTTGTAAAGAAAAAGGATGGATCGATGAAGCTTTGCATCGATTATAGAGAATTGAATAAGGTGACCATTAAGAATAGATATCCCTTTCCAAGGATTGATGATATGCTCGATCAGTTGCGTGGTAGCTCGGTATTTTCAAAGATCGATCTTCGTTCAGGCTACCACCAGTTAAGGATTCGTGAGGTAGATATTCCATAGACCGCTTTCCGTTCGCGGTATGGACATTATGAGTTTTTGGTGATGTCCTTTAGTTTGACCAATGCACCCTCTATTTTCATGGATTTAATGAATAGAGTTTTCAAGGATTTCTTGGACCGTTTTGTGATCGTATTCATAGATGACGTCCTTGTGTATTCCCACAGTGTTGAGGAGCATACTCGACATCTGTGATTGGTCTTGTCAACCCGGAGGGAGCATAAGTTATATGTGAAGTTGAGCAAGTGTGAGTTCTGGCTACCTCAGGTGTCCTTTCTGGGTCATGTTGTAAGCAAGGACGGTATTTCCGTAGACCCGACCAAGATTTCTGCTGTGATGGAATGAGAGAGACCTTCTACACCTAAGGAGATTGGGAGCTTCTTAGGCCTGGCTGGCTATTATAGAAGATTCATGGAAGGGTTTTCAGTGTTGTCTGCTCCTCTAACTTGACTTACCTGGAAGAATACTACGTTTATTTGGAGCGATAAGTGTGAAGAAGCTTTCCAGGAGTTGAAGAAGAGATTGTGTATTGCTCCTGTCTTAACCTTGCCTACTGAAGGAGTTGAGTACGCTGTGTATGTGGATGCATCACACATTGGACTTTGCTGTGTTTTGATGCAAGATGGAAAGGTGATCGCGTACGGATCAAGACAATTGAAGATTCCTGAAAGAAACTATCCTACGCATGATTTGGAGTTTGCTGCTGTAATTTATGCACTGAAACTTTGAAGACATTTATTGTATGACGCGTTGTGCAAGATCTATACAGACCATAAGAGTTTGAAGGACATCTTCACTCAGAAGGAATTAAATATGCACAAGCGTAGGTGGTTAGAATATGTGGCTGATTATGAAGTGGAGATCTTTTATCATCCGGGAAAGGCTAACGTAGTAGCCGATGCTTTGAGTAGAAAGATCGACAAAATTTTTAATCTGTCTGTACAGTCCTTGGTGGAAGAATTCTTGTTGATGGACATTGAGGTTGAGAGTAGTGCCTTGCCTGCTAGTTTGGAAGCAGAAGAGCTCTCTTGGATTTCCATAACTAGAGCACACCAGAAGGATGACCCGAATTTATTGCATATCCGGAATAGAACTGAGAAGGTAGAGCTACCTGATTTCTCTTTGGATGAGTTAGATACTCAGAAGTATCAGGGTAGATTTTGCATTCCTGCTTTTGGTGATATTTGGGCTAAGATTTGTACTGAAACTCATGGTTCCAGTGTTGCCTACTCTCCTGGTTGCACTAAAATGTATAAAGATCTAAAGCAAATTGTTTGGTGGTCGGGGATAAAGAATGATATACCAAAGTTTGTGTCGGAATGTTATACGTGTCAGCGTGTTAAAGCTAACCATAGAAGGCCGAGAGGTAAATTGACACCGCTTGATATTCCTACTTGGAAGTGGGAGAGTATTTGAATGGATTTCATCACCGGTTTACCGAGATCTCCCTGTGGGCATGACTATGTTTGGGTGATAGTTGATAGATTGACTAAATGTTCTCACTTTGTGCCTGTTAAGATTTGGTATCTATGAAGAAGATAGCTGAGTTATACCTTGATGAGGTCATAAGATTACATGGAGTGCCTGTCAGCATCGCATCAGATCGAGACTCTAGATTTACGTCTCATTTTTGGAAAAGTTTACAGGAGGGATTGGGTACCGATTTGAGGTATTCCACCGTCTATCATCCGCAGACGAATGGTCAGATGGAAAGAGTAAATCAGATCGTGGAAGATATGATCAGGTGTTATATTATGGATAACGATGGTGCTTGGGATGATCGTCTCAGACTCATGGAGTTTGCTTACAATAATAGTTTTCAAGAGAGTCTGTAGATGGCCCCGTTTGAGGCCTTATATGAGAGGCGTTGTAGGACTCCTTTGTTTTGGAATGAGGTTGGTGAGAGACCATTGCTAGGTCCAAAATCCCTTGAAGAAATGAATTGTGTTGTTACTCATATTCGAGAAAATCTCCATATAGCATAAGAGCATTATGAGAAATATGCTAATCAACGAAAGGTTGATCTGGTGATCGCTGTTGGGGACTTGGTTTTTCTGAAAGTTTCTCTGATGTATGGTATTAAAAGGTTTGGAAGGAATCACAAGTTAGACCCCCGGTATGTGGGACCTTTTCAGATTCTGGAGTGCATTGGAGTGTCTGCTTATAGGCTGGAGTTGCCTACTACCTTCCCTTGTGTGCATGATGTGTTTCATGTGAGCCAGTTGCGGAAGTGTGTTCGTAGTGATCGTCAAGTACTTGACTCGGTGCCCCGGATTCAGCCCAACCTTGCGTACGTGAAGGAACCTGTTCGTATTTTGGATTCTCAAGATCGAGTGTTGCGGAGAAAGACCATCCCCATGGTTAAAGGTTTCTGGCGAAATCAAGACGTCGAGAGCACGACGTGGGAATTGGAGTTGGCGATGAGAGAATCTCATCCGCATCTCTTCCCTTAGTTCAGGTATGTCTTCAGGTTTTTGGTAATATTTGGGTTTTTCGTTTTGATTAGGTCTTAATGTTATGATAAGTTTCAGGACGAAACTTCTTTTTATGGGGGTGTGACTATAACGCCCCCGATTTTTCAATGTAGTTTTTGATTTAGTGTCGTCATATTTATGACGTCGGGGCGTTACCCCCTTCTTACGTTTTGTTGACGGCACCGCACCGTTTGTGCGTTTTTGCATCCATTGGGTCTGGTTGACCGGATTTTGGGGTTTTGATTGAGTTGAATGTCTTCCTTGATTTAAAGGATGAAGTTTTGAGGCTTTACACTTGTCCAATTTTATTGCGATCCGAGTATTTTGGAGTCTCAGCGTGTATTTGGACCCTTGTGGTGATTTTTGCTTGTAAGCATTTGTTGTTGTGTCTCAAGAATGGTACATCGGATTCTAGGGTTATCCTCGCTCTAAATTCGTAGAGTCACATTTTATCCCGGATGTTAGTCAAATTAGAATTTCTGATAATTACCCTGCTTAGTACTCGAGATGGAGAGCCTTGTCCTCGAGAGAGATCGTTGTGTACTCAGGAGCTTTGGCCCATCATTTCTCGAGAGGCCGGGACTTGTTCCCGAGTAGAGTGTTGATTCCCGAGGATGCCTTTTCTTGTACTCGAGAAAAATTCCTCTAGCTATCGAGTAACGCTTCTAGTTCTCGAGAGGTCTACTTTAGTACCCGAGTAATGCTTGTGTTGTTCCCGAGTAATACTAGTTTGTTCTCGAGACGTACCTTATCGTTCCCGTAATGTGCAGTCATGCTCTCGAGAAGTCCCTTTTACTTCTCGAGATGGTTATCTAATACTCGAGTAATATTCTTTTGTTTTCGAGATCTGCCCTTTGTACTCGAGAATTGTCTCCCGGGTACTTGAGAAATCTCTTCTTCATTTCTCGAGTTACCTCCTTCACTGGAGAAATTTCCCTCTTTACTCAAGAATGTTTTTTCCTTGAACTCGAGAACTATCCTCCTGGTTCTCGAGAATCCCATTTCAGTATTCGAGAAGTCATGTTGTTCTCGAGAGGTGTTTCTCGAGAAGGCATGTTATTCTCGAGTGGCGTCTTGTCCTATTCTCGAGAAAGCTTCATCCTGTTTGTTAACCCTGAAATCGGCATCCTTCCCAAGGGAGCCAGCTCGCTCATCGCGGCCTGCCCCGGGTTCCTCCTAGAGGTCATGATGCCCTAGGTTGGGCAGACATAATTCTCTGTCCGCTCAGGCCGCGCGGCCTGCGCGGTCTCAGCGGCTTGACCCCCCAGGCCGCGCGCATTTCCTTGGTCGGCAGAGTCCGCGGACTGCTTCCGCAGTCCGCCTCTGCAGACCGCCCCCTTTTCAGCTTAACTGCATGGTTGTTTCCGCAAGTCTCTCTCTGCCGGACTCAACTCCATATCCGCCCAAGCCGCCAGACCGCAACCACGGCTCCCGCCTCGCCAGTCCGGCAGGCCACTTGTCCTTTGTCGCCCAGCAGCGTGGACAGCCACCTTCTCCAGTCCGCCTAAGGAGTGCGGACTCCAACTCTGCCACCATTCGCAGGTCAATAGCAACACCCCGTTCATTGCGAGCTCGGCGGACTCAAAGTATGGTCAAGACATCCAACCCGCCTTTATTGGTGAGCCCCAACAGCTAGGCAGCAGAATTCCCTCAAAGTAGTCCCAGACCGCCCAATTTCCTGCGGACTCAGCGGGCGCTCCTCTGCTCGCATTTCCCTTTGCTCACAGTTCAACTGTGGCGGACTCCGCTGGTATCCTCGCAGTCCGCCAAATAGCTCCCAGCTCCCGCTTCCCATCAGCGGGCGGGCAGTCCTCCAACTCAGCAAGGACGGACTTAGCGGCTTCCCCTTGCAGTCTGCCACCTGTCCTCCAGCATCCGTCACTCCAGCAGCAGGCGGACAATCTCAACTCAGCAGCAGTGGACTCCGCGAACCCGTATCGCAGTCCGCCACTTAGTCTCCCAGCTCGCCATCAGCAGCTCCAGCTCCAGAAGCAAGCCCCAGTCCAACCGGCCTGTTGCGGACTCGGCGGACTCCGTCTCCATCTCGCCCAAGTTACCGTCTCACCGGGGATAACGTCACCGCAAGCCGTTATCTCCTCGGGCCTATAAATAGCCCCTCATGCCTCTCATATGGGGGGACTCTGCGCATCTACGCCCGGAGGGTCGTCTCCAAAGTGTTCCTGCAGACTCCGATTTTCAGACCGCACCCTCCTCTGTGACTTATTCATGCGGCCTGTCGACCTAGATCCTCAGTCCGCGCGGTCTGCTTCCTTGGCTTAGCCGTGCGGTCTGCTATCCTCCCTAGCTCAGTCCACGCGACCTCCCCTGACATTCTTCTTCCTTAGCCGCCAGCTTCTTTTTGTACCCCTTTATTGCTTTGTTGTGAAAGTGTACTAGCAAGCTTGTAACTCTCGCTATTAATAAAAGGAAAGCCTGTCGCAAGAGTGGCATTTAAGCCGTGGCTGGCGAAGTCTGCTGTTGCCGCTACTAGCGGCCCCTTCTCTTCTCTCTTCTTCCTAGCTTAGCTCAGCTCCTCTCGACAAGCAACCTGCAAGCACAACCATCCAATTAACCGTCTGTTCGATAGCACCTGATCAACCTCCTCCTCCTCTCTTGGTCAACCTTCTCTGTTGATCAAGCTTCTCCTCTCCTCTATCCCCGTAACCTCCTTGACAAGCTGTTTGCTCCCCTCTTGAGCACTCAGAAGCTTCCTTCCTTCCCCTCTTCCTCTCCTAGCCTGTGAGACTGAACACCCCCTCCGTGTTAGTTGTGCCCCAGGTGTCGTTTCCGTGCATCAACAGTTAACACGCGACCTTCAGATCCATTCAAACGGTGAACAGCGATAGTTAACCATGTCAGATCATCAATCAGTCGAGAACTTTGCTCCAAGTCCTAGAGAGGATCCTCTCTGGGAAGCCTTTGAGCAGTCGCGCCGCGAGAATGCTCAGCAGTTCCAAGCAATCAACCAAATGTTTGTTGTAATCACACAGCGACTAAACTCTCAACCAGCAACAGCTCCAGTTGCTTCCGCTGCTCCTATCAATCCAGCATCAACTTTGGGTCATCAGCAAGCTTATCCTCTAGCTTGCCCGCCAGTCTATCCTCCTCCTTACACAGCAACCTACCCGCAAGGTCCTGCTGCTCCTTTGCTAACTCAAGATGAAGAGTTTGCTGCTCGCCAAAACTTCTTCCGGGAAGCAGCCCGGGGAAGTCCTGCAAGTTTTCTTAACTTTTAGGGAAGTCATCCCTACCCTGCAGTTCCTGCCTTTGCTCCTCCTGCAGCAACTTTCCCTTTTTATCCTCCTGCTTCTTTTGCAGCTGCAGCTTATGCTCCTTTCTTTCCTTATGTTGTAGGAGAGCAAGAAGAACCTTCACCATTCACAGAGAAGGTTCACCATGAACCAACTCCGCCAAACTTCAGAGAGCCCCGGTTACCAATCTACACCGGGGAGACTGATCCAGTAAAGCATCTTCAGGCCTTCGAATCAGCAGTTGCTCTCAAAACCCTCTCAGATGCAACCAAGTGCAAGCTCCTTGTCACCACCTTTGATGGGCAAGTGAGGGACTGGTTCTACGACCTCCGTCCTCACTCCATCACTTTCTTCGTTGATCTGCGAAGGGAGTTTCTTCTCATATTCTCTACCTCAAGCAAGATGAAGGGTGGTCCTAAAACCCTCTTTCAGATCAAGCAGCGCGGAAATGAAACTTGGTCTCAGTTTGTTGATCGATTCCAAAGAGAGATTTTGGACATCAAAGTTACTGATCAAGAAATGTACAAAGTGACTCTTATCCACGGTCTTCGTGAAGGGCCTCTCAAATTTGAAGCCAATGTCCTTGCTCCAAGGACATATCAAGAGTTGATTGCTCTAGCCAACTCATATATCCGAGGTGAAAAGAGCAACCCAGGCTTCGTCTCCAAGCTTGTATCCGAGGAGGATCTCTCTCGCAAGCATCCTCCAAGGTCTCCTCATAATCATTTCCCAACTCACTCAAGGAAGGAGAGAAGGATTCATCGCCATCGATACTCCTTCCCGAGCCGCGATCGTGCTCAAGATTCATTGCTACCACTAGCTCCTTCTTCTCAAGCAGCAGCAGTTCATCAGCAGCAAGACAACGACTTGCATGAGTCTGATCTCGACGACGCCGTACTAGAAGTAAGCCAAATCATGAGAGATAGGGCCAACTACAAGAAGCCCTATCGACCAGCTGATCAAAGATCTAGGGGCTCAGAGCCTTACTGTGAATTCCACAAAGAGTCAGGCCATCTAACAGAAGACTGCCGAGCATTCCGCCAGCTTGTGCAAAGGATGCTCCGGCAGGGAAAGATGCATGACCTGTTTCCCAAAGAAGAACGCCCTGATCCAGTAACTTCAAAGGGCAAAGAAGTTGCAGACGTTCCGTTCTCCTCAAGGGGAGTGAACCAAGTCGAAGAGCCTCCTCTCCTCGTTGTTAACCAAGCTGTCGAATGCTTCGATGCCGACGACGAGGGTGTGCTTGGAAGGATATTCTAAGCCAGCAATGGACTTCACAGTCCTCCAAAGCTCCTAACAACCTTCATGGGTTATCTCAACCTTTGCTCTTTCTCTCTTCAAACATTTTCATTTTACCAAACACTTCTCAGTGTTCATTTCTTGCTTTTCAACAAAGCTTTTTTATCAGGTATCTTATACTGACACAGTTCCCTTCTTGTGATGCTCCTTCCTCTATTTTTCTCTCTGAGGGATCACTACGCCAATGAGATATCACCGAGTCTGAAACGTTCCCTCCGTAGTTTGTTCTGGCACCACGGCTTCGACCACATATGGCAGGAGTATACCCATATGTGTAGTGGGAGCAGTTCAATCATGATGTTGGGCTTCAGATTTCGGATCCTAGCCGGCATTTGACACAGAGTGTGTGCTTGGGGAGCCCCATGTGTTAGCTCTGCTGTGCTTCGTAAAGGATACATTACAGTTATGATAATCATTGCTTGACAAGCTATGGCGATCAAGCGTAGCCTTATCTCTTCGATCATCACCTAACTGTGATGGCTGAACACTCTCTGGTATTCTCGATTCGTGCCTTCTCGGGTTCCCACAACTCCACTGATCAATCCACAGACAAGCTATAGGCCTCTTGGTGCGACTAGTCTCATATATTAGTGATGCTTGTGCCTATGGCAAGAGAGCAGTGCTTCTAGCGATCCTTCTCAGGATTCTCCTTGCTTTTCTCTTTTGTGCTCTCCTAGAGGATGCGCGGCCAGCCCGCTTTGAGTAGGACTATGCTCGGGATGATTTTCTCAGGCAGAGCGATGCATAAGGCCCACGGGGAACACCTGTGGCGGCATCCAGCCTTCTTTAGTCCTTCCGAGTATAGACCTCTTTTTGTCTATTGCCTTCTTTCACAGGTGAACAGGTTAATCCGACCTCTTAAAAGGATTAGCAAACATCCGCTTTGCTCATGCTCATCTCATATACATTGCTTGCTCAAGCTCTATCAGATGGTGATTCACAGAGCTATTCGTTACTCTTATCAAAGTCTAATAGTATCAAACATTGATCAGAGAATCTCACACTCCTTGATCATCAAGCCATGCTATTGCAATCTAGTTAAGATTGGCAGAATTCGTCAAGTTGCTTCTCTGCTAATCTAATCATGTCCATCAAACCACATCAACAGTTAACACTCGGTTTATTGATCTGGGCTTCATGACAAAGTGTTTATCAGACATTTTCCTTACTATTTAGTCATGTCGGCCTTATCTCATCAACAGTTAACACCTGCAAGTCTCATCCAGGTACTTGCAGTTTAGTTCATTATGATATGCATGCCTCTCACTCTTTTCTCTTTGCAGTGAATACCAGACACTTGCAAGCTTCTCTTCACAGGTACTTGCAAGCCATTCTTCGTATCTTGTTTGCTCCTAACTCTTTCCTTGCAGAGATTAGCAAACACTTGCAAGCCTTCTCCCAGGTACTTGCAAGCTTCTTTCATTTACATGTTTTGCTTCTAACTCTACTCCGATAAGCAAATACTTGTAAGCCTTCTCCCAGGTACTTGCAAGCTTCTTTCATTTACATGTTTTGCTTCTAACTCTACTCCTTGCAGAGATTAGCAAACACTTGCAAGCCTTATCCCAGGTACTTGCAAGCTCCTTTTATATATATGACTGCTCCTAATTCTCTTCTTGCAGAGATTAGCAGACACTTGCAAGCCCTTTCACAGGTACTTGCAGCTCATTCTTCGTTCTTGTATACTCTTTATCCTTCCTTTTTTGCAGAGGATAACAGGTGCTTGCAAGCCTCCATCAGGTACTTGCAAGTTATTATGCCTTTATGTTTTCCTCTCACTACCATTTTGCAGAACTTAGTGGAAGACACACCTTCTTCGTTTTGCAAAGGCAAACTCAGGTACACACTCGATGTACCTTAAATTTCCTCTTACAGGAAAATAGACAGGCAGCATCAAACTTCTAAGGGGAGTCTTCAGGTTCTATCTCTCCTTGCCCCCATTCTCTTTCCGTTGGGGTGGATCACGATTTTCGCGGGTCTCCAACTTTTTTGAAGTTCTACTCGGAACTTAAAAAAGTGCGGGGATTATGTTAACCCTGAAATCGGCGATCCTTCCCAAGGGAGCCAGCTCGCTCATCGCGGCCTGCCCCGGGTTCCTCCTGGAGGTCGTGATGCCCTAGGTTTGGCGGATAGAATTCTCTGTCCGCTCAGGCCTCGCGGCCTGCGCGGTCTCAGCGGCTTGACCCCCCAGGCCGCGTGCCTTTCCTTGGTCGGTAGAGTCTGCGGACTGCTTCCGCAGTCCGCCTCTACAGACTGCCCCCTTTTCATCTTAACTGCAAGGTTGTTTCCGCAAGTCTCTCTCTGTCGGACTCAACTTCATATCCGCCCAAGCCACCAGACAGCAACCACGGTTCCCTCCTCGCCAGTCCGGCAGGCCGCTTGTCCTTTGTCGCCCAATAACGTGGACAGCCACCTTCGCCAGTCCGCCTAAGGAGTGCGGACTCCAACTCCGCCACCATTCGCAGGTCAACAACAACACCCCGTTCATTGCGAGCTCGGCGGACTCAAAGTATGGTCAAGACATCCAGCCCGCCTTCATTGGTGAGCCCCAACAGCCAGGCAGCAGAATTCCCTCAAAGCAGCCCCAGACCACCTAGTTTCCTGTAGACTCTGCGGACTCAGCGGGCGCTCCTCCGCTCGCATTTCCCTTTGCTCACAGTTCAACTGTGGCAGACTCCGTGGGTTCTCCTCGCAGTCCACCACATAGCTCCTAGCTCCCGCTTCCCAGCAGCGGGCGGACAGTCCTCCAACTCAGCAGGGACGGACTCAGCAGCTTCCCCTTGCAGTCCGCCACCTGTCCTCCAGCGTCCGTCACTCCAGCAGCAGGCGGACAATCTCAACTCAGTAGCAGCGGACTCTGCGAACACTTATCGCAGTCCGCCACTTAGTCTCCCAGCTCGTCATCAGCAGCACCAGCTCCAGAAGCAAGCCCCAGTCTGACCGGCCTGTTGCGGACTCGGCGGACTCCGTCTCCATCTCGCTCAAGTTACCTTCTCACCGGTGGTAACGTCACCGCAAGCCATTATCTCCTCGGGCCTATAAATATCCCCCATGCCTCTCATATGGGGGGACTCTACGCATCTACGCCCGGAGGGTCGTCTCTAAAGTGTTCCTGCGGACTCCGATTTTCAGACCGCACCCTCCTCTGCGACTTAGTCGCGCGGCCTGCCGACCTAGATCCTCAGTCCGCGCGGTCTGCTTCCTTGGCTTAGTCCCGCGGTCTGCTATCCTCCCTAGCTCAGTCTGCACGACCTCCCCTGACATTCTTCTTCCTTAGCCGCCAGCTTCTTTTTGTACCCCTTTATTGCTTTGTTGTGAAGGTGTACTAGCAAGCTTGTAACTCTCGCTATTAATAAAAGGAAAGCCTGTCGCAAGAGTGGCATTTAAGCCGCGGCGGGTGAAGTCTGCTGTTGCCGCTGCTAGCGGCCCCTTCTCTTCTCTCTTCTTCCTAGCTCAGCTCAGCTCCTCTCGGCAAGCAACCTGCAAGCACAACCGTCCAATTAACCGTCTGTTCGACAGCTCCTGATCAACCTCCTCCTCCTCTCTTTGTCAACCTTCTCTGTTGATCAACCTTCTCCTCTCCTCTATCCCGCAACCTCCTTGACAAGATGTTTGCTCCACTCTCGAGCACTCAGAAGCTTCCTTCCTTTCCCTCTTCCTCTCCTAGCCTGTGAGACCGAACACCCCCCTCTGTGTTAGTTGTGCCCCAGGTGCCGTTTCCGCGCATCAACACTGTTCTCAAGAAATCTTCATCCTGTTCTCGTGAAAGTCCTCATCTTGTTCTCTAGTGATCCAATCTTGATCTCGAGAAATCTGGTCCTTCTCGAGAAATTTAGCCGCTCTCAAGAAATCCTTGCTTCGTCCTGAGAATTCCGGTTCAGCCGACCCTTGACTATCTCTTTTAGTGTAATGATCCAATATGCTATTTATTTCGATATTATATATACACACATATATATAAATAGGATAAACTTCTTCTTCTACTGCCTAGGCCTATTTTCTTCCTTCTTCCCGAACCAGAGAGGCGTGAGCGAGAGAGAGAGAACGCCCATTCGTGAATATTCCGGTGGCCACCGATGGCGCTCCGGTGCTCAAAACCTTCAAACAAATATCAATCCGGAAAGCTCTCATCGAGAGCTACGCCATCGTGGAAAAATCTTCTCCATTTCTTTAGTTTTTCTCGCTAGAGTTTTTGGCCCCAACTCCTATTTTGGCAATTTTTGTTAGATTTCTTTTTCCCTCGTCTTTATTGGTCCCGATCTACGCCGTGGTGCGATTTGGAGGTCTTCTCCGGCAGAACTAAGACAAGTGATTGTTTCCTCCTTCTCTTCCCTTCTTTAACCTGATTTGCAGAAATTTGTAACTTCTTGTTATCATTATTTACAACTTGTTGAATATAGTGATGTTTAGATCCCTTGTCTAATTCTATTTATAATTTTCATATTCTCGATTTTGCTATCTAGCCTTGTTAAGCGCTATACGTTTTGATGATGTGGTTAAATCTCACTCTTATAACCGTTCCTCAACGTTTATGTAGGACGTGTTAGAGTTTATTTAGGATTGTAAATTCTTCCTAAAGGTTGATCATCTGCTTCAATCTAGAATTGTATATTAGAATCCGATGTGCTAATGTTGTCTTGAGATCTATACCATGGTTTTATTCATGGCGATGCCGTGGGGCGAGACAAGCCGCCAATCAATGTTTAGGCTGTGGTGTGCCCCTGAGCTCTAAACCCAGATCGTTACGGGGTGTGACTTCATGATTTTCTTCGTTGTGGGTGTTAATTGTGGGCGAATCCACCGCTGCAATGTTTGATTCCTCTATTAGTACTTTGTGGGACTCTACCGGGTGTTTGGGCTTTTGCAGTGTATGGTGGAGTATCCAATCTCCCCCGCATTTATGACAGATTAATATATCCATGGGGGTGTGTCCAGACGAGTTGACCACCCTGCCCGTTTTGTTTTTTTGGTGGAGTTGACCACAAGTGGCTAATAGAGTTTTGCCTTCTTCTCGATGATTTAATCATGACCTTTTCCCCTTATAGTCTTGTGCATTTAGGGTACTTTTGTTATACGTGACGCTTCACGTAAGTGTTCACTTTTTGGATTTGCTACCTTACTGCTATACTTTGTTTAAGTATCTTTCCTTTGGTCTTGGGTTGGTACCCCTTGACTTTGTTTACTTGTGGCTTACTTTCTTCCATCACTTGTACATTCTTGCTGAGGTGTTCTGTCTTTGGAATGCCTTAGGTTCAGAGCTGTAGCTGTTTACGGTGCTGGTCTTGGATTTCTTGAGCAGCAGTGTTGGCTGTGGTTTTTGCCTCGTCATAGCGAGGTAGATTGTTGTTTAGTTTGCTTTACTAGTTCAGAAATACTTTGTGTTATGTGGGTTCGTGTCAGTTTGTTGACGCCCACATGATTGATGATTTTGGATGGTTGCTAGCTGCTTAGGTTTCTTTCTGTGTATTTGGATTACTTGCTCTCTGGGATGTTTTATGCTAGGACTGCATGGTAGGTATTTTCAAGTATTAAAATAACTATTATTATCTCATACATTGCACATTTTTAAAATGTTAAATCACTACTTTTAACGACCATAAAACTCTACTTTTATTGCTATTATAAACTTAGAACTTGTATACATTGAGGTGTCCTCTAGGAACCTCTAAAATCATGCAGGATATCTAACCTTGTAAAAGAAGTATTTTCCACAGCGTTTAATTACCTTTTTGTGTGGACTAGATGAGCAACTAAGCCGAGGGATACGGCTAACTACTACACATAAACTGATTTTGCCTCTAAATAATTTAAAGATCTTTCTTCATGGTCAAGTAGGAGTTTTTCTTGAGCGTCCACAGTTATTGTAACGCCCCAAAACTCGTATATGTATGGGTAGTGTTTTTAAGGACTTTTAGAGACCTTGAAGTTTCACGGCCTGTGACACAGGCGTGTCCAGGTCGGATACGGGCGTGTCCAGGGCAGAAACTGGCGTGTCCACGGCAGACACAGGCGTGTCCAGGGCAGACATAGGCGTGTCCAAAGCCGTGTCCTGCTCTGTGTTTGTCGGGCTGTGTCGATTGAGCAATACGTCCTAGGACACGGGCATGTCTAAAGTCGTGTCCTGCTCTATGTTTGCTGGGCTGTGTTGAGTGTACAACATGCCCTGGGACACGAGCATGTCCAAAGCCATGTCCCGTTCGGGCGTGACGGCTTCAGCGTCGATTGAGGCACACGACCTGTGAAACAGGCGTGTCGAGGGTTGACACGAGCGTGTCCAGGGTTAACATGGGCGTATCAGAGACTGTATCCTGATTTGAAGATCGACGAATGCTTTTACGAATGTGAGACACGGCCTGTGACATGGGCGTGTCACAAGCTGTGTACGGACCCACTAAGACAATTTTAAAGGCGAATCAGGGCCTTTCATTTCATTTAAGAGGGATCCGACAGCCCGAGATCTTCCCTGGTGGTATAAGGTCAGGAAATGAGGGTTTAAACCTCATTTCCTTTGGCCCTTTCTCTTTCTAAGAGGTAGAGAGAGGGAAGAGCAAAGGGAGAAGAAGAAGGAGGAGTTCCGACCATTGTTGGAGCTTCGGAGCCCCAAATCGCGAGCCAAGCCCAGATCCGCGGAGGCGAGTCCGTTGCGGTTGTTTTCATCCGGCTAGTCTTCCATGGCGCCGAAGTGAATCTCTTGGGTAACGATTCTCTACTTGGACATGTGAAGTCCTCTTCCTTTTGCATAGGAAACTCTCTCCCGCGAGTGGGCGGTGAGCTTGAGATAGTCCTTCGGGTAGATATGGGTTATCCCCGTAATGTTGCATATAGAGTCCAGAATCAAAGTACGGGCAAAGGCATGGTTTGTGAAGCCTATCCGGGCATGTTGGTCTGGATCGGTGATGTTTTCATTATGCATTTATTGTCGGAGAAGACTCCGTGCCGTTTTATTTTTCCAGGTTTCTACACGGTAGATTGCAGCAGTGAGCCTTGGGGACTAACCCCAAGGAGCACCCAGAAAAACTGGGCAGAAACGTATTTCTGCAAGGCACCGCGCGACATTAGTAATGTAATGCCCCAAAACTCGAAAATGATCTGGTAGCGTCTTAAGGCCAATCTGGGTCCTGATAAGGGTCACACGACATAGAACACGGGCGTTTACATGGTCGTATCCTGCTATGAGTTCGACGATTTTCCGGGTGGTCGACGAAATGCATTCGACGATCCTAGTAGGTCGGGAACACTGCCTGAGACACGGGCCTGTCCAGGGCCGTGTCTTGCTCTGTGTTTGCTACGCTGTGTCAAGTGAGCAACATGCCCTGGGACACGGGCGTGTCTGGGTCGGGCACGGGCATGTCCGGGTCGGGCACGGGCGTGTCCAGGGCCGTGCACTTCTCTAAGTTTGACCGATCTATGTCGACTGTTGTACACGGTCTGGGACACGGCGTGTCAGAAGCTGATACGGGCGTGTCAAGCTGTTACACGGGCGTGTCTCATAGTCGTGTCCTGGTCGGGACACGACGGTTTCCTGTGTCATTTGGGGAACACGCCCTGTGTCACGGGCGTGTCAAAGGCTGACACGGGCGTGTCAAGTAGTACACGGGCGTGTCAGAGCCTGTGTCTTGCTCAGTGTTCGACGATCGTACTTAGATCGTGAGACACGGACTGTGACACGTGCGTGTCACAGGCCGTGTTCGGCCAAGGAAAGTGATTTTCAGGGCGATCTGTGGCCTTTTATTTCCTTCAAATATGATCCAATGGTCCAGATATCTCTCTGCTATTATAAGGTCGGGAGTTGAGGGTTAAACCCTCATTTCTCTTAGGTCTTTCTCTTTCTAAAGAGTTAGAGAGTGGGGAGAGCAAGGAAGAAGGATAAGGAGGAATCCGGCCGCCGACAGAGCTTCAGAGTCCGATCTCGCGAGTCGAGTCCAGATCTGTGGAGGCGAGGCCGTTGCAGTGCTTTTCATCTCGTTAGTTTTCCATGGCGCAAAAGCGAACCTCTAGGGTAACGATTCTCTTCTTGGACATGTGAAGTCCTCTTTCTTTCTGCATAGGAAACCCGCTCTCGCGAGTATGTAATGAGTGTGAGGTGTTCCTTCGGGTGGTATGAATAGTCCCCCTAGTTTTGCATGTAGAGTCCGTAATCAAAGTACGAACATAGGCATAGTGTGTGAAGCCTACCCGGACAAGTTGGTCTGGATCGGTGATGTTTCATTATGCATGAATAGCTGGAGAAGACTTCGTGCCGATGGTTGTTTTCAGGTTTTCTACGTGGTAGATTGTAACAGGGAGTCTTGGGGATTAACTCCAAGGTGAACCCGAAAATCTGGGCTGAAGCAAATTTTTGTCGTATTGGTGGCCAGAGAGCCAACCTTGTACATAGTCGGCTTATGTACTATTGTATGATCGATACTTTGGGATTCAGTGAAGCTTGTCCCGCGCCGATGGCTAAATGGCCGTGGCGAGGTGAGCAACGGGCTGGTGGATCCTTACCCACTTCAAATGGTTCGGTTAAAGCGAACTAAGGTACATGGGACTTGCCGATGGCTTGGAGAGCGAGTCTAGGCTTTGGCTGAAAGGACTTTATGCTCACATTGTTTTCCATCCTGGGGGCGGTGGTGGAGTTCCGGGACGAACTGAGTTCGGACCGGCTTCACCGTATAAGTGCCCTGAGAGCACGGGGTGTGTGGCCATGCGGGCCTACACCTGTAGTGAAGTGTGCATTTGTTGTACTTTCACTTTAATGTTTGGCTATGCTAATAAAATACAGGGAAGGAGCACCGCCACCCCATGTAAGGGGTGGGGTTGTTATAATTTGGTCAGCTTTAGCTGACCGTTGCTTTTGTTGGCCACCGCTGCAGTGGAATGTTTATTGCAGGCGCTGCGGAGCCTAGTGGCAAGTAGCGGGCTGAAGCCCTTGTTGCTGAGCCGACCCTTGAAGGCCAAAGCGAATGTTTACTCTTTCTGCTCATGTGTGTCTGGCCTGCATGCCGATGTATGGAAGACATTATTTATTTAAGTAAACTCTTGTAAGGTCATAAGGCCAAGTACGTGTGTATTTGTACGCTCATTCCTACTTTGGGTTTTAGTGGACATTCATGATGTGGCTTGGGTTCTTATCTTTACAACATTTAAAATACTTCCGCTAGAATGTACTCTGTGTAGGACGTGTTATATTGGTTGGATGGTTTCATTTAGTAACTCTTCGGTCTGTCTGTGGTATATGGCGTCGGGCCCTGGCCGGACCTACTGCTATATGCTATGTGAAGGATAGGGGTGTTACAAGTAATATCGCCGATGGTAGCTCTGTTATTGTGAGGCCTGTCTCTTTGAGACTTGGGGGTCAGTGTTGTGAGGCTGTGTGCTCTGGGAACCCAGTTCATTTGGTCTGTGTGCCAACCTTGTGCATAACTGGGTTATGTACTGCTGTATGATCGATACTTCAGGATTTTGGGAAGCTTTGCCCGCGCCAATGACTTAAATTGACATGATGATGTGAGCAACGAGTGAGTGGAACCGTACCCGCTCTATGTGGTTCAGTTAAAGAGACCTAATCTACGTGGCACTTACCGATGGCATAGAGGGCGGGTCTTAGGCTTTGGCCGGAAAGACTAAAATGCTCACGATGTTTGTCTTCCTAGGGGCGGTGGTGAAGCCTCGGAATGGACCAGATTCACCGTGAATATGCCCTGAGTGCACGGGGTGTGTGGTCGTGCATGCCTACGCTTGTGGTGAAGTGTGCTTAAATTGTACTTTCACTATCATGTTTGAGTATAATAATGAAATGCAGGGAAGGAGCACCGCCGCCCCGATTAAGGGGAGGGGTCGTTATAATTTGATCAGCTTTAGCTGACCGTTGCCTTGTTTTGCCACCGTACGGTGGATTGTTCTTATGCAAGAACAGGTGAGCCTAGTGGCAAGTAGCGGGCTGAAGCACATGATGCTGTGCTAGCCCTTGAAGGCCAAAGCGAAATGTTTACTTTATTATGTTCATGTGTGGCCGGCCTACGAGCCGAAGTATTTAAGACACTTTTATTGATCAAACTATTGTAAGGCCATAAGGCCAAAGTATTGGTGTATATTATTTCATTCCTATTATGGTTGTAGTGGACATTCATGTGTTACATATGTGTTCTTATAACTGTATTAAAAGCTTCTGCTAGAATGCTCTGAGTTAGGATGTGTATTCCTATGCTGTTAATTTGGTATTCTCATGTAATTCCACTAACTGTCTGTGGAATATGGCATGGGGCCTCGACCAGACCTTCTGTTATATTCCATGTGACGGATGAGGGTGTTACAATTTGGTATCATACTAAGGCATCAGTCTTGCTTATTTAAATTCGTGGATGAATTCTTTTAAGGGGTGGTGAGAACATGTATGTGCGCCATCATTATAACATAAAAAGAATCCATGAATGTCCACTTAGGAATGAAAATACACTTGTTTGAGGAACCTGAGTGTTCCAAGGATTGCCTTTTAGCAATTTGTGTGTCGCCTAATTGAGCGTTTTTATAACTATGGGTGACTAGGAGCGGTGCGCGGCAGCCGCAACAACAACATTTCTCGGAGAGTAGTGCACCTAACGACGTGCCTGCGACCCCTCCTTTTGCAGAAACCATTCAGATGGTGGTTGAAGCGGTGTTCGCTATGTTCAAAACCCAGCATGGAGGGCATGTGCAGCACCCTATCCCTGGGATGGCTGCAGTACCGATTGGCGCGCCGGAGCAAAGGGCATGTGGTAGAACATTAGAACAGCGGTTGAATATGCTTTGGACTCGGGGAACACACTCATTGGATGAGTATTTGCATGTGTTTGTCTTGATAAGGAGATACCCAGGGTTTGAGATGGAGAACAGACAGACCACAGTTAATAGATTTTACAACGGTCTGCGTGATGATTTACGACTGATGTTGGTTGGACCAAAGCTACTTGGATTCCGAGAGTTTGTGGAGTCGGCTTGATCTTTGGAAGAAGATTTGGCAAAAGTCAACCAGACGTCAGAGTTCAGGGTACCAAACTCTGCAGGTTCAGCAAAGTCTGAACACCGCTGGAAGGGGAATAAGAGATATAGAATATCTACTAGTACATCTCCATATACTTGCTATACTTGTGGAAAGTTAGGACACTTAACCCGAGATTGTCGTGGTGATGCCCCAAAGACAAAGAATGCTAAGTTGGGGCCGTTGCAGGGCGACTTCCACTTACTTGTTATACATGTGGCAAGATAGGTCATATTACTAGATATTGTTGGAGTGGTACTCCGGTGGTAAAGGGAGTAGGTTCTGGAGTAACGGTTGGACGAGAACCAATTAGATGTTATACTTGCGATAAGCCAGGTCATATGGCTTGAGACTTTTGGAGCAGCAATTCAGAGCGGAAGTCAGGGGAAACTTATGCTAAAAAGGGAAAGGCGGTAGAGTCAACCGCATCCCATCGAGTTCCAGCACAACCGAGAGTCTATAAACTTGGCCAATAGGAGGCCATCAAGTAAGGAGACATGGTATCAGGTATGCGCTAGAGTTTAGCGTTAGTGTTTTCCATACCTTACGTCTTATGCTTTGGTTGTATGATTGCTATGTTTTACGGTTCATTATGATTTTGGACGTTCCGGCTCGAGAACTGTTCAATACAGGGGTTTCACACTCCTTCCTATCTGAGATCTTCGTGTCTCATAACGGAGTACCTATTTCAGTGGCAAAAGATAATTTGGATGCGTTGTTAACGAACGGGTGTTCGATGTGCGCGAAAAGAGTTTGTTGCTTGAGAGTGCGAATAGGAAGTCAAGCCTTTGACGTGGAAGCGTCTATCCTGCCTAGTGGAGTTTGACATAATCCGTGGCATGGACTAACACTCAGAGTAGCATGCTTATATGGAAGAGTTGAATGCACAACTTCAGGAATTTATAGAGCAATGTTATGTGCGTCCAAGTTCGTCGCATTGGAACGCGTCGGTCCACATTGTTAAGAAGAAGGATGGAAGCTTACGACTCTGTATTAATTATCGTAAGTTGAATAAGCTAACAAAAAAGAATAGGTATCTGATCCCAAGGATTGATGATCTGTTCGACAAACTGGTGGAGTCGAATGTGTACGCAAAGTTGGATCTGAAATCTGGATACTTTCAGCTGCGGATAAGGGAAAGTGACATTCTCAAGACGACATTCAACACACATTATGGGCATTATGAGTTCACTGTCATGCCGTTTGGGCTAACGAATGTGTCATCCGTGTTTATGGATTTGATGAATAGAACGCTCAGAGAATACTTGAACCAGTTCGTGATAGTATTTATCGACGAAATACTGGTGTACTCGTAGTGCGAGGAGGATCATTTCAAACACCTGCATATGGTGTCAGAGACATTGAGGAGGAAGTAACTGTATGCCAAGTTCTCTAAATGCGAATTTTGGTTATCGTCGGTAGCGTTCCTTGGTCACATGATTAGTGGAGATGGTATTGCGGTAGATCCGGCAAAGATAGTTGTTATACAAGAGTGGCCTGTGTTGTCTATGGTGGCGGAAGTCCGTAGTTTTCTGGGGCTTGCCGGCTATTACAGGGACTTCGTGGAGAACTTCTCATGGATAGCATTGCCCCTCACTACTTTGACAAGGAAGGATCAGAAATTCGTTTGGTCGCCTGAATGCGCTCGAGCTTTCGAAGAACAAAAGTGTCGTTTGACCATGACACCTGAGTTATGTTCGCCTTGTGGTTCTGAAGGCTTTGAGGTTTACACTGATGCCTCTGGGAGTGGGTTAGGCTGTGTTCTGCTTCAGCACAGGTTGGTGATAGCCTATGGATCACGTCAATTAAAAGTGCATGAGAGGAACTACCCGGTCCAAAACTTGGAGTTGGCGGACATGGTATTCGCTCTCAAGCTTTAGAGGCATTACCCATATGGAGTGAAGGTCGACATTTATTCAGATCACAAGAGTCTGAAATATCTGATTGATCATAAGGGCCTTAACATGTGCCAGCATAGGTGGATGGAGTTCCCGGGGGACTACACCTACACGATTCATTATATTCCCGGGAAGGGGAATGTTGTGGCAGATGCTTTGAGTCGTAGAACTCCTCCACAGGCCAACTGGTTGCAGATGCATGACGAGCGGCTCATTCATGATTTGGAAGCTTTGCAGAACTCGTGTGTTGACAAGGGATCTAGTACTAATTCATGTTTGAGTTGGATAGAGGTTCAATACGACCTCGCGGACAGGATTCGACTGGCCTTGGAGTTGGACGTAAGCTTGAAACGTCGATTGGCAGAGTCCGTGGATGGGTCAAATGACCAGTTTTATGTTGACGACGACCTTGTATGGAAAAGTGGTCGGTTGTGCGTCCCAAATGTTGAGATATTATGAGAAGAATTGATGTACGAGACTAATTTTACCAAGTACTTAATTCACCCTGGGAGCACAAAGATGTTCAAAGACATGAAGAGGCTGTTCTGGTGGCCAGGTATGAATAAAGACATAGCGCTATACATGGAGAAGTGTCGGACTTGTGCCTTAGTGAAGGCCGAGTGCCAGAAGCCAAGTGGATTTCTAAAGTCCTTGACTATACCGAAGTGGAAGTTTCATGACATCTCTATGGATTTCGTGCACGGTTTGCCGAGATCACACAAGGGGAACGATGCTATTTGGGTGATTGTTGATCGTTTAACGAAGGTGTCATATTTTATACCCTATAGGAAGGATGATTCCGTGAAGAAGCTGGTGAAGCTTTATGTGGATAATATAGTCAGTTTGCATGGGGTACCCGGAGCATCGTTAGTGACCGTGATGGTCGGTTCACATCCAACGATTGGATGCTCATTCATCAGTTGTTGGGTACCAAGTTGAACTTCAACACAACTTTTTACACGCAGACAGATGGGCAAACTGAAAGGCTGAACAGGACGTTGGAAGACATGCTTCGTATGTGTGCAATGGATTTTGGTAAAAGGTGGGAGGACAATCTTTACATGATTGAGTTTGCATACAATAACAGCTACCAAGCCAGTATTCAGATGGCGCCCTTTGAGGCTCTATACGGAAGGAGGTGTCGTACACCTTTGGCTTGGGTAGAAACAGGAGTATCGAAGCTTTATAAGCAAAGAGAGGTTGAAGATGCTACGTCAACTATTCAGTTGATTCGGGAACGGCTACTGATTGCTCAAGATAGACATGCCAAGTACTACAACGCCAAGCATCAGAACGTGGAGTTTGCGCTTGGCGACTGGGTATACCTCAAGATAAATCCATTTAAAGGCGTATCAAGGATTCGACGCTTAAAGAAGCTTAGTCCGAGGTATGCCGTTTAAAGGTGTTATAGTTATCCCCTGCTCACCTGACTTCATGATGCACATTTTTTCCCTTTCTTGGATATCTCTTTAATGGTGGTGAAAAATGCGGGTTGTGACATCTTAAGGCTTCGAATTATCTACGAGAATATTGGGACAATCCCGGACCTGGCCGAATGCAGTTGAACGACACAAACATCCCCAACCAAATCTCCCGGGGCCCACAACGGGGATAATCCCATGTATGTTGTTGAGGCCCGGAGCTTGATCCCAGCACCTCCTTTATAAGAGGGGACTAACACCGCCTCTCACACCCAACTGCGCTGCAACGCACTTGTTATTGGTCATATAAGTTTGTATGAACACTCTTTTATGACGAGTTACTATCCTATTAAGCCGATCCTTAGCTTACATGTTGTATAACATATTTACATGTAAGTTGTGTTACTTTCCTGTTGTATAACATATTTACACTACTGTTGATAGTAGAATTGCTAGCATATATTGATATACATGCTGCACATGTTGGATAATTTGATATTGATTATCCATATACCACCTGGTTGTACTACTGCTTACATATATATATTGTACCCTTGTTCCTTTTCTCCACCCGGTGCCTAAGAGTCATCGGGGGAGCGGATGTGATAGCCACATAGTCTTTATGACTAACGGTTGCTACGTATTCCTTTCTAGGAGGAAACCCCGCAGAAAGAGCGGCAACAGGTTATGCAGGAGGGCAGCGAGGACAGAGTGACAGGGCCTGATACGACGTTACCTTCGTTGTCGGCAGTTACGGATGTGAGTTTTAAGTGTCTCATGATGTAGCTCCTTTGGGTAGATTTTTATGTACTCTGATATCACATAAGCGGATGTTGCTTCTTATTATTGATGAACTAGTTGGACTTTTATACTTGTGTGAATTTTGACTTCTGTTTATATTCTTTATGTTGGGTTAACATTGATGATATTGGTTTTAATCGGCAAAATAGGCATCTTGTGGTACAGGCTGACCCATATGTTGGCGCTACTGCAAGGCGGATGTTTTGGGCATAAGACTCAGCTCGGCCGTGTCTTGTGTTCCGGGAGGGGGAGGGGGGGGGGTCTTACAAATGGTATCAGCTTGTAACGAGCCTCAACTAAAGAAGTCATTCAACAAAGGTGCCACCCCCGTTCGATCGGTCTGTTTGCGGACAAACTGATATAACGGAAGTAGTGGTGTGCCCTTGTGTAATTCACACTAAGTTTGTCTAGTCGTTACCCTACGTTTAGCCAACCTGACCTTAAGTTTTGCCTTTATATGAAGATTCTGTCGCATGTAGAGCCAATAGCGGGCACTCCCGCCCCTACCCAGTTCCAGAAGTCTGAGTTGGGTCAAGCACTTACGATGATCTTAAACGCCTTCAGGCCTCAACAAGCCCCTGTGCAGCAATAAGCTCCGGGCACCAACTGGTTGGGTACCTTTCGAGCCCTCTCCCCGCCTGCTTATCTTGGGACGGAGTCGACTGTCCATACTGAAGAATGGCTCGACACTGTGCAAGATTTAATGGCTGGAATCAAATGTCCAGCCAATATGGATATTACCTTAGTGGTATTAGTCTTGGAATTGCATGCGAAGAGGTGGTGGAAGTCCCTCATGGGTTCCACTTTCCAAGGTTGAGTGTACATGAAGATTAGTTGGAATGAGTTTTCTGGAGCTTTCTTGGAGCATTTCATTCCATCGATCGCTCGAGACAAGCTTGAAGAAAGATTCATACAGTTGAAGCAAGGATCTAAGTTCGTGACGAAATATCAAAGGGAGTTTCAGCACCTCGCTAGGTTCGCTGATGCCTACGAGTTAGATGACCGTGGTTATGCAAAGCGATTTTACAAAGGCTTGCGAGATCCCCTAAGGCAAGCCCTTTTGTTTATAACGGACTCGAGCTTGGCAGAGATAATAGATATGGCAAAAAGGCTGGAAGCGGATCATTTGGGAGTCCAAGCTAGCGATAAGAGACCCGCTGAGAGAGTAATGAAAGAAGGCCCTAGTTATAGAAGGAGCCAGGACAACAGGGGAAGAGGGGAAAAAAGAGGCGAAGGTCGCTTCTGTCAGAATTTTAGAGTGGAGCGTCCAACCCCGCAGCCAGCACTACCTCCAATGCAACAACGGTACATACAGCCTAGGGAGCAGTACGAGCGAGTTTGCTTCAAGAGTAATCAGGCGGGCCACATCCGATGCTATTGCCCACAACTAGTTGGAGATGATCCCCCTGCTCTTCCTCTGGCAGCTCCATGAGGACGGGGACATGTGCATGGTCGAGGATGAGGACCACGAGGAAGGAATCCTGGACCTGCTCGAGAGCAGATTTTGTGATGGATATGGCGCAGGAGAGGAATCCTCAAGATGTGATTGCATGTATGTCGTGATTTGGTTAATATGTCATAAGCATTTCTCTTCAATTGCCTAAGTCATACTAGGAATATAGCTTTGAGTCTTTATAATTGATACTTAGACACCTTGATGGTTAGTGGGGAACCAGCTTATACTCTATTTGATACTGGTGCCACTCACTCATTCATTTCGGCGGACTTCGTACAATATTTAGAGGGCTTGCGATATTTCACCGGTGTCACTCGGAGAGTATGCCTTCTAGACGGCTCCGAGATGATGTCAACCGCAAAGTGTGACCTGGAAGTACATATCGGGGGAATGATTTTTTGAAACCCCTGCAAAGATGTTGGGAATCCCAGAATTTTATCTCATGATGGGCATATCGTGGTTGGATTGGTGCCACGCCAAGATAGATTGTGTGGCGAAGTAAATCACCTTGATGCATGGAGACTCCAGCCCGCCTTCATTGGTGAGCCCCAACAGCCAGACAACAGAATTCCCTCAAAGCAGTCCCAGACCGCCCATTTTCCTGCAGACTCTGCGGACTCAGCGGGCGCTCCTCCGCTCGCATTTCCCTTTGCTCACAGTTCAACTGTGGCGGACTCTATGAGTTCTCCTTGCAGTCCGCCACATAGCTCCCAGCTCCCGCTTCCCAGCAGCGGGCGGACAGTCCTCCAACTCAGCAGGGACGGACTCAGCGGCTTCCCCTTGCAGTCCGCCACCTGTCCTCCAGCGTCCGTCACTCCAGCAGCAGGAGAACAATCTCAACTCAGCAGCAGCGGACTCCGCGAACCTGTATCGCAGTCCGCCACTTAGTCTCCCAGCTCGCCATCAGCAGCTCTAGCTCCAGAAGCAAGCCCCAGTCCGACCGGCCTGTTGCGGACTCGGCGGACTCCGTCTCCATCTCGCTCAAGTTACCGTCTCACCGGGGGTAACGTCACCGCAAGCCGTTATCTCCTCGGGCCTATAAATAGCCCCCCATGCCTCTCATATGGGGGGACTCTACGCATCTACGCCCGGAGGGTCGTCTCCAAAGTGTTCCTGCGGACTCCGATTTTCAGACCGCACCCTCCTCTGCGACTTAGTCGCGCGGCCTGCCGACATAGATCCTCAGTCCGCGCAGTCTGCTTCCTTGGCTTAGCCGCGCGGTCTGCTATCCTCCCTAGCTCAGTCCGCGAGACCTCCCCTGGCATTCTTCTTCCTTAGCCGCCAGCTTCTTTTTATACCACTTTACTGCTTTGTTATGAAGGTGTACCAGCAAGCTTGTAACTCTCGCTATTAATAAAAGGAAAGTCTGTCGCAAGAGTGGCATTTAAGCCGCTGCGGGTGAAGTCTGTTGTTGCCGCTGCCAGCGGCCCCTTCTCTTCTCTCTTCTTCCAAGCTCAGCTCAGCTCCTCTCGGCAAGCAACCTGTAAGCACAACCGTCCAATTAACCGTCTGTTCGACAGCTCCTGATCAACCTCCTCCTCCTCTCTTGGTCAACCTTCTCTGTTGATCAACCTTATCCTCTCCTCTATCCCCGCAACCTCCTTGACAAGCTGTTTGCTCCACTCTCGAGCACTCAGAAGCTTCCTTCCTTCCCCTCTTCCTCTCCTAGACTGTGAGACCGAACACCCCCCTCCGTGTTTGCTGTGCCCCATGTGTCGTTTCCGCGCATCAACACTGTTCTCAAGAAATCTTCATCATGTTCTCGTGAAAATCCTCATCTTGTTCTCTAATGATCCAATCTTGCTCTCGAGAAATCTGGCCCTTCTCGAGAAATTTAGCTGCTCTCAAGAAATCCTTGCTTCATCCTGAGAATTCCGGTTCAGCCGACCCTTGACTATCTCTTTTAGTGTAATGATCCAATATGCTATTTATTTCGATATTATATATACACACATATATATATATATAGGATAAACTTCTTCTTCTACTACTTAGGCCTATTTTCTTCCTTCTTCCCGAACTAGAGAGGCGTGAGCGAGAGAGAGAGAACGCCAATTCGTGAATCTTCCGGTGACCACCGATGGCGCTCCGGTGCTCAAAATCTTCAAACAAATATCAATCCGGAAAGCTCTCATCGAGAGCTACACCATCGTGGAAAAATCTTCTCCATTTCTTTATTTTTTCTCGCTAGGGTTTTTGGCCCCAACTCCTATTTTTGGCAATTTTTGTTAGATTTCTTTTTCCCTCGTCTTTATTGGTCCCGATCTACGCCTGTAACATCCCATTTCCAACTAGATCCCTAAGAGTGATTTTGGCCATGACTAGGTCATGACAAAGTCCTAGGAAGCCAGAAATGAGCCAAGAGATAGGGGACAGAATGAGGAAGATCATGCCTGCAAATAGTAGAACTCTGAGCAATGGTTTAGGATGACCATGGGCTACACCCTAACCCCAAGACCCTACCACAACACCCCTAATACCTTGGGAGGCCCATTAGAGCCATAAGGACCTATTAGGGTCAACCAAAGAGGCTCAGTTGACCAAGGTCAACCCTAGCTCTAAATGGGTCAAACTAGCCTACTTAGGGTCAATTGACCTACTCCTAGCCTAGAGGACCCCACCTATGCCCTCCTAACCCTAAAGTGAGGTCAATGGGTCACTAAGGACACATTGGGGCCAGCCCTAGAGGCCAGGTTGACCCAGGTCAACTCAAGCTCCTAATCTGGTCAAAGTACCCTTACTAAGGGTATGTGACCTCTAAGTGCAGGGTAACCCTACATAACCCTACCTAGACCTTAGGGGAAGCCAATGGGTCACCAAGGACCCATAGGGGTCAACCCAATTGGTCATGTTGACCCAAGTCAACTCTAGCCCTAAAATGGTCAAAGTGCCCTTGCCAAGGGACATGTGACCACCAAGATGCCCAACCAATCCTATTCAAGTAACCCTAGACCTTAAGGGAGTCCAATGGGCCACTAAAAACCCAATGGGGTCAACCCAGATGGTCAAATTGGCCCAGGTCAACCCTCATTTAGGTCAAGTCAAACCTAGCCCAAAAGGGCTAACCCAAGCCCAAGCCACTTCTCCCTTAGGCTAACCCCATTTCCATGACCATCATAACCAAGTGGGCTGCTTTTAGCTTGTGGGGTTGACCAGTTAACCAGAGGTGACTAGGAGAGAGAAAGGAGCTCCCCCCATGATAATGGAGGAGAGAGAAGATGAGGAAGAGGAAGGGGAGAGTGTAAGGCCGGCCAAGGGAGGCTAACAACCACCATTTATGGCTGCAATCAACTCCTCTAGGGGAGAGGAGTTGATTCCAGCCATTTCCCGGCCACCAAGGGGTGGATTCAGCCCCCCTCCACTCTACCCGAGCCACACCATTAATGGTGTTGATGGCCATTGAAGAACCAGCCACCCCCTTCCCCAATTGCCATTTAAACACCATCAGGGGGCCAAGGGGAATATTTTCGAGCGTTTACCTGGAGGAGACGAGCCATCCCACTGTACTGTTGCAGAAGCCGAGCGCCGCCGCCGTCGTCAATGGCATCCCGCCGCTCTTCCCGCATTCAGGCCGCCAAGAAGGTCCTCCTCCACCCCTTCTCTCATGGATAGTTCTTAGCTATCACTAGGTTCAAGGTTCGGGCTCAATTGAGCCCGAATCCATTTTGAAATTTCATGGTTTTTCCATGGAAATCCTCCTCTTGGGATCGCCGGAAAACGGCCCTCCGGCGGCCAAGCCGCCACCGGGCGACGGCCACCACCTCAACGGAGGTGGTGGTGGCGGTGGCCGGCCGGGGAGGCGGCCGGATCGCCGGCGGTGGCGGTTGGAAGTTGCTCCAGGCGGGATCAATCAGGATCGTTGGCTGAATGGAGAAGATGACCGGATGCCGTTGATCCCTGCGCCAAGATTCGTGCTGCATCAGGGAATAAACTTTAGGAAATTATTTCTGGATTATTTCATTTCTGTCACACATTATACATTAAAAGGTTTTAATTTTTAAAAATACTTAGGGCCTTCTGGTGGAAAAACTATCAACACAAAAGTTGTAGCCCTCTGAGTCTATTTTATTGTAAAATTTGTTTGAACCCGTTTGGGTGCATGGTCTGACCAGGGCACCCATTGTGGTGGGACATACCCTTAGGGCTAGGCAGTCATTAAATTGAGTGACCACACTTCATCCCTAGCCCAAATCAGTTGACATTTTGGCAGGGAACCTAACCTACCTATACCTAGGGCCTGTCCAAAGCTCAGATGTTTTGGACACAAATTTCCTAAAGTTTTTGACTTTATTTAATAAAACTAGGGTAATTAAATTAAGTAGTCAAACTACCTCCAAACCCTCCCAAATTTTGGTGAGTGGTCCCTGGGCTCATGTTCGGTATCTGTATAGAGTTTCACCTAATTTGGAGATGTTTTGAATAGGTTTTGACCCAACCCTAACTATACCTTAATAAGGATATTTTGGTCAAAAGTGCATTTCTGATTTTGAGTGACCAAATCACCTCAACAGAGGCTGAAATTTGGGCCACTGACTTGTTATGGCACTTAGCACCTCCCCATGGAATGTGGGGTAGTGTGGAATTGATTTGCCCTAAGTTCCTAGGCCAAACCCAAAGGAGGGACCTTTTTGCCTTGTGAAGGGCATGGGTCCTAAACACCTTGGATGAACACCAAATTTTGCAAGGAGGTTCCTAGGATGTATAAAACCCTCTGTTAAAAATATTAGCTAATTTTGAAAAGGGTAGGGTCCCCAAAACCCTAACCCTAGCTTAGGACCTAAAACTTGTAGTGTAGGTTTGGGTTAGCTAAACATCTTGAAACTTAACCAAATTTGGGTAGTGAGGGAATGAGGATATTTTGAGCCTCTGATAATTTACTTGAGGAGTTTTGATCAATATTTGTAGCACTTCATTTGTAACCAATAGGATTGCCCTAATTAATAATTTGGCTATTGTGGTCTCACTGCCCATTGAAAGGGCATGAAACATTGGAAGAGGTAGTTTTAGGCTATACTAATCATGTTTAAATTTTGATAGAATTTTTGGATATCTAGTCAGGGCATCTACTTCACAAGTGCTTTATTTTGATTACATACTAAATAATTCTTGCAAGAGCCCATTACTTATTGATAAATTATGAAACTTGCTACATAGTGTTTCTAACTCAATATTATCATGTGGGAATTTTTGTGGAAATATTTGATGGTTAATTAGTATACTTTGTTCATTAACCCATAAACTTGAAATTTCATGAGAAAATCAAATATAGCCTTATTTTTAAATGATAAATTATGAAACTTTTTCTAGGGTATTTGTAGGCCATCACAATCATTCCTGAAGTTTTTCTGAATTTTTGGAGGTATTAGTACTGTACAATCTTTTAATTTGACTTTTATGAGGTAACTTTGAAATTAAATTTAAGGGCCCAAACCTTACTGAAAAAAATTGAAGACTTAGGTTTTAGAGTTGATTTTGCATTTTGTAATTACCATAAATTTATTGGAACATTATCTTGTCTGAAATTGCTACTTCATGTTCAAACTTGGGCTTTTTTGATACTAGAATAAATAAATAAATTATCAGACAAATTAGGAAAATTATGAATTTCTGGATTTATGCTTCAAATATCATTTTAGCCCTCTAGTAATTATCATAGGGGTACTGGATGAGTATTTCATGTACTTCCCTTTTTACGGGTCATGTAGCTTAAGTGGTCTGCATATAGCAAAACTGCAGGAAATCATTTTGGATATGAATTAGAGCACGTGTGATGGGTCTTGATGGGTTGCTGGAAGGATATGTAGAATGGGTGGCATATATAGAAGATGAGTGAGTAGAGTGTGTTTTTTTGTCTAGGGTTTAGAGGCGTTCGGGTCCGACGAAAGATCGTCCTACCCAAGGAGAGAGTTGGAGTCAAATCACCCTAGGATTAGCGTATCGGAACATGAGAAAGCAAAGGGTAAGGGAATCAACCAATAACAAAATAAGTACCTTGCGAAAGGGAACGCTAGGCGTAATCCCAACACAGTTCCTAGTGCCCATTGAGAACGCTTCACAGGGAATACCGGGGGCAGTCATGGGTTAACGTAAACTGTTTAAACAAGCTGAAAAGAGTAACTTAGTAATTAGGGTTGCACACTTCACAAACACTGATGGCACCGGATGTTAGCTGGGAGCTTCGGCTCGGATGGTTAAAAGGCGGACTTTGGGTCCGGGGAGCTTCGGCTCGATTGTTTGAGACAGACGTGTTGGTCCGGGGAGCTTCAGCTCGGTTCTTGATTACGCTAATTTGCATGTGCATAAAAGGAAAGGAAATTAAGGTGGTGGGTCTTCGGTATCGGAGGGTCGATGCACCGACGCCAATACATTAACTCGGCAAGTGTGGTTAGCACTTCGCCAACAGAAGTCCGGTGCGCCAGCCGGCAAGAGTACGCAGGAGTCCGCTTCGTGCACCAAGCGTTGAGGCGTACGATAGGTCTGACCGGTAGTGCTTTACTGCTTTAGAGGTGGGCGAGGCCCAACCCACCGCTTCCGTCTGCCACTACGGAGGTATCCTGGGAGGTTACGACTCCAGAAAGGGGGAACTAAAGGTCTGTGTGCACAGAGTCGGGTGTGTGTGTTGCACTTGCATGTCCATCATACCCACTTGCATGTCATAGCATAATCGTTACCTTTAACCTAAATGGCAAGCTAGGCTTGGGTGCTTCATCAAGTTTGCCCCCCATTCTTAAGAAGAATATTTTATCAACCCCCAACAAATTTGTCTCAGCTAAGGGGAAAGAAATAATAAACCACAAACAAACCATAGAAGAAATGCCCAAATTAAAGGGTCAAAACAACAGAAACCACAAAACCATAGATAAAAACAAAGTTCAGCAGATTTCGTCGAACTCAGATCGACGAAATATGGACAGTTCGTCAAACTCAAGTCGACGAACGCTGAACGCAAATTTATATGATAATTATTCGTCTTACTGCGATCGATGAACTATGTATGGTTCATCGAGCAGAGGTCGACGAACTTGGGGCGCAAAAATGAACTTGTTCATTCTCTGAGCAGAGATCGACGATCTCATCACATTTCATCGAACTCTGGTCGACGAACTCATAACATTTCATCGAACCCAGTCAGACTTGGTAAAAATCATAACTATAACAACAATTCTATTAAATCTAGGAAACCATTTAATTCATTAGCTGATTGGATAATTCCAACTAGAAGATATCATCCATTAGGATATAAATCACAACCTGAGTTTTCTGTGATTTCAAGTTTTTCTTATCAACAATATAAAGGACCCAAGGTAACCTGGGTCAAGAACAACTAACTGTTTTCATTGCAGGTAAATGTCTGTCCAATGATTAATCAAATATGGTACCTGGACAGTGGATGCTCCAAACATATGACTGGTAGCAAGGACAACCTAATCAACTACAAGTCTAAGCTGGGGACAAAGGTAATTTTTGGTGATTCAAAGAGTGGCCAGTCTGAAGGCTATGGAGAAGTGAAGATTGGAGCAGTCACCTTTAAGAGTACTCAAACATAACCTCATCTCTATAAGCCAATTATGTGATGAAGGTTATCAGGAGAAAGAGATTTCTACCAGCAACCCTTTGTAGGTACCTCACTTGTGTGAGAATTTGGATGGACTAAGTCTCACCCAAGAGGCTCCAACACATCCTTCTCCACAAGTTGATGAAGACAGTGAAGAAGAAACTTTGGAAGAAGTTGAATCACATCCAGCAGCACATATAATTCCACAAGTGGAATTCTCCCAAATGTTGTTGCTGAACCAACTCCACCAAATGATTTTGTCATACTGAGAGATCACCCCAGATCTCAAGTGATTGGAGACATATCAGCAGGTGTACAGACAAGGAATCAACTCAACCAAGATTTGATGCTTTCCTGTTTTCTCTCTCAGGTTGAACCTCAATCCATCCATGATGCTGAGCAGGATTCCCACTGGATGATTGCTATGCAAGAGGAATTAAATCAATTTGAGAGATGTAGAGTTTGGGATTTGGTTCCAAGACCCCAAGACTACCCAGTCATTGGAACCAAATGGGTATATATAAACAAACTAGATGCCCAAGGTACAATTGTGAGAAACAAGGCTAGGCTTGTTGATCAAGGATATAGGCAAGAAGAAGACATATATTATGATCAAACCTTTGCACCAGTTGTAAGGTTATAAACCATCAAAATTTTTCTTGCCTATGATGCCTACAAGAAGTTCAAGGTATATCAGATGGATGTAAAGAGTGCATTTCTGAATGGAGTGTTAAAATAAGAGGTTTATGTTGAACAACCTCCAGGTTTTATCTCTCCTACCCATCCTTATCATGTATTTAAATTGCATAAAGCCCTCTATGGTCTAAAGCAAGCTCCAAGTGCTTGGTATGAGACCTTAGCTAGCTTTCTGATAGAGCATAATTTCATTAGAGGCATAGTAGATAAAACCTTATTCACTAGACATCATAAGGACCAAACCTTGTTAGTACAAATCTATGTGGATGACATCATATTTGGGTCTAATGATTCCAAACTATGCAAGAGGTTCTCTGACCTCATGTATTCAAAGTTTGAGATGAGTAGCATGGGTGAGCTCTCCTACTTTCTTGGTCTCCAAGTGAAGCAGCCACCTGATGGCATCTTCATCTCCCAGGCTAAATATGCTAAGGAGCTTATTAAGAAGTTTGGGATGGCTGATGACTCAGCAAAGAAAGCCCCTATGACAGCTAATGTTGTAATAGATTCTGATCCACATGGGAAACCTGTTGACCAGAAGTTATACAGGGGTAATGTTGGGTCCCTATTATATCTTACAGCTAGCAGACCTGATATCATGTTTGCTACATGCCTTCGTGCTAGGTTCCAAGTAAAACCTAAAGAATCTCACCTAATTTTCCTAAAAAGAATTTTGAGATATATAAAGAGTTGTCCTAATCTAGGCCTTTGGTATCCTATTGAGCCAAAATTTGAGTTAACTGGATACTCAGATGCTGACTTTGTTGGATGCAGGGTAGATAAAAAAAGTACCTCAGGAACTTGCCAGTTTCTTGGTATGAGACTAATGTCTTGGTTCTGTAAGAAACAATCATCTGTGTCCACTTCAACTGCTGAAGCAGAATACATTGCAGCTGGCAGTTGCTGTTCCCAGATGTTATGGATACAAAACCAACTCCTAGACTATGGTCTAAACCTAAGTAATTCAACTCTATTATGTGATAACACAAGTGTTATAGCTATAGCACAAAATCCAGTCCATCACAGTAGGACTAAGCATATAGACATTAGGCATCATTTCATTAGAGAGTGTGCAGACAAAAACAAAATTAGACTTGTCTATATCTACACTGATTTACAAAGAGCTGATATTTTCACCAAACCCTTGGATGAAATAAATCACTTGTTCTTTATAAATCAGCTTGGAATGATCAATGGAGAAGCTCTAACTTAAGTTCTGTCTGTGCTCGACGAATTCTTCAAAGTTCGTCGAACGGAGTTCGACGAACTGGGAAAAGTTCTTGAGATATTCGTCGAACGGCGATCGACGAACTCTCTGTGAGTGAAGTTATTTTCGTCAAACATAGATCGACGAATTTGCTTCAGAAAACTTTCATCGAATAGAGCTCGACGAAATGTCTTCAACTCTTCAGACTGGGATCAACAAATTATTTAGCCACAAATTATTTCGTCGAGCTCAGATCGAAGAATTTTTCATTTTTCGTGGAACGAAGTTTGTCGATTCATATTCTGGAAAACCTTATATCTAGATTTTCTTCGACCTCCGTCCCGCGCTTTCAGTTCCTTTGCACTTGATCTTCATTTATCTCTTGCAGGTGCTCTAATGGCGATTCCAGTAGGAAATCTTACAGCAATGAAATTCGATACGGGCTTTGATGTCGATTTCGATTCTTTTCAGCATTCAGACCCAATCTTCATGGGAATCCTACAACTGCTTGAAGACGAGCAATTGAAAAATCTATTGTCCACTAGAATCAAGATATCTGCCACTGAGATCAGAGAGTGGGTGTGTACTTCTACAACAGATGACAACACCATGACTGGAACTATAGCCGGTAATGTTGTTTCCCTCACCCCCGCCGTTTTAATAGAAATTTTTGGATTAAGTAATGGTGAAGAAGAATTGGAAATGGATACTGAGGAGTTTGATATGATGCTGAGTATGATAGGTTATTCTGGACAAACCCCTAACAAACTTCTTAAGAAACACCTGTCTGCTGAGTTCAAGTTTCTAGCAGACATTGTGGGCAAAGTGTTGCTAGACAAGCACACAGCCCATGACTACATAACCAGACATTGATTTTTGGTCATATGTGCAGTGATAAACAAGAAGAAGGTGAACTGGGCTCAGATCATGTTTGATCTGATTAAGAAAAAGAATACCAAGAAAGAGGTCAGTTTTTGAAGGATCTTAGGGACTTTCCTAAAAGAAAAGGCTGTTGAATCTCTGGTCTCCCAGACCATATTCACCAATGCCTCTAAGAGGCTCACCTGTGCCCTTTTTGGCAGGTGGGAGAGGACCATCACCAAGCCCTCCAAGGCTCCCTCCTCTTCCACTAGGGCTTCTGAGAGTACTAGGGCTGATCCAGCCACTTCCCACCCTACTGAAGAGATCCCTCCTCCACCTCCATCACCTCCTACCATCCCACCTCATTCTCAAGTGGAACACCAACTTTCCTCCTCTTCCACCATTCCTTCTCTTCAACAACCACAACACCAACCCCAATAACCTGTTCATATTCCTACTCCAGCCCCATCTCCTGCCACTTCTCCACAAATAGATATCACTGATATCCCCTCTTCAGGAATCTCAACAACCATCTCCTTCTCACTAACCACAACCAACACCCCCTCAATCCCCCATGGCACACCCATTCCATCACCCCCTTCATCTCCATTACTCCACCATCTGGACAACATTCCATTCTTCAATCGGCCTTCATCCCCCCTCAATACATCTCCTCCACAAGATGAACCTATGCAAGATGCTCTCCCACCTCCTCCACCAACTCCTACCATACCCACTTCTATTTTCATTCAAACACATTCTGCCCCACCCTCTACCACTCCACTATTAGATCCCTCCATCATATCACCACTCATTGTACTTCTCACTCCCCTTCTTCAAACCATCATAGCAGAGGTTATTTCACATCTTGCTTCATCTATTTCTTCCCTAGCTGAACAAATCTCTACTCTTTTTGCTGCTCCCTCTTCAGTTAGGGGCCTTGCTCCAGTATATATTGAAACCAAGCAGGGAGAGATACTCCATGAAGAAGAAGTAGCAGCAGTAGAAATAGCAACAGCAGTAGCAGCAGATGCAGCAGTAGAACCAGCAGCAGCAGATGCTGATGCAGAAGTAGCAGCAATAGAAACAGCAACAGCAATAGCAGCAGATGCAGAAGCAGATGCTGATGAAGAATTATTTGATTCAATTCATTTTATTGAATCTAACATGGACATAGATGAGCAGGTCCTAGAAAAATCAACTGCTGGTGATTTTATTATTAATCCCATAGTTGATCTTTCACAATTGTTGAGCAATTGTGATACAACTTATCTTAATAACCTTCCAGCAGACAGCACTAAGCCATCTTTGGCAATAATTCCATATACCACACCTATAAGCCCCAAAGTTGCCAAGCAACTCAAAGCCATTTTTGCTACTCCAGAGATTCCATCCATTCCATCTCCACCCAGAGCTGTTTCCCCAATTATTTCATCCCCTACAACAGCCATTTCAGCCCCAGTTTTTGTTATGGATGATTCACCCATGCCTGGTCTTGATGCACTGATCATGGCTGACATTGAAGAAGAAAATAAGACAGTTGTTGAATGCACTGTTATATATAGCTCTCCAGCTATAACGCCTCGTAACTCAAAAGAGCAACGGGAGGCATTTTGGGCCAAATTTCGAATTTGGCAGGGGGGCACACGGTCTGGGACACGGGCGTGTCCCAGGGCGTGTCGTGTTTGGGTCGACATTTTGGCCGAGAGGTAGATGAATTTTGGAGTCGACGATCGTCGAGCAGTGAACACGACCTGAGACACGGGCGTGTCTCAGGGCGTGTCGAGCTTGTGTCGACGATCTGTCCGGGAAGTCGACATTTTCGCTCGACGATGTGTCGAGACAGGGAACACGACCTAGGACACGAGCGTGTCCAAGGCCGTGTCGGGTTGTCGACGAACTGCGCTCGATGAAGTGTCGAGACAATGAACACGGCCTGGAGCCCAGGTGTGTTCGGGTTTGACACGGGCGTGTCCAAGACCCGTGTGAGTCTCGGGTTGGTGTTGGTCCTGTGTTGATGGAGGAACACGCCCGGGAACACGGGCATGTACTAGCTGACACGGGCGTGTCAGGTCGAACACGGGCGTGTCGGGTGCCCGTGTGTTTTTCGAGATGCGTCGATTACGACGGCGAATGGGGGACACGGCCCTGGACACGGGCGTGTCACGGGCCGTGTTCGGCCCAGGTTTTGCATTTCAGCTACGGATCGTGGCCGTTCGTTTCCTTATTTTGGGATTCGACGGCTGGGGGTTGTTCCTACTGGGATATACCCGGGAATAGGGTTTCAAATCCCTTACTTCTTTCTCATAAGTCTCTTTCTAAAGTCTAGAGAGAGGGGAGAGCAAGGAAGAAGAAAGGAGGCTAAATCTAGTCACCGGCGGAGCTTTGGAGCTCCAAATCGCGAGCCGACTTCGGATCTACGAAGGCAAGCATATTGCGGTGCTTTCCATCCGCATACATTTCCATGGCGCCAAGGAAAAACACTAGGGTAACGATTCTCTACTTGAGCATGTGAAGCTCTTCTTTTCCCTTGCATAGGAAGCCCGCTCTCGCGAGTTGCGGTGAGTTGAGGCATTCCTTCGGGTAGACATGAATAGTCCCCATTGTGTACATGTAGAGTCTCTAATCGAGAATAGATATAGGCATGATGTGTGAATCCTACCCGGACAAGTTGGTCTGGATCGGTGATGTTGCATTGCATGAGGCCGGAGAAGACTCCGCGCGAATGTTTGTTTTTCTGGTTTTCTACGAGGTAGATTGCAACAGGGAGCCTTGGGGATTAACTCCAAGGTACACCCGAAAAACTGGGCAGATGCGTGATTCTGCCAACATGGTTGCCTGGGAGCCAACCTGAACATAACTGGGTTATGTGATATGTGTAGGAGATATGGGACTCGGGGAAGCTTGACCCGCGCAGATGACTTAATTGACGTTGCGGTGTGAGCAACGGGTCAGGCGGAACCGTACCTGATCTATATGGTTCGGTTAGAGAGACCTAAGGTACATGGTACTCGTCGTTGTCATAGATGGAGGGTCTTAGGCAGTGGCCAGAAAGACCAAATGCTCACGAGATATTACCGTCCTGGGGGCGGTGGTGAGTTAACGGACTTGGACCGTGTTCACCGAGAATGTGCCCTGAGAGAACGGGGTGTGTGGTCATGCGTGCCTATGCCTGTGTTGACATGTTGTTATACTATTCTGCTGTGTATGCTAACAAAGTGCAGGGAAGGAGCATCGCCGCCCTGGGTTGGGGGCGGGATCGTTATAATTTGGACAGCATAGCTGACCGTTGCCTTTGTTTGCCACCGTGCGGTGGATTGTTACTTGCAGGTGCTGCGAAGCCGAGTGCTAAATAGCGGGCTAAAGACCAAGTTGCTGAGCCGACCCTCGAAGGCCTAATTTGAGTGTTTACTTGTTTTAATCATGTATGTCTGGCCTGCGTGCCGAGGTTTGGAAAACATTTTATATTGGAGCAAAATATTGTAAGGTCATAAGGCCAGTACTTGTGTATTTGTACCTTCATTCCTATTTGTTTTGAGTAGTGGACATTGATGTTTATTGCTTGGTTCTTAATCTTATAACCTTAAATTGCTTCCGCTAGAATGCTCTGTGTATGACGTTGTTATTGGTTGAATGGTTTCCATTGAGTAACCACCCGGTCTGTTTATGGTATACGGCGTCAGGCCCCGGCCGGACCTACAGCTATATGCTATCTGACGGATAGGGGGTGTTACAATTTGGTATCAGACTCCTGATTTCGGTCAGGCTTCAATGAATTCGTGGGCGAATTCTTTTTAAGGGGTGGTGAGCATATGTGTGTGCGTCATCGTTATAACAGCAAAAGAACCCATGAATGTCCACTTAGGAATGAAAATACACGTGTTTGAGGAACCTGCGTGTTCCTATAATTGCGTTTTGCAATTTTGTTTGGTCGCTTAACGGTGTTTTGTACAACTATATGTGACCAGAAGTGGTGCTGGGCCGCCAGAAAGTCCGGTTTCTGAGGAGTATAGTGCACCCAGTGAGGTGTTTGAGACCCCTCCTTCGTCTAAAACCGTAAGAAGGATCGTTGAAGCGGTGTTCGTTGTGATTAATGCACAGCATGGAAGAAATGTACAACCCTATGCCCCTATTATGACTTCAACGTCGGGTGGCGTGATGGAGCAGATTACATTTGGTAGACCATCGAGCGAGCAGCTGAACATGCGTTTAGTGCAGGGAGCGCGCTCAGTTGACCAATATTTGCAAGCATTTCTTATAATAAGCCGCTACCCATGCTTTGAGCTGGAGAACGAGCAGGCTATAGTCGATAGATTTTATAATGGTCTGCGTGGCGAGCTGCGAATCCTACTGCTAGGACCAAAATTATTGGGATTCCGAGCCTTGGTGGAGTCGGCTATATCATTGGAAGTAGACTTGAGGAAGACTCACCCGATGCCAGCGACCATGGTATCGAACTATGCACGCCCCATAAGTGCTGCATCCGGCAGAATGCTGGAGAAGGGAGCTACAACATCGACTAGCAAAGCTACTTACACTTGTCATACTTGTGGAAGGAAAGGGCACTTTGCCCGAGAGTGTCGGAATGGTGCTCAGAAGACGAAGAAAGCTATGTCAGGAGCAGTTGAGGACTTTAGTGCAAAGGAAACGACGTTCAAAATGCCGAACACCTCAAGGTATGGATATCGTAGGTGGTATAAGAAGGCTAGGACTTTGGGTCTAGCCCCTCCTTTCGGTACTTCGGGGGCAACTACAAGCCAAACCCCGGGCGCATGTTACAATTGTGGGGAGCCGAGGCATTATGCCCGTGGGTGCCTAAAGTCCGAGAGGAAGTACGCCGTTGTGAGGACAGGTATGGTTTAAAGTTATAACAGTTTAGCCTTAAATACTTGTCGCCCTTGTGCATGTTAGCTTAGAACTACTTGTGCTAAGATTTGTTCTGTTTTTCGTTTATCCAGCGAGAGCACCGTTCATTTAGGGATATTCGCATTCCTTTATTTAGGAATTATATTGCGCGTCGGATTACCTCCTGCGATGTTAAGAGACAAATTGGATGCGTTATGGTCCAATGGTTCTCAATGCGCGCGGGTGGAATCTGTTGCGCTTAGGTATGGATTGGGAGTCAAGAGTTTGATTTACAAATGTCGTTACTATCACTAGTGGAGTTCGACGTGATCTTTGGTATCGACTGGCTCTCGGAGCAGCAAGCATACATCGATCGCAATCATAAGGGGGGTCAAGTCGGGAACAAGTCGTGAGCCTTTACACTAGTGGAGGTTGCAAAGCCTAAGCCTACGTTGGATAGTATTTCAGTGGTATCAGAGTACCCTGATGTGTTCCCTGGTGATATTCCTGGAGCCCCGCCTCAATGGGAGATAGATTTTTATGATGGAGCTAGTGCCAGGTGCGAAGCCTATGTCATGATCTTCGTATCGGCTCGGCTAGCGCCTAAGGAAATGGCGGAGCTGAAGGTTCAACTGCAAGAGTTGTTGGAGCAAGAGTATATGCGTCCAAGTTCGTCGCCTTGGAGCGCATCGGTCCTCTTTGTTAAGAAGAAGGACGAGAGCTTGAGACTCTGTATTGATTATCAGGAGCTAAACAAGCTAATGGAAGAGAACAAGTACCCGATCCCAAGGATTGATGATCTCTTCGATCAGTTAGTCAGGTCATCGGTGTACTCTAAGTTGGACCTCAAGTCTAGTTACTATCAACTGAGAATAAGGGAGAGTGATATCCCTAAGACAGCGTTCAGTACGAGATACAAGCATTATGAGTTTACGGTCATGCCGTTTGGGCTGACCAATGCGCCGTCAGTGTTCATGGATTTGATGAACAGGACTTTCCTGGAGTACTTGGACCATTTTGTGATCATCTTCATTGACGATATTTTGGTGTACTCGCAGAGTGAGGAGGATCACTTCAGGCATCTACACTTGGTGTTAGATATGCTGAGGAGGAATCAGTTGTGTGCCAAGTTCTACAAATGCGAGTTTTGGTTGTCCTCAGTGGGATTCCTCGGCCATATAGTGAGTGGAGAGGGTATTGCAGTGGATCCGGCGAAGATTGTTGCGATATGAGAGTGGCCTGTGCTTGCTATGGTAGCAGAAGTCCGGAGTTTTCTGGGGCTTGCCGGCTATTACAGGCGCTTCGTGGAGAACTTCTCGCGGATAGCGTTACCTCTCACTACTTTGACGAGGAAGGAGCAGAAGTTCGTTTGGACGCCGGAGTGCGCGAGAGCTTTTGAGGAGTTGAAGTGTCGGTTGACCACGACGCCTGTGTTGAGTTCACCGAGTGGGACTGAAGGTTTTGAGATCTACAGCGATGCTTCAGGCAGTGGTTTGGGTTGTGTGCTACTACAGCACGGAAGTGTGATAGCATATGGTTCGAGACAGCTGAAGGTGCACGAGAGGAACTATCTGGTCCATGACTTGGAGTTAGTGACCGTGATTTTTGCCTTGAAGTTGTGGAGACATTATCTGTACGGTGTGAAGGTTGATACCTAAACCGATCACAAGAGCCTGAAATATTTGCTGGATCAGAAAGATCTGAACATTCAGCAGCATAGGTGGATGGAGTTCCTGGGGGACTATATATTCAAGATCCACTACGTGCCTGGTAAAGTCAATGCGGTTGCGGACGCATTAAGTCGTCGGGCCCCAACTCAAGCCAATTGGCTGTTGATCTAAGACGAGCGGTTGGTTCGGGAGTTGGAGGCGTAGGAGATCTCTTGCGTGGATAAGCAGTCAAGTGCTGAAGCACTATTGAACTGGACGGAAGTTCAGTATGACCTGGCTGATCGGATTCGGCAGGCTTTGGATTTGGATGGCCACATGAAGCAGATCATGGTTGAAGCTCTGTATGGGTCAAATTCTCAATTCGTCGTTGAGGATGGATTGCTTTGGAAGGACGGTCGCCTGTGCGTCCCAAACGTGGGCAATTTGCAGGCAGAATTGTTATACGAGGCGCATCATACAAAGTACTCAATTCACCCGGGGAGCACGAAGATGTACCGTGATGTTAAGAAATTGTTTTGGTGGCCAGGACTGAAAAAGGATGTGGCGCTCTACATGGCGAAGAGTCAAACTTGCGCCTTGGTCAAAGCGGAGTGCCAAAAGCCGAGAGGATTCTTGAAATCCTTGCCTATTCCGAAGTGGATGTTCGACGACATTATTATGGACTTTGTGCACGGGTTCCCAAGGTCACAAAAGGGGGAACAACACCATTTGGGTGGTCTTAGATCGTCTAACGAAGGTGTCGCACTTCATTCCGCATAGGAAGGATGATCCAGTTGAGAAATTGGCAAAGTTGTATGTGGATAACATAGTACGACTTCATGGTGTGCCCCGCAGCATCGTGAGTGACCGGTATGGGCGGTTCACGTCCAACGATTGGAGGTTGGTGCAGCAGATGTTAGGAACAAAGCTGAGTTTTAGCACAGCCTTTCATCCACAGACGGATGGGTAGACCGAGAGGGTCAATAGGACAATGGAAGACATGCTTCGCATGTGTGTCCTGGACTTTGGAAAGCAATGGGAAGACCATCTATACTTGGTGGAGTTCGCTTACAACAATAGCCACCAGGCGAGTGTACAAATGGCGCCCTTCGAGGCCCTTTATGGTAGGAGATGTCGCACGCCGTTGTCTTGGTTAGAAACGGGTGAGTCAAAGTTGTACAAACGCCAAGAGGTGGAAGATGCTACAACATTGGTTCGAACGTTTCGGGAAAGGTTACTAATCGCTCAAGACCGTCAAGCTAAGTACTATAATGCCAAGCACCGGAATGTGGAGTTCGCTGTTGGCGACTGGGTGTACTTGAAGATCAAGCCATTCAAGGGTGTCTCGTAGGTGCGATGCTTAAAGAAGCTAAGCCCGAGGTACCTTGGACCGTTTGAGGTTCTGGAGCGGATTGGTGAAACAGCTTACTGTTTGAAGCTATCAGTGGAGCATAGTGGTCTACATGATGTATTCCATATATCGGTACCACGGAAGGCGGTGCAAGAGCCTTCGCATGTGATCGCGGTGGATCAAGTGTCGGTCGAGAATGGGTTGACAATGAAGGTCGAGTCCGTTCATATTGATGACTCGGAAGTCAAGCGGCTACGCAATAAAGAGATCAGGAAGGTCAAGGTTTGTTGGGACAATTACGGTCAGGAAGAGCTCTCTTGGAAGCGAGAGCAGACCATGCTTAAGGAGTACCTGGAGTTGTTTTACTCAGGTACCGTTTAAGTTTTTATGTTTCTTTCCTTTATGTAATTTCGAGGACGAAATTCTTTTAAGAGGGAGAGAGTTGTAATGCCCCGAAACTCAAAAGAGCGACGGGAGGCGTTTTAGGCCAAATTTGGAATTTGGCAGGGGGCACACGGCCTGGGACACGGGCGTGTCCTAGGGCGTGTCGTGTTTGGGTCGACGTTTTGGCCGAGAGGTAGATGAATTTTGGAGTCGACGATCGTCGAGCAGCGAACACGACCTGAGACACGGGCGTGTCTCAGGGCGTGTCGAGCTCGTGTCGACGATCTGCCCGAGAAGTCGACATTTTCGCTCGACGATGTGTCGAGACAAGGAACACGGCCTAGGACATGGGCGTGTCCAAGGCCGTGTTGGGTGGTCGACGAAGTGTCGAGATAGTGAACACGGCTTGGAGCCCAGGCGTGTTCGGGTTTGATACTGGCGTGTCAAATAGGACTCAGGCGTGTCCAAGACCCGTGTGAGTCTCGGGTTGGAGGTTGTCCTGTGTTGATGGAGGAACACGCCCGGGAACCTGGGCGTGTACTGGCTGATACGGGCATGTCAGGTCGAACACGAGAGTGTCATGTGCCCGTGTGTTTTTCAAGACGCGTCGAATTCAACGGCGAATGGGGGACACGGCCATGGACACGGGCGTGTCGTAGGCCGTGTTCGGCCCAGGTTTTGTATTTCAGCTACGGATCGTGGTCGTTCGTTTCCTTATTTTGGGATACGACAGCTGGGGGTTGTTCCTACTGGGATATACCCGGGAATAGGGTTTCAAATCCCTCACTTCTTTCTCATTAGTCTCTTTCTAAAGTCTAGAGAGAGGGGAGAGCAAGGAAGAAGAAAGGTGGCTGAATCCGGTCACCGGCGGAGCTTCGGAGCTCCAAATCACGAGCCGACTTCGGATCTACGGAGGCAAGGAGATTGCGGTGCTTTCCATTTGCATACATTTCCATGGCGCCAAGGAAAAATGCTAGGATAACGATTCTCTACTTGAGCCTGTGAAGCTCTTCTTTTCCCTTGCATAGGAAGCCCGCTCTCGCGAGTTTGCGGTGAGTTGAGGCGTTCCTTCGGGTAGAAATGAATAGTCCCCGTTGTGTACATGTAGAGTCCGTAATCGGGAACGAATATAGGCATGATGTGGGAAGCCTACCCGGATAAGTTGGTCTGGATCGGTGATGTTGCATTGCATGAGGCCGGAGAAGACTCCGCGCGAATGTTTGTTTTTTTGGTTTTCTACGCGGTAGATTGCAATAGGGAGCCTTGGGGATTAACTCCAAGGTACACCCGGAAAACTGGGCAGATGCGTGATTCTGCCAACATGGTGGCCTGGGAGCTAACCTGAACATAACTGGGTTATGTGATATGTATAGGAGATACGGGACTCGGGGAAGCTTGACCTGCACAGATGACTTAATTGACGTTGCGGTGTGAGCAACGGGTCAGGCGAAACCGTGCCCGATCTATGTAGTTCGGTTAGAGAGACCTAAGGTACGTGGTACTCGCCGTTTGCATAGATGGATGGTCTTAGGCAGTGGCCAGAAAGACCAAATGCTCACGAGATATTGTCGTCCTAGGGGCGGTGGTGAGTCAGTGGACTTGGACCGTGTTCACCGAGAATGTGCCCTAAGAGCACGGGGTGTGTGGTCGTGCGTGTCTATGCTTGTGTTGATGTGTTGTTATACTATTCTGTTGTTTATGCTAACAAAGTGCAGGGAAGGAGCATTGCCGCCCTGGGTTGGGGGCGGGATCATTATAATTTGGTCAGCATAGCTGACCGTTGCCTTGTTTGCCACCGTGTGGTGGATTGTTGCTTGCAGGTGTTGCGGAGCCGAGTGCTAAATAGCGGGCTAAAGCCCAAGTTGTTGAGCCGGCCCTTGAAGGCCTAATTTGAGTGTTTACTTATTTTACTAATGTATGTCCGGCCTGTGTGCCGAGGTTTGGAAAACATTTTATATTGGAGCAAAATATTGTAAGGCCATAAGGCCAGTACTTGTATATTTATACCTTCATTCCTATTTGTTTTGAGTAGTGTACATTCATGCTTATTGCTGGGTTCTTAATCTTGTAACCTTAAATTGCTTCCGCTAGAATGCTCTGTGTAGGACGTTGTTATTGGTTGGATGGTTTCCATTGAGTAACCACCCGGTCTGTCTGTGGTATACGGCGTCGGGCCCCGACCAGACCTACGGTTATATGTTATCTAACGAATAGGGGGTGTTACACCAGCTCCTCGTCCAGCTCCAGTTCCAGCTTCTCTTCCAGTTCCCTCCCAGTCAGAGAAACCTGAAATATCTGCTGAGGCTTTAATTAAATTAAATGCATTATATGACAATCCTCAGGATTCTACTGATGATGATGATGAAGAAGAAGAAGATTTAGATGAGGATTCTAAGAAAAAGAAAGTATCTAAGAAGAGGAAAGCTCCTCCACCTCCTGCTCCAAAGCCCAATCCAGCAAATGACACCCCTTATTATATACTCTAGAAGATCACTCCTTATAAGGGCATGTCAGCATGGATGTGGCTGTCTAAGAATGAACAGAAAGAAAGAAAGAAAAGCATGAGATACTCCCCACCTCCTCAAAGATACAGAAAGGATCCTCCTCCTCCTCCTCCACCAGCTGCTGGTACTCCCAGTTCTTTAACTCAGAGGCCTACCCAGTTTCAAACCTATCAAAGGCATTAGGGTAGATCTTCATCTTCGGGAAGCAGTCAGCAGAGACACTATTCATCTAGCAAGCAGCACCAACAACAACAGCAGCATCATCAACAACAAAAATAGCAACAACTCCCTGAACATCAAAAGGCAGAAAGCCCAAGAAGACCTGCTTCCCCACCTGTACCATTTGAAGATCTAGAGACAACAATAACTTCTAGGATGGCCAGGTTACAGGAACTGGTTGGCCTTTCCATGATCAACAAAGCTAAAGCTGAAGGGAAGGATCCCTCTCAATACTCTACAATGTCCAAGTACAGAAAGGAAGAGCTTAATAGGTTTGAAAAGGCTAACAAGTTTTTCAATGTTGATGATTATATGAAACTGCATCCAGAAGTAGTAGTACCCAGGGCTACATCTCTAAATATCATTGGGGCTCCTGACATGACAATGACCAAGGCTCAAGCTGCAGACCCTAATAGGGAAATTATATTTACACAGTCTAGAGACAAAGCCAAAGAGGAGAAGCACAAGGAGAAGAAGAAGAAATAAACATTGAACTAACTTTAATCTTTCTGAGTTATTTTAAAACTACCCTTTCATTTCTTGATACAAACCTTTTTGTATATATATATCTACTGCATATGTTAATTTTTCCTGCCAGATATATGTTTCTTGCTTTGTAAATTTTTGTTTCTATTATGAGTCTGTAATTAGTGACCTCACCCAAATAGGGGGAGATTGTTGGATCCCTAGTTGTATTTGGGCTAGGTTCACTAAGTTAGGATCACTTGACCCAACATGTATAGCCAGGGTCATGGTTATGTCTTAGAGTTTAGGCCATGTCCTTGGAATCAACACTACATGGACCAGCCATCAACATACTGTAAAAAGATTGAATACTTAGAGGAATTCAAACTCATAAAATGAGTTCGACGTTCGTCGAACTCAGGTCGACGATAGGCGTGCTCAGCTCGACGATCTCAGAGACAATTCTCGGAGCTCAACTCGATGAACTTAATTCTCTAGTCGACGATCTTTAGACATCATACTTAAATCTTACAAGTCCAGAAACTCTGAACTCCAGTCGACGAACTAAGTTCTTTGGTCGACGATCTCTGGGTATTCTACTTCAACATCTTATTCCAGAAACATCTCAGTATTCTAAGTCCAGAATCACATTTCAGTCGACGAACTCAACTTCTCAGCTCGATGATTTTTGGACATGTTCAACATTCTTAAGTCCAAGAAACATCACTGAACTCCAGTCGACGAAGTCAAAATCTCAGCTCGACAATCTTGATGCACAGAATTAGCAAGGTTCTAGAAAAAGCGGTTGTCTATCTTCAGGTCGACGATCATGCATCTCAGCTCGACGAACTCTGAATACAGGTCGATGAATTTTGTTCTCTGTTTAACGAATTCTGTGCAGATCCTGACTTGGTTATTTCCATCCTTCCGTCCTTATTCTATTGCAAGAATTCCTGAGTAATCAATGCTAAAATATTCTCTGAATATTACCGTTAGAAGCAAGCATTGATTACGGTCTTCACCAAGATTATTACTTGTCGTTCTTCAATGGGACTGTTGGGGAAACCAATCAATGCAAATATTCCCCAGGCCGTCAGCAATGAATGCGGCAAGGAATTCAAATTTCAAAAGGAAAATAAACTGGAAAATATAAAAGGGATCTTCTTCATCTCTCTAAGAACATACACATAGATACATATACACAGCAATACTCTGAGACATAGCAATACGGAAATATAGAAAAACCGACACAGAGCTCTCAGGGAAACAACACTGTCAAAAGACAAGAAGCCCTAGCCTTTGACCAGAGAAAGAACAGCAAGCTGAAGAAGAAGAAGAACATATATTCAAGATCAAGAGTCTTCTTCCTTCTACATTCCAGGACTCTTCAAAGGACAACAAATACTCTATCTATCAAGAAGTTCCTGAAGTTCATCTGGTCAAAGCAAAAACTTGAAGGCCTATCACCCTGCAGCAAAGCTCCAACTTCCTGAACCACATAATATCTCAGGGGGAGCCTTTGTTAACATCAAAATCCACAAAAGTCTTCTCAGTATATTTGAGAAAGAGAAGACAAAATCAATCTCTCATCCCCCACTGTATAAAGGGTTCTTAACTCTCTTCAAAAGTTATTTCTGGTTGCAAGTCACCTGATCAAAAGACTTGAGGATTGGTTTTTGAGCACCTGATCAAAAGCTCATTGGTGGCAGTCACCTGATCAAAAAATTGCTAGTGGATTCCTACCAGGGTGGTAGAAGAGTGGATGTACCCAGGTTTGGGAACCACTATAAAATTCTTATGTTGTCTGGTTGCTCTTTGCTTTTGTTCTTGCTGTGTCTGTGCTGATTAGGTGTGATGTGCTTATGCTTAGTTAGTTTATATTTTGTCGAGCATGTGGTAAAACTACTTACCCTAGGACTGACTATTTTAGTACAACAAAAATTTGATAAACCCTGTATACTCTATTCACCCTTCTCTAGAGTATACCAGATCTAACCCCTCACTTTCACACAAGTGTTGAGTGAAGCTTGTTCACTTAATGCTCTCAATGTCAGATACAAAGAAATGTGGTTGCAGGCATTGAGTGAAGCAAGCTCACTCAACGCTAGGAGCCAAGAAGCGTCGTGTGTTGTCAAGCTTCTGCATTAGCAGGCAGAAAAATCGACCAAGTCTACAGGAGTTGAGTGAATATAGCTCACTCAACACCATATAACAGAAGGCGTCGAGTGAATACAGCAAAAGCTTCGTGTGATTTCAAAGCTTTGTCTTTGACAGTAATGAAATCTGGTCAAGTACAGAAGTGTCGAGTGATGAAGGCTCACTCGACACCAAATCAGTTAAGACAACATCTGTCTAAATGGAATTAAGTGATGAAGACACACTCAACGCCTAAGATGACAGAAAATCTGTCTAAGTACAGAAGCATTGAGTGAAGGCTATTCACTCAATATAATAAGCTAATGCAGAAAACACCGAGTGAAGAAGCTACACTCAACGCTTTCATTTTGGAATGCGTCTAAGTGTTTTGGCATTGAGTGATGAAGGCTCTCTCAACGCCTAGTGACAAAAAACTATCCAAGTACTTTGGCAATGAGTGATGAAAGCTCACTCAACGCCTACTGATGCAGTAAGATTGAATAATACAAAAAGCGTTGAGTGAAGCTTCTTCACTCAACGCTCTCAATGCCTGAGATGCGGAAAGTGTTGCTATGGCCAAAAGTATTGAGTGAAGCTTGTTCACTCAATGCCTAAGTTAGACAGAAATTTGTCTAAGTGTTTTGGCATTTAGTGAAACTTATTCACTCAACGCCTATACTAATGTACTTGAATTTGACTAAGTTCATAGGTGCTGCCATCAGAAAAGTCAACAAAGTCAACATAATTCAAAATGATGCGGGATGGCTACAGTACGCAACAAACGGCACTGCAGGCCTACGGTACGACTTTTGGCTATTAAAGTAAAAGTGCGGCTGTTAAATTCAAGGGGGCCCACTGTTCAAAATAACCGTTGATCGGCAGAATAGAAAAGACAGAGTTCAGAATGAAGAGATCAACTTTTGGGATATAGCTGGCCTTCATCTTCTTCCTCGACCAACATTGCAGAGTCTGAAGGAGAAGTTTAATATTCTGATCCGAGAGTTCAACTAGTTAGATATTGTAATTAATATCCTTAATAGCAAGATCAGAGATATTATCTGAGGAAGTAAAAGCAGCCAAGGCCTGAGCCAAGCTGTAACTGATCTAAAAGCCATTAAGAGATAACTGTTGAGAGCAACACATTCAACAGCAAGATCAGAGAAATTCTCTGAGTAAACTAAAGCAGTAGGTTGTTACCCTAGTTGCAGCAACTGGAAGATAATCAAAGTTAGTTGTTGTCATCTACAGCATCAACGACAGTTCAGAGTAAATCTCTGAGAGAGAAGGTATTGTAAAGGATAACCTTTGTTGCAGCCACTTCACAATTTCAGCTGTACAGTTCTGAAGAACATTTTATGGAGGCTGTAAAGAAGAAGTTAGGACTGAGATTCTGGTTTAGTCCAGGAAAGAAAGAAGAAGCAGAGTAGGGTTCTGCAAGTTACTTCCAGCACAAACAGCAGCTTCTTGAAGATCTTCTCTTATTGTTGAGAAGAAGATAGTGCTGAGTATTTCTTAGTTTGGGAAGCAGTAGACTCAGGGAATATATTCCTGGAGTCAAGTTGGGCTGAGTTTATCTCAGTCTAGGAAGGTTGGCACAAAGAAATTTCTCATGTCAAATCAACTCAACAACCCACTTCCATTCTATAGGATCTGGTTGCAGATCTGAGTTATAAGCTTATTTTATTAAGACTGAGGTAGGACCCCCGTGTGGATCTGAATATAGGATTCTGTTGAGAATCTGAGGTAGGGCCTATTGGGTCAATTACCCTCAATATCCTAGATTTGAGTGAAGTCAATCTTGTCAATGATATACATAAAAGTGTAATGGTTGTCCTAGTAATAATGATGGGACAGATAGCGCAAGTGGCTAACTCAGGTAAACACTTACATAAGGTGTGGAAAGGCAAAAAACTCTCTAAGTCCACAGGCGTTGAGTGAAGGTCATTCACTCAATGCCAGATGACTTATAGCACTGAGTGAAGGCTATACAGCCAAAGCTATGAAAAGGCAAGCTGAGAAAGTGGCTAAGTTCATAGGCATTTAGTGAAGTTAACTCACTTAACGCCATACAGCAAAAGGCTGTGAGTCAGGCTAATGCAATCAAAGCCTAAGAAGAAATGGATAGAAAAATGGCTAAGTCCATAGGCGTTGAGTGAAGATAATTCACTCAAAGCCATAGCTCCATAATCCTTGAGTATAACTCAGTCAGTCAACGCCACAGGAAAACTGTGAATATTTACCAAGTCCACAAGCATTGAGTGAGGCAAGTTCACTCAACGCCATGTGATATTGCGTTGACTAAATCTCAAGTCAGTGTTGTCTCTTAGACACGGAAATTTTGCTAAGTCCAAATGCATTGAGTGGAGTTAATTCACTCAACGCAAGATAACAGAAGAAAATCTGTTAAGATTGTTTGGCGTTGAGTGGAGCTTACTCACACAACGCCACAGAGCAGAAAAATTTGGCTAAGGAAGAAAGTGTTGAGTGAGGCATGGTCACTCAACGCTCTCAATGCCATAATGCAGAAATGATCAAGATAAAAAGCATTGAGTGAGGCATGCTCACTCAACGCTCTCAATTCTTAAGTTGCTGAAGAGGCAGAAATGGTTAAGGTAGAAAGCATTGAGTGAGGCATGCTCACTCAATGCTCTCAATGCCTAAATAACAGAAAACATGGCTAAAGTACAAGGGGTTGAGTGAGGTGTGCACACTCAGTGCTCTCAACACCAGACATGCATAAAAGGCTGTAGAAATGGTTAAGGCAAAAAGCGTTGAGTGAGCATTACTCACTCAATGTTGTCAATGCCTAGATAGACAAAATTGTCTAAGTACTTTGTCATTGAGTGAAGCTCATTCACCCAATGCCTATTCTACTGATGCTCGATTTTGGCTAAGTCCACAGGTGCTGACGTCAGCAAATTTTGCAAAATCAACAAAGTCAACTTATTTCAAATCAAGTACAGAGAAGCTACAGAACACAAAAAACTCTACTGTAAAGCTACTGTACGTCTTCTTCCGCTGAAGCAAGCTGCAGCTGGATGCTGTAAGCGGGGCCCACTGACTTCTAAGAGCCGTTGATCGGCGAACTACAAAAGGAAGTGAGTGGACAAGACGACAACAACTTTTCAAGGCTTATCATTTTCAAAAAGGGTTGCGGCTGGACTTCATCTTCCTCGCCATTGCTGCATGAAAAAGCTTGAAGTCTTACTACAAAAAAGTTCAGTTAGCTGTGTGTCTTATTCATCGACACCAGCATGATCAGAAGGTTTTCCTTCTAAGGGAAAAGCAGAAACGAGGAAAAGGTCTCTGCAGATCAAATTACTCAGCAAGCTTTAAACTGAAAATCCACTTCTGAAGTTGAGAATAAGAAAGAAGAAAGTGCCAGACTCTGTCCAGGGAAGGAATAGAAAGCAAAGCAGTTTACTGCTAGTTACTTCCATCTCAAATTACTTGTAGCTATGAAGAAAGTTTGAGCTGAGATAACTCATCTCAAGGGGATGTCACAGAGAAACTTCTCTATGATAGACATAAATCTTTTTCACTTTTTGTAGGATCCAACAGGATCTGAGTTGTAGGGCTCTATGAGCATGAGGTAGGGAAATAATGCCTGAGTTGTAGGAGAGTGAATCTCTCTGAGTTGTAAGATCTAATTGGATCTTAGCTGTAGGGCTTGGTTTCAAGTCTGAGGTAGGTGGTCAATTGATCACTGAGCTGTAGGAGAGAAATACTCTCTGAGTGTAGGACCTTTGGGTTTCAGTGTAGGATCCCCAGTGGATATGAAGTAGGGTTGTCCTCCCAACCTGAGTGAAGGGCCTTTGGCCTGAGGTAGGTGATCAACTAATCTCTGAGTTGTAGGCCCTTATGGATGAGTTGTAGGCTTTGAGGAGACTGAGAGATCCTGAGGGATCTGAATTATAAGCTCTTTGGAGCATTGGATTGTAGAAGTGTCTTGACTAACAGGAAGTTGGCAAGGTGGGAGGAGAGTGGATATACCAAAAGATTGTGGAACCACTATAAATCTGTATGTACTTACCGTGTTGTTTTTCTCTGTTCAGATTCTTGAAAGCAAACTACTACCAACACACATAGTGCAAAAGATAAAATTAAAAAGAAAGTAATAACAGTCATACAGCCTATTCACCCCCCCCCCCTTTAGGTTGTTAGCTACCTTGAAATAAAGACTTTCAAGTGGTATCAGAGGGAGGTTGCTCAAAAAGGATCTAACTATCTATGTGATCTTCCAAGGTAGCTACAGACTGATCAGATGTGTTCAGGAGCGAACTACAGGGAGATGGGTGCCATAAAGCTTCCCATCTGCAAGAAAGAAGGTTTTGGCATATGGAAGGATAAGGTAAGGTTGTTCATGGAAGCAGCTGACCCTAGAATCTTTGTAACTATCAAAGAAGGACCTTTCATCCCCATGAAAGTGTCTGTCCTTGATGCAAACATCTAGACCCCAAGACCTATGAAGTGATGACTAAGGATGAAGTAATTCTTGCCACTATGGACAAGAGGGCTCAAAATGTCATAGTTAGCGCAATTAATGATTCTACCCTTCAAAATTAGATTCACTGCAAAAATGCAAAGGAGATGTGGGACACACTGTGATCTACATGGAAGGCACAAAGGAGGTTAGGGATGATAGAAATTCTATGCTCAACCAGGAGTATGAGGCCTTCAGACAAACCACAGGGGAGAACATAGCCACCTTCTATGAAAGATTCTTCAAGATAGTGAATGAGCTGAGGACCTATGGAATGGTCTTTAGTCATTATGAATTAAATGATAAGCTCCTCAGTCCTCTCACCAGAGACTGGGACACAGATATTTGTGGCATCAGAGAAATGGCTAAGCTAGGTGACACTCCACCTGACACCCTATTTGGAAAGCTGCTCTCTTATGAGATGCAGCTAACGTTCAGGAAGGAAATAGAGACAAACTGCATGTCTCAAGCCAAAGAGAAGTCAGTGGCCTTCAAAGCTGAAGCCACAAATAAGAGTAGGAGAAAGACCCCTTCTCCTCCGAGAAGACCAGCATATTTAGACTGCTCTGAATCAGATGCATCAGACAGCAGCATGTCTGATGAGGACATTGTTGTCTTCTCCAGGCAGCTCCATAGGCTGATGAAGAAGAAGCAGTGGAAGACCAGACCCTCCTCTTCAACACATCAATGGAAGAAATCCTCCAAGGAGGATAGGTATGGATCTAAACACAGTAAACAGAATTCTGCTAATGTTATCTGTTACTACTACAGCAAGACAGGGCATGTCATTGTTGATTGCCCTGTAAAGAGAAGGGAGGATGGTGAGAATAAATCTCATCAGAATAATAAGGGCAAGAAAGAAAAGTCCTTTGTGGCTAAGATTGAAAGAGCTGGACAGACTCATCATCATCTGAGTCTGAAGAAGAGGAAGCCTATATTGGGCTAGTTGCTGGTGCTGCTACTGAAGATAAAACTATTACAACAGGAGATGTCTTCCCTCCAGGAAGGACAGGAATCAGGGCCCCTCTGACACTATTAGATAGTGACTCAGAGGTGGATGAAGATGGACATAACTGCAAAGGACTATGGCAATGACTGATGAAGAGAGCAGCCAGGATCAGCCTTGTCAAAGTAAGGTACATTATCCATCCAATTCTGTGTCCATGCATGAGACTAGTCTTGATGCAGAAGCCTCTTCATCTAATGGTGAAGATGATTCTGGGTCAGAGGGTGATGTCAATCTATTGATTGACAAATATAGTGAACTTTTGAATGCCTTTAAAAAAATGCAAGAAGTTGACTAAGAAGCAGGCCAAGGAAATTCTATCTCTTCAACCTGATGCTTTTCAGCTTGCTGAAACAGCTGTTGTGCTGAAACAGACAATGAGGGAACTCAGTGAACTGAAAACCCTATCAGGCATCTAGAAGGAGACTATTAAGAGCAATAATAGTCTCATCAAATATCTTGAAGAAAAGCTCTGGAGGGAAAAATTTATTGTGGCCAGATTCTCTCAGCCCAATACAGTGTTAACCTTGATAGATTCCTTCACTTCACAAAAGGATAAGAAGGGATTGGGATTCAAGGGTAACACAAGACCTGCCTCTTAACCCCGAAATTGGCGATCCTTCCCAAGGTGGCCAGCTCGTTAGTCGTGGCCTGCTCCGGGTTTCACCTGGAGGTCGCGACGCCCTAGGATGGGAGGATAGGTTTTTCCCTATACGCTCAGGCCGCATGGCTTGGGCGGTCTCAGTAGTTTGACCGCCCAGGCTGCACGTTGTTCCTCTTGTAACACCCCCATCCGTCGCATGGCATATAACAAAAGGTCCAGCTGGAACCCGACGCCATATACCACAGACAGCCGGAAGGGTTACATAAGAATATACAAACTATCCAATTAAGACTACTCGTCCTACACAGAGCATTTTAGCGGAAGCTTTTAAAAGTTGAAAGAACCCAAAACTAAAATCCAATAATCATGAATGTCCACAACCACACCACTGGAATGAAAACCAAATACACTGAAAGGGTACACGGCCTTATGGCCTTACAAATGTTCACTTACCAAAATATTGTCTTACATACATCGGCTCGCAGGCCGGCCACACATGACAAAATAAAAACAACTATTATTTACGGCCTTCGAGGGCCAACACAGCAACATGGGCTCCAGCCCGCTATCTAGCACTCGGCTCCGCAGCAACTGCAAGCAACATTCCATCGCACGGTGGCAAACAAAGCAACGGTCAGCCAAAGCCGACCAAATTATAACGACCCCGCCCCTTACTCGGGACGGCGGTGCTCTTTCCCTTCATATCATTAGCCCAGCTAAACAACTATGTAAAAACATACTTCGCCACAGGTGTAGGCTCACATGGCCAAACACCCCGTGCACTCAGGGCACATTAACGGTGAATCCTGACACTTCAGCATCTTCACCACCATCACCAAAATGGCAACAACATGAGCATTTTAGCCTTCCTGACCCTGTCTAGTCTAAGGCTCCCGACTATGCCAATGGCCAGTCCCCTTTTCGGGTCTCTCGCACCAAACCACATAGCCCAGGTCCAATTCCACTTTCTCATTGCTCAACCGCGTAGTTCACATTAAGACGTACGCACGAGCCAAGCTTCTCTTGGATCCTAACATTTTCCAAACAATCAGATAACCCAGTTATGTTCAAGGCCGGTTCCCTGACCGCCAAGTTAGCAGAACACGTTTCCGCTCAGTTTTTCGGGTGCGCCTTGAGGTTAATCCCCAAGGATCCCTGTTGCAATCTACCGCGTAGAAACCCGAAAAACCCAAAGCACGGAGTCTTCTCCGGCAAAACATAACAAATGCAACATCACTGATCCAGACCAACATGTCCGGGTAGGCTTCACACACAATGCCTATGTCCGTACTTCGATTTCAGACTCTATATGCAACACACGGGGGACTATTCATATCAACCCCAAGGAACACCACGCACTCACCGTACACTCGCGGGAGCGGGTTTCCCTATGCAAAAGGAAGTGAGCTTCACATGCTCAAGTAGAGAATCGCTACCCTTGTAGTCCGCTTTTGCGCCATGGAAAAACTACACAGATAGAAGTCTTCACAACTGAAAGATATAGTACCTAAACACCTAGAGGGGGGGGAATAGGTGACTTGAATCTTTTTAACTTTTTAGGCAGCAAACAGATAATATCACAGAATTATATCTAATTTATCACAGCACACATACAGCAATCACAGCAATTCACAAACACACAGTAGACACAGAGTTTTATAGTGGTTCCCCAAGCTTTGGGTACATCCACTTTCCCCCTTCGCCTATCTAGCAGTGTACTAGATTCGGCCAAACTTCTCCACTAACTCAGAACCCAAAACAGGCTCCTACACCTCAGGCCCAAGGCCCTATAACTCAGCTTTTCCTCAAAGCCTACACTCAGCAATAAAGGCCTACACTCAGCCACAAAGGCCTACACTCAGCCACCAAGGCCTTCACTCAGCCACCAAGGCCTACACTCAGCCACCAAGGCCTACACTCAGCCACCAAGGCCTACACTCAGAGATAAAACTCTCCTACCCTCAGCCTTTATAATTACAGGCTTACAAGACTCAGATCCAAAGGATCCTACAAGATAAAATGAATACAATAATATGACTCAACAACTCAGAGAAAAGAGAGAGAAGAGTTGTGAGTTTCTTGATGAGTTCTTGGAAGAACTCAGCTGGACTCAATCTGACTTAGCTTTCTTCAAAGCTTCTTGAAAGTAGAACTCAATAAGATTGACTCCTTCTGCAGTTGATCCTAGATCTCTGCTACTTAAGGTTCAGAGTAGATCTGAACCCTTCTTCTCAGTCTGGTTCCAACAACTGATTTCTTGGATGCAGCTCTCTCTCTCCAACTTCTTAGATCTTCACTTGATAGCTAGATCTTCTTTAGATAATTACTTGATCTGAACTTTGACAACTTCAACAACAGTTTCTGTAGACTGTATAAGCCTATTTATAGGCCTTCTTCATGGTAACCGGCTGGTCCAGTTCATAACTGAATTCTAACAACTCTGACAGGTGCTGTAGACCGGCTGGAATGGCAGCTGTCAAGTCATCCAGTCAGTTCTTGAAAATTCTGTAACTGTCTCCAAGTGTCGAGACTGTCTGTCTTTAAGTGTCGACACTTATAGACTAAGTGTCGACACATGTTGTCTAAGTGTCGACACTAGCCTACAAGGTGTCGACACAACTCCTTGTGTTGTAGATTTTATATCTCGACACTACTTCTTCTTCATGTGTCGACACTAAAATTGAGTGTCGACACAACTACTTGTACTTCAGTATTTTGCTGAATTCTTCTAAGTGTCGACACATCTCCTTTGTGTCGACACATCTACATCTGTTGAATCTGTTAAGTGTCGACACTGCTTCTTGGTGTCGACACATGTCTTCAGTATTGATACTTGCTGAGTGTCGACACATTGCTTTGGGTGTCGACACTTTCTTCTTCAGTCGAGACTCTGGCTGTATGTCGACACATTCCTTTAGTGTCGACACTTGTACTTAGAATATTTTGTTGAACTTTGCTGATCTTTGTTAAGTGTCGACACAGCTCCTTGTGTCGACACTTTCTTCAAGTGTTGAGTCTTCAGCTGAGTGTCGACACATTGTTCTTGGTGTCGACACTTACTCCAAGTGTTGACTCTTCTGCTGAGTGTCGACACATTGTTCTGGGTGTCGACACTTGTACTTAGTCTCTGCTGACTTTTGCTGAGTGTCGACACAGCCTCCAAGTGTCGACACTTTCTGATGTAGACACAGTTTTTTTGGGTGTCGACACAACTGCTAAGTGTCGACACAGCTTCACTGTCTTTTCTTCACTGAGTGTCGACACAGCTCCTTGTGTCGACACTTTCTGTCTGGTGTCGACTCAGCATCCCTGGTGTCGACATAATGACTCCAAGTGTCGACACTGCTTGCCTGGGTGTCGACACAAGTCTTCTTAAGTGTCGACACTTTCCCTTTGGGTGTCGACACATGAACTTAGATACTTTTTCTTCTTTCCTGCAAATACTTAGCCTGCACAAGTAAACTCAAAATACATCAAATATATTTTGATGTATATCATTGAGTTGGGTGAGGCTTCTTCAAATCAGGTACATTTGAACCAATGTACCCAACAATCTCCCCCTATTTGGAGAAGTCATAACCCTTAGTCAATGATATACACCATTCATAATAAAATTACAAAATGATGTAAAGCAGGATTATATATAGCAGGGCAAACATAAACATGTATTAAACAAACATGTACACATAGATAACATCACAGAACAATTATGAAATAAATTTATCATATAGCAAATTTATCACACAGCACATTGTTCCAATACTTTGTTATACACATATTTCAGAAGTTTACAGAATGGTTATCATCAAAAGATTACATAGTAAACTTAAGAAAATTCTAATTCTATTTCTGTTCAGGCTCTTTGATCACTATTCCTTTTCCAGCTTGTACTTTAGCTTGAACACGAGCTTCAGCAACTTCAGCATCAGCAGGCTTCTTGCCTTTCAGATCTTTCTTCTTAAGTTCTTCTGCTTTAATCTTTTGCCTTTCAAAATAATGATAAGGCTTGGGAAAGTACTTGCTAGGCTCCAGAGCAGTAGGAGGTAGCTTTCCCATCTTGGCCTTTCTCCTGTATTGGACTATTGCCTCCTGCCTTGTCTCATGTTTTCTCCATTCAGCCTCAGAAAACCATTTGTTCCTGTCATGCACATTATCTTTGGCAGCTTTCCAGGCAGTCAAAATGATATTTCTTGAGGTAGGGCTCCACTGCTCAAAGTCTGGTCTTTGTTCAGCTTGTTCCCTAAACCTCTTCTTAGACAATCTTGTCTCTTCTTCTTTCTGCAGTGCCTCTTGCATAGCTTCAGATATTGGCTGAACAACTTTCTCAAGAATGACATTGTCCTTACCCCCAGGTGGGCTATACATGGACTGTATGTCAGCATGAATCATGTCAAAATCTGGAGGAGGGTAGATAACTTGAGCCACTTCTGGTTGCTCCCCTCCTAAATATGCAGGATGAATTCCAGATTCAGCAACATTGTCATCATCACAAAGAGGAGGATAACCCAGTGTAGCTTTGATGGAATTAGATATCCACTTGGCATGATCAGAGCTAGCTTTGACTAAAACCCTCTCCCCCTTTATGACTTCTCTTTCTACATGATCTCTGACATCATCTTTTTGAAATCTGACTTGATTATCCAAATAATTAACTCCATCTTTAAAGAAAGGTTTTAACCTTTGGAGTTTGTCAGTTATGATCTTTTGAGATTCTTGAATGGCAGTCTTAACAGCAGTGATTTCTTCCTGGAATACTTTGTCAAATTCTGCTTTAACAGTAGCTGGAGTCTGCCCTGCAGCTAGATTCTTCAACTCTGTGACTATGGTATTGTGAGATTGTGTCAAATTGTCATTCATTCTGATTTGATTTTCAAGTACATATCCTTGCTTCAGGGCTATGTAATCTACTTGAGTCTTAATCTTTTCTTGGTGTGTAGCTAAGTACACTACTGCATTCCCCCCTTTGTGGAAGCAGTCTGTCATCTCCTTCTTGTTAAGATTTATTTCAAATCTTATTGACTTAATATCTTGGGCCAAATCAAACTATAATGATTTTTGCCCTTCATCCACATAAGTCTCTATTGCTTTTCTATGCTCATCCAGCTTGATCTGCATAGCAACCATCAGTGCACTATAATCAAAAGCTGGTGCTGGCAGTGATATAGGCTGAGGAGCAACAGATTGTAAGGCCTTCTTATAACTCTGACTCCTTCTCTTGAATACATAAATCTTCTTTTTCTTAGCTATTGCTGTCTCCTCATCTTCAGAAGCTGAGGAGCTAGCAATTTCTACCCTCTCCTTAGGGCTTGGGGGTAACTCCTTCTGCACAGCTGGGGCCTTCTGAGGTTCTGCAACATGAACTACTTGCTCCCCCTCAACTGGAGCATTCTCCATTTCAGCAGCAGCAGTGTCCTTGTCAAAGTCTTGTGGATCCAGATTTAGGAATAAATCTTCCATTGTAAATTCTTGGGGTGAATGAGCTGGAGAAAGTCTTGGCTCTTCAACCACTGGATCAGTAACTACAACTTCAACAGATGTGTCTTCCATGACAACATCTGGGACTTGGCTATCCAGCTGAGTTTGCTGATGAACATCAGACAAATCAGTATCCTCTATAGGAAAATCTAAAGCATTTAGTTCAGTGATTACCTCTAGTATTGTGTTGGTTGCTTGTTCACTTTCTAGTGTAGTTGGTTCTTCTACAACTAGAGACTCCCCCTGGATGTGATCCTTATGTATGGGGCTAGCTTGAGGTAGCTCCCCCTAGATCTCAGCAACATCTTGAGGAGCTGGAGATTTTACAGCAGGTCCTTCCTCATTCTCATCTGGTGTGAAGACAACTTGTTCTTCACTGTCAGAGCTGTTAGTGGACACTTGAGCCACTGGAGCAGTTTTTCTCTTCTTCTTTGGAGGTGATACTTTTTCAGAAATTATCTTTTCAGGGGTTGGCATCTCCTTAGTCAACACCCTGTCCCATCTGGAAAATATCCTTAAATACATCTTCCTCATATGATTGATTTTTGTTCCAGCAGCTTGGTGCATAACCTCTGGAATACTTCCAGCAAGGTATAGACTTATAATCCTGCCCAAGTTGGGCTTCTTCAAGCTTTCCTTTATCTTCTCAAGAACTATCACAGACCAATATGTTTGCAAAGTGAAGATGATCCTTGTCATAACACTGAACATAGAGGCAGATACTCTATCATGCCCTCCTGGCTTACTGAGAATTACTTTGCCAACAATCTCAAACAGAAATTTCCCTTGGCTGTTCATGCCCTTTCTATTGAAAACAGAGCCAATCTTCATCTTAGAATCTAGTCCACACCAAGTTAGAGCTTCCCTGGTCTTTGAAGCAGTAACTTCATCCTCTTCCTTAGATCTTGGTAGCTGTAGAATCTTCCTCGGACTCTTAGGTGATACCTTCACCTTCTCACCATGAACCCTGGATTTGATCTTGAATCCAGTTTCGTCTACCTTAGCTCCATTGAGGAATTCCAGTACCTCTTTCTTCCATATTTTAGTGGGTTCTGAAACAAGATATTCTAACCCTGAGTCGGCAACTAGGGTTACTACTTTCTTGATCTTCGGGTCGGCATCAACAAATGCATCGCGCACCAGTTCATAACCCTCATTGACGTTCTCCTCAAGCTTTGGCGCCATTAGGGTTTGAAGAATTTTGACTGGAGAGAAGAGAGGTGTTGACACACAAGTTTTGGTCTCGAAACTTTTTAAAGCGTGTCGACAGACTAAGGCAAAACCCTATTTATACCTTTCTAGGTTTGAAGATGAAAAGGCGGGCAGCTAACTTAAATTGTGTCGACAATGACAATAAGTGTCGACACTGACTTATAATGTCTCGACACATATGTGTCGACACAAGTTTAGTCAACAGATTATATGTGTCGACACTTGTTTATGTGTCGACACCACTTAACTCGACACATAGTCGAGACTTTACTTAGATAATTCTGAGTAAACACTATGTGTCGACACCACCTTGGTTGTGTCGACACCAACTTATCATGTGTCGATACTATTATTCTGAATTGTCGACACCAACTTCCTAGATGTGTCGACACCTTTTCCCTGAAGTGTCAACACCACTTTTCTGTGTCGACACAGATATCTCTGTGTGTCGACACCTTTTTACTTAGCCAATTTCCAATACTATAAACTTACTCTAAGTTTATCATTCCTAGTTCAATCTTAAACCTATTGAACTTAGTTTCTTCTAGGGGCTTAGTATACATATCAGCTAATTGATTATCTATTTTAACATATTCTAGTAAAATATCTTCTCTTTCTACATGCTCCCTAAGAAAATGATATTTTATTTCAATATGTTTTGTTCTACTATGGGAAACAGGGTTATGTGCAATTGAAATAGCACTTGTAGAATCACAGAAGAGTGGAGTTCTACTTACCTGAAATCCATAGTCCTCAAGCTGATGTTGTATCCACAGAAGTTGAGCACAGCAACTTCCTACAGCCACATACTCTGATTCTGCAGTGGAGATAGCCACACTTGTTTGGTTTTTGCTATCCATGAAATCAGTCTTCCACCTAGGAATTGACAGGTTCCAGTAGTGCTTTTTCTGTCTTCTTTGCATCATGCAAAGTCTGCATCTGAATAACCTGTTAGATCAAAATCCCCATTCCTAGGGTACCAGAGGCCTAGATAAGGAGTGCCCTTTAGATATCTCAATATTCTTTTGACTGCTGTCAAATGAGACTCTTTAGGGCAGGCTTGATACCTTGCACAGACACATGTAGCATACATGATATCTGGTCTACTTGCATTCAAGTATAATAGGGAGCCAACTATCCCTCTATACAAGGTTTCATCTACAGGCTTCCCTGCATCATCCTTGCTAAGAGACATACTTGACCCCATAGGAGTCTTCATGGTGCTGGATGAATCCATACCATACTTCCTTATGAGTTCTAGGGTGAATTTGGATTGGCATATGGATAAACCACTCTAAGTCTGTCTTACTTGGAGACCCAAGAAGAACTTTAGCTCTCACATACTACTCATCTCAAATTGACTTTGCATTAGTTTTGCAAACTTTTTGCAAAGACTACTTTCAGTAGACCCAAATATAATGTCATCTACATATATTTGGACTAGTATTACTTTGCCTCTAGATTCCTTAAGGAATAGAGTCTTATCTATTTTCCCCCTTGAGAACTTGTTCTCAATAAGGAAACTAGATAGGGTTTCATACCAAGCCCTAGGGGCTTGCTTTAACCCATATAAAGCTTTCCTAAGTCTATAGACATGATTAGGTAGAGTTGAATCAACAAAACCTGAGGGTTGTTCCACATAGACTTCTGCTTTAAGATTACCATTTAGAAATGCTGACATGACATCCATTTGGTAAACTTTGAATCCTTGATAGGTTGCATAGGCCAGGAACATCCTTATGGCTTCCAGTCTGGCTACTGGAGCAAAGGTTTGATCAAATTCAATACCTTCTTCCTGCCTATATCCTTTAGCAACCAATCTTGCTTTATTCTTAATGATGACACCTTGTTCATCCATCTTATTCCTATAGATCCACTTGGTTCCTATTATATTGTGGTCTTTAGGTTTAGGAACAAGTTCCCAGACCTTGTACCTCTTGAACTGATTCAGCTCTTCTTGCATTGCTTCAGTCCATTGTGGATCTAGAATGGCTTCTTCAAACTTCTTTGGTTCAACTTGAGATAGAAAACTGGAGTAGATTGCTGCATTCAGATTTCTGCTCCTTGTTTGTACCCCTTGTCTTGGATCTCCAATAATCTGCTCTACTGGATGATCTTTAAGATGCCTATTGGCTGGAGGCATCCTGACTTCTGGTTGAACCTCTTCAGTTTCATCATCTTGCTGTACTTCTTGTACTTCTTATGCATTTGGTACATGTAGTACTCCCCCTGGACAACAGCCACTATCTTATACTTGCTGTCTTGCAGTGGATTCTTCTTCTAGAGTGAGCTTGTCCATCTTCTTGGTTAAACCTGTGGGGCTGCATACACTACTAGACAACTCATTGATAATAAGCATAGTTTCATCAAATACTACATGTACAGTCTCTTCTACAACTTGAGTAGACAAGTTGTAGACTCTATAAGCCTTACTATTGTTGTTGTACCCAACAAAAATTCCCTCTTGGGACTTGGCAGCAAACTTAGTCAAGTAAGACTTTCCATTGTTAAGTATGAAGCACTTACAACCAAAGATCCTGAAGTAGGATAGATTTGGTTTCCTGCCTTTCATAACCTCATAGGGGGTCTTGTTGAGGCCTTTAGTAATGGTAGCCCTATTAATAACATGGCATGCAGTATTAACTGCTTCTGCCCAGAAATATTCTGGTAGTGATGTATCACTTAATAGGGTTCTACCTGCCTCAATCAAGGTTCTATTCTTCCTCTCAGCAATGCCATTTTGCTGAGGTGTTCTAGGTGAAGAAAACTCTTGAAAGATCCCAAAGTCTTCACATAGTTTTGCCATACCCTCAGACTGAAATTCAGTACCATGGTCACTTCTAATCTTGACCACTGTCCTGTCTAGTTCATTCTGAATTTGCTTGACAAAGCTATAGAAGATACTAGGTGTTTCAGATTTCTGTCTTAAGAAGAACACCCAGGAAAACCTTGAGTAGTCATCTACAACTACAAAGGTATAGACCTTTCTACCTAGGCTGTGAACTGGCATTGGACCAAAGAGATCCATATGCAAGAGGTATAAACACCTCACAGCATCTTTGTTTTCTATGCTTCTAAAGATGGATCTAGTCTGCTTGCCCTTTTGACAAGCTGAGCAAATACCATCTTTAACACACTTAACTTGAGGACCATTCCTCACTAACTCTTTGCTAAAGAGTTTGTCAATTGTCTTGTAGTTTAGATGAGCTAGCCTCTTGTGCCATTTGACACAATGAGAGACTTTCTCATCTGCTACAAGACACACTTGAGAACCATTGTTCTCACACATAATGTCTAGGCAGTAGACATTCCTCTTTCTATAACCTGTCAAAATGATCTCTTGATCAGTTGACCTCTTGATATGACAACCATTCTTAACAAATGAGATGTCATACCCTACATCACTTAATTGACTTATACTTATTAGGTTGTGTTTCAACCCTTTAACATAAGCCACTTGAGTAATGGTAACTAAGTTACTAGAAAATGTTACCAAATCCTTTGATGATTCCTTTTTCAGAACCACCAAAGGTGACTTTTGGACCATCTTTGATTGGAATGTAGTCCTTTAGTAAACCCCTTGTTCCAGTCATATGTCTGGAACATCCACTGTCCAAGTACCATATTGGGGCATGGCAACTTGGACTCACCTGCAAAACAGATTAATGAACCTTAGAACCCAAAGTATTCTTGGGTCCTTGGTATTTGTTAGTTTGCATCCTGACAAGACTACCTGCTGGTTTTCCAACAGCCAGTTTGCTACTCACTTTGGCACTAACATTGTGCCAACAGTCCATTGCAAAGTGGCCAACCTTGCCACAATACCAACACTCAAACTTATTGTACCTTTGCTTAGGTACAGTCTTAGCTGTTTTATCCACAGCTGGCTTGTTGAGTGTTGGGGCTTTGCCCTTGGACTTGGACTGGACAGTCCTTGCAGGTTTAATAAAACCCAGTCCAGTCTTGCCTTTGTGATGAACAAATTCATCAATTAAAGGTAGAACTGACTTAGGTTTAGAAAACCTAGCAACTAGATCTCTCTCCTTCTGAAGATTAATCTCCAGACTCTTGATTTGATCATTCTTATATGTGATAGTCCCCATCTGAATCACAGTTATGTGCTTCAGTCTGGCTATCTCATTTAGCTTTTGATCAAACAATTTCTCAGAATCAGTTGCCATAGCTTTGAGATTAGCAATTTCCTTTGCCTGACTTTTGGCTAGGGACTTGCTCTTCTTATAAGCTTGCAACAGTACTTTATATTCATCTATCAGCTGATGAATATCTTCTTCAGACTCAGATGCACTCTCATCATTTGATGATGATGAATCTGATTCTGTACTGGCACAAGAAACTGAACTTAAAGTTGAACTTTGTACCTTACTGGGTCCTGGCTGCTCCAGGATTTTATCACTTTCAGTCAATGTCATTAGCCCTTGACACTGACTGTCTTCATGTTCATATATAGAATTCATAATTTGAATGAACTCTTCTTCTTCTTCTTCTTCAGCAAACAGCCCTATATATGCCTCAGCATCTGACTCAGTTTCTGAAGTAGAGATATCTGACAGGCCCTTGTCCTTTTTGGCAACAAAAGACTTCTCCTTCTTGCTCTTGTATTGAGTCTTTTTCTTGTCACTAGACTCCTTTCTCTTCTCAGGACAATCTGCTATCATATGACCTTGTCTATTATAGCAATAGCACACAATTTTTGATAGTGTAGCTTTGCTAGACTTTGACTTTTTCTTGTCTTTCTTTGAAGACTTATTTTTCTGATAAGAGTCTTCCTTTTCCTGTGAAGTAGATGGCCTTGACCTCCGCTGTTTCTTCTTTAAGAATTTCTGAAAATGTCTTGTGAAGGCAGCAAAGTCCTCATCACTTTCACTGCTTTCTGACTTTATGCTGACTGACTCATCTGACTCAGATTCAGCAACCTTTGGAGGTGGAGTAGGTGACTTACCTCTGTACTTTCTGGGGGATTCTGATTTAAAAGCCACTGTTCTTTCTTTGTGTTCACTTCTTGTGGATTTCTCCTCTTCTTTCCTCACTGTCAACTGCATTTCATAAGACAGCAGTTTGCCAAACAGTGTAGGTGGAGGAATTTCTGCCAACTTAGCGATTTCTCTAATGGCACAGATCTTGGTGTCCCAATCTTTAGTTAGGGACCTTAGAAACTTATCATTGAGTTCATAAATACTGAACTCTCTGCCATAGGACATGAGCTCATTCACTATCCTGTAGAACTTTTTATAGCACTCAGTTATGCTATCAGATTTTCCTTGTCTAAAACTTTCATACTCTTGATTTAGCAAGGATTTTCTGTCTTGCCTCACTTCTTCAGAACCCTCCATATACACAATTAGGCTATCCCACATTTCTTTAGCTGTCTTACAGTGTATCAGATTCTGAAAAGTTGCATCATCTATGGCACTTACAATGATGTTTTGAGCCCTTTTGTCCATGGTAGCCAGAACAATCTCATCCTTTGTCATTTCAGAGAAATCCTTTGGTGTTCTCTGATTTGCATCTAATACTGACACCTTCATGGGCACATATGGCCCTTCCTTTACTGTGATATAAATCCTAGGGTCTGAGGCTTCCATAAACAGCCTCACCCTTTCCTTCCATATGCCAAAGATTTCCTTCCTACATATAGGTAGTTTCATGGATCCCAATTCTTTGTGATTTTCAGTGGAACCCATGGTTCTTGATTTTCTTGAATCTGTAATTGACTTAACCTGAATCTGCCAACAGGATCTCCTCAGACAGTTATGTCCCTTTTTGAGGAACCTCACTTTGATACCACTTGAAAGATATAGTACCTAAACACCTAGAGGGGGGGTGAATAGGTGACTTGAATCTTTTTAACTTTTTAGGCAGCAAACAGATAATATCACAGAATTATATCTAATCTATCACAGCACACATGCAGCAATCACAGCAATTCACAAACACACAGTAGACACAGAGTTTTATAGTGGTTCCCCAAGCTTTGGGTATATCCACTTTCCCCCTTCGCCTATCTAGCAGTGTACTAGATTCGGCCAAACTTCTCCACTAACTCAGAACCCAAAAAAGGGCTCCTACACCTCAGGCCCAAGGCCCTACAACTCAGCTTTTCCACAAAGCCTACACTCAGCCACAAAGGCCTACACTCAGCCACAAAGGCCTACACTCAGCCACCAAGGCCTTCACTCAGCCACCAAGGCCTACACTCAGCCACCAAGGCCTACACTCAGCCACCAAGGCCTACACTCAGAGATAAAACTCTCCTACCCTCAGCCTTTATAATTACAGGCTTACAAGACTCAGATCCAAAGGATCCTACAAGATAAAATGAATACAATAATGTGACTCAACAACTCAGAGAAAAGAGAGAGAAGAGTTGTGAGTTTCTTGATGAGTTCTTGGAAGAACTCAGCTGGACTCAATCTGACTTAGCTTTCTTCAAAGCTTCTTGAAAGTAGAACTCAATAAGATTGACTCCTTCTGCAGTTGATCCTTGATCTCTTCTACTTAAGGTTTAGAGTAGATCTGAACCCTTCTTCTCAGTCTGGTTCCAACAACTGATTTCTTGGATGGAGCTCTCTCTCTCCAACTTCTTAGATCTTCACTTGATAGCTAGATCTTCTTTAGACAATTACTTGATCTGAACTTTGACAACATCAACAACAATTTCTGTAGACTGTATAAGCCTATTTATAGGCCTTCTTCATGGTAACCAGCTGGTCCGGTTCATAACTGAATTCTGACAACTCTGACAGGTGCTGTAGACCGGCTGGAATGGCAGCTGTCAAGTCATCCAGTCAGTTCTTGAAAATTCTGTAACTGTCTCCAAGTGTCGAGACTGTCTGTCTTTAAGTGTCGACACTTATAGACTAAGTGTCGACACATGTTGTCTAAGTGTCGACACTAGCCTACAAGGTGTCGACACAACTCCTTGTGTTGTAGATTTTATATCTCGACACTACTTCTTCTTCATGTGTCGACACTAAAATTGAGTGTCGACACAAGTACTTGTACTTCAGTATTTTGCTGAATTCTTCTAAGTGTCGACACATCTCCTTTGTGTCGACACATCTACATCTGTTGAATCTGTTAAGTGTCGACACTGCTTCTTGGTGTCGACACATGTCTTCAGTGTTGATACTTGCTGAGTGTCGACACATTGCTTTGGGTGTCAACACTTTCTTCTTCAGTCGAGACTCTGGCTGTGTGTCGACATATTCCTTTAGTGTCGACACTTGTACTTAGAATATTTTGTTGAACTTTGCTGATCTTTGCTAAGTGTCGACACAGCTCCTTGTGTCGACACTTTCTTCAAGTGTTGAGTCTTCAGCTGAATGTCGACACATTGTTCTTGGTGTCTACACTTACTTCAAGTGTTGACTCTTTTGCTGAGTGTCGACACATTGTTCTGGGTGTCGACACTTGTACTTAGTCTCTGCTGACTTTTTCTGAGTGTCGACACAGCCTCCAAGTGTCGACACTTTCTGATGTAGACACAGTTTTTCTGGGTGTCGACACAACTGCTAAGTGTCGACACAGCTTCACTGTCTTTTCTTCACTAAGTGTCGACACAGCTCCTTGTGTCGACACTTTCTGTCTGGTGTCGACTCAGCATCCCTGGTGTCGACACAATGACTCCAAGTGTCGACACTGCTTGCCTGGGTGTCGACACAAGTCTTCTTAAGTGTCGACACTTTCCCTCTGGGTGTCGACACATGGACTTAGAAACTTTTTCTTCTTTCCTGCAAATACTTAGCCTGCACAAGTAAACTCAAAACACATCAAATACATTTTGATGTATATCATTGAGTTGGGTGAGGCTTCTTCAAATCAGGTACATTTGAACCAATATACCCAACAACAACGACCTTTCCTCCACGGATCCGCTCTCAGATCTCAAAACGGTGCTCCGATGCTCCGCCGGCGGCCGGAATCCTCCTCCTTCTTCCTCCTCTTTCTAACTCCTTGGAAAGAGAATGGCTTGGAGAAAATGAAGAGTTAACTCCCCCATTCCCGGCCTTAACAGAGCAGGAAACCACCTGGGCCATTGGATCTCAATTAAAGAAAATGAACGGCTCAGATCTGCACAAAATTCCCCAGACCTAGGCCGAACACGGCCTCACACACGGCTGTGTTCTAGGCCGTGTGGCTTGAACGAGGCATGATCGTCGAACGAAGAAAAGACACACGGGAAAAGGCACGCCCGTGTCTCACCTGACACGCCCGTGTCGGGTCCTCGACACGCCCGTGACCATGGGAAGTGTCACATACAACCGCCATGACAACGGACACGACCCAACTGAATACGGGTAGGGACACGGGTACGAACACGCCCGTGTCACTTGACAATCATCGAGCAAATATCGTCGATCGTCAAGCGCAGAGGGTCACTCGACCATCGTCGAGTGCCTTTCGTCGAACTCAATCTGCTTGCACACAGGCACAGGTCAAGACACGCCCGTGTCCCGGGGCCGTGTCACCAGTAACCGCTACGCCAACCGACACGACTCTTGGGAACACGGGTACTAACACGGGTAGGCACACGCCCGTGTCATTAGGCCGTATTCCTAGCCTTGTCCTTCTCGGGATGAAAATGTCCAAAACACCAGCTAGACACGGCCTTGGACACGCCCGTGTCCTAGGCCGTGTACCCCTATACAGGCACCAAAAATCCCTTTTTACGCGACCAACTCCCATACAATTTTTGAGGCATTACAAATCTCCCCCACTTAAGGAATTTCGTCCTGAAATTAAGTAAAGGTACACAAATCTAAAAGTTACCTGAGTGGAATAACTCGGGATATTCCTCCAACATAGTTTGCTCTCGCTCCCATGAAAGCTCCTCACGTCCGCAATTATCCCAACGGACTTTAACCATTCGGACTTTCCTTGTTGCGGAGTCGCTTGACTGCAACATCTTCAATACGTACTGGCTTGACCCTTGTCATTAATTCATAATCAACTGTTACTTGATTGTCCGCAATGATATGCGAAGGCTCTTGCACCGCCTTACGCAACACCGACACGTGGAACATGTCATGTAGCCCACTCTATTCCGCCGACAGCTTTAATCTATACACCGCCTCGCCAACACGCTCTAGGATTTCAAATGGTCCAAGGTATCTCGTACTCAACTTCTTCAAGCGTCGAACCCGCGAGACACCCTTGAACGGCTTAATTTTTAAGTACACCCAGTCGACAACATTAAACTCCACATTCCTATGTTTGGCGTTATAGTACTTTGAATGTCTGTCCTGAGCGATCTTCAACCGTTCTTGAATTGTCCGTATCACTGAAGTGGCATCTTCCACTGCTTGACATTTGCAAAGCTTCGACTCGCCCGTCTCCAACCAAGACAACGGCATGCGACACTTTCTCCCGTACAAGTCCTCGAAAGGCGCCATTCCAATACTCGCCTGAAAGATGTTGTTATACGCAAACTCCGTCATGTAGAGGTGATCTTTCCACTGCTTTCCAAAATCTGGGACGCACATGCGAAGCATGTCTTCCATCGTCCGGTTGACCCTCTCGGTTTGGCCATCCGTCTGCAGATGAAAGGTTGTGCTGAACTTTAGCTTAGTACCCAATAGACTATGCACAAACCTCCATTCATTCGACATGAAGCGTCCATCTCGATCACTAACAATACTGCGGGGCACACCATGCAATCGTACAATATTCTCCACATAGAGTTTGGTTAACTTTTCCACCGGATCTTCCTTCCTGACCGGAATAAAGTGCGACGTCTTTGTCAACCTTTCTACGACCACCCAAATGGCGTTGTTTCCCTTCTGTGATTTCGGCAAACCATGCACAAAATCCATAGATATGTCGTCGAATTTCCATTCCGGGATAGGTAGGGACTTCAAGAAACCTCCGGGTTTCTGGCATTCCACCTTCACCAATGCACATGTACGACACTTGGCCACATAAAGTGCTACGTCCTTCTTCAATCCTTGCCATCAGAACAATTTCTTCAAGTCTTTGTACATCTTCGTGCTTCCCGGGTGGATTGAGTACTTGGTATGATGAGCCTCATACATCAACTCCTCCCGAAGCTTATCCGCACTAGGAATGCATAGGCGACCGTCCTTCCTTAGCAACCCATCTTCAACAGCAAACTGGGAATTTGACCCATCCAAAGATTCATCCAAGATATGTTTCATGCTATCATCCTGAACCAAAGCCCGCCGAACTCTATCAACTAGGTCACACTGCACCTCTGTCCAAAACAGTTTCGCCTCAGCACTAGACTGCTTGTCGACGCAAGATAACTCCAAAGCCTCCAACTCATGGACCAATCTCTCATCATGTACCGATAACCAGTTGGCCTGCGCCGGAGTCCTGCGACACAACGCATCCACCACTGCATTTCCCTTCCCAGGCACATAATGTATCTTTAAGGTGTAGTCCTCTAAGAACTCCATCAACCTCTGCTGCCTCATGTTCAGATCCTTTTGATCCAATAGGTACTTCAAGCTCTTATGATCGGTGTAAATATCGACCTTCACACCGTACAGGTAGTGCCTCCAAAGCTTTAGAGCAAATATCACGGCCGCTAACTCTAAGTCATGGACCGGATAATTTCTCTCGTGAGCCTTTAATTGTCGTGAACCGTAGGCTATCACACTCCCATGTTGTAGCAGAACACAACCCAAACCACTGCCCGAAGCATCACTATAGATCTTGAACCCTTCAGTTCCACTTGGCGAACATAAAATAGGCATTGTGGTCAACCGCCTCTTCAACTCCTCAAAAGCTTGTTCGCACTCCGGAGACCACACAAACTTCTGGTCCTTCCTTGTCAACGCCGTGAGTGGTAGCGCTATCCGCGAGAAGTTCTCTACGAAGCGCCTATAGCAGCCAGCAAGCCCCAGAAAACTTCGGACCTCTGCCACTGTAGTCAAAGCAGGCCACTCCTGTATCGCCACTATCTTCGCCGGATCCACAGCTATCCCTTCTCCACAGACAACATGACCAAGGAATGCTATCGAGGATAACCATAATTCATACTTGGAGAACTTAGCATACAACTGATTCCTCCTCAACGTCTCCAACACCATGTGTAGATGATTGTGGTGATCCTCCTCGCACTGCGAGTACACTAGGATATCATCGATAAATACTATCACGAAACGATCCAGGTACTCTCTGAACGTCCTGTTCATCAGATCCATAAACACGGATGGCGCATTGGTCAAACCAAACGGCATGACCGTGAACTCATAATGCCCAAACCGCGTACTGAATGCTATCTTTGGGATGTCGCTCTCCCTTATCCTCAACTGGTAGTAACCGGATTTTAGATCTAACTTCAAATGTACCGTTGACCCAACCAACTGATCAAATAGATCGTCAATCATGGGGATCAGATATTTGTTCTTCTCCGTAAGCTTGTTCAATTCCCGATAGTCAATGCAGAGTCGCAAGCTCCCATCCTTCTTCTTAATGAAAAGAACCAGTGCGCTCCAAGGTGGAGAACTCGGACGCACATACCCATGCTCCAACAACTCTTGAAGTTGCACCTTCAACTCCGCCATCTCTCGCGGCGCTATCCGATATAGAGAGCATGACACCGGTTTGGCACCCGGTACCAGCTCAGTGGTAAAATCAATCTCCCGCTGAGGAGGGCCTCCTGGGAGATCATCTGGGAACACATCAGGATACTCGAACATAACTGGAATACTGTCAAGACTTGGCTTAGGCGTCGAAGTCTGCACTAGAGTGACAAAAGGCTCTGCCCCAGACCGAACCGCCTTAATCACTTGAAGGGCTGACATCAAAATCTTACCCGACCCCTTCATGCCCACAAAAGTAGTCTCCCGATCAGTGTTCAGACCCAACTTAACTTCCTTACGGTTGCAATCAATGCATGCACCCTGCTCCGAGAGCCAATCCATACTGAATATTACGTCGTACTCTGCCAATGGCAAAAGCGATGCTTGTAAATCAAACTCATGGTCTCCAATCCGAATCTTCACTACGCAGATCCTATCCGCGCGCATTGAGCACCCATTCGGCAACAACACATCCAATTTGTCTTTTGCTATCGAGGACGGAACCCCGATGCGCGATATGAATTTTTCGGACAAGAAGGAATACGATGCTCCCGTATCAAACAGGGCTCTTGCCGGAAACTCAAAGATCAACACAAAGTCTAGCACCAACGAAAGTAAGCTAACAAATACGAAGGTAACAACTATAAAAGTTAAACCACTATAATTTAACTCACACCTGTCACCACGTCCGCTTGCTTTATGGCCTCTTGCAGGCCAAGGTTGTAAACTCTAGGCTGGGTTGGAGCATGGTGGGATGCGGTTGACTCCACCGCCTTCCCTTTCTCCTCATAAGTCGCACTAGACTTCCTCTTGGACTTTGAACGTCCGCTCCAACAAATGCCCCGTCTTACCACAGTTGTAGCAAGCTCCTGGGACTCGACTTGTGGTTGCCCCCGACGCACCAGCCAAAGGGGCTGAGTTCGAAGTCCTCTGCTTCTTGTTCCATCTGCGGAATCCTGACTTTGTACTAGGCACTTTGAACTCTACCTTCTTTTCTCCTGAGTCCTTCTTCTCTTGCACCCTCTTCGCAACCTTTTCCAAAGACCGAGCCGAGTTGACCAAGGCTAGGAAGCCCTGCGACTTAGGCCCAGCAAGGAGTAACTATAGGTCACCACGAAGACCCTCATAAAATTGGTTGGTCTTCCTCTCCTCTTCCGTAAACATAGCCCCAGCATACTGACCCAACCGTGTAAACTCGTGGAGGTACTCGTCCACGCTTCTGGATCCTTGAGTCAACCCAAGATATTGGTTCTCCATCTCAAGCTTCTGAGCAGAGGGTAGATATCTGGCTAGGAACAATCTTGAAAATTCCTCCATATGCACATCAGCAAGCTGCCTACCCACTAAGAGATGAAACTCCAACTCATCCCACCACAACCTCGCTTCACCCGCCAAAAGAAAGGTCGCTATGGTGGTCTTCTGCCACTCCTCAGTTAATGTGGCTGTCAAAACCCTCTTTATCGTAGAGGGTCAATCCTCAACTTGAGCTGGTGTTCCAGTCCCATCAAATACTGGGGGATGAAAGCCCATTACATGCTTAAGCTGCTTCTCTGTAGCTCTCCTCGGCTCTACTAGATCAACTGTTGCGCGTTCCACCACTCTCGGCTCTACTGCCCTAACCGGTTATTTCTCATTTGCAGGAGGTGCGTGATGCATTTGCCCTACAGTTTGGGCATTAATCATCGCAAATACGGCTTCAGCCACCGTCCTGATGGTTTTTGCTGAAGGGGGTGTAGTAGGCATGTCTCACGGTGCACTACTTTCCGCCGATTGCAGACGCTCTGATTGACCAGCACCGCTCCTAGCTGCCTATAGAAGCAAAGACACACGATTAGACGACAACCAAATTGCTAAAAGCAATCATTGGAATACTCAGATTCCACAAAATAAGTTTATTTTTCATTCCTAAGTGGACATTCATGTGTTCTTTTTGATGTTATAACGATGACGCACACATGTGCTCACCACCCCTTAAAAGAATTCGCCCACGAATTCAGTTAAGCCTGGCCGTAATCAGAAGTCTGATACCAAATTATAACACCCTCCATCTGTCGCATGGCATAGAACAGAAGGTCCAGCTGGAACCCGACGCCATATACCACAGACAATCGGAAGGGTTACATAAGAATATACAAACTATCCAATTAAAACTACTCGTCCTACACAGAGCATTCTAGCGGAAGCTTTTAAAAGTTGAAAGAACCAAAAACTTAAATCCAATAATCATGAATGTCCACAACCACACCACTGGAATGAAAACCAAATACACTGAAAGGGTACACGTCCTTATGGCCTTACAAATGTTCACTTAGCAAAATAGTGTCTTACATACATCGGCTCGCAGGCCGGCCACACATGACAAAATAAAAACAACTATTCTTTACGGCCTTCGATGGCCAGCACAACAACATGGGCTCTAGCCCGCTATCTAGCACTCGGCTCCGCAGCACGTGCAAGCAACATTCCACCGCAAGGTGGCAAACAAAGCAACGGTCAGCCAAAGCCGACCAAATTATAACGACCCCGCCCGTTACTCGGGATGGCGGTGCTCTTTCCCTGCATATCATTAGCCCAGCTAAACAACTATGTAAAAACATACTTCGCCACAGGTGTAGGCTCGCACGGCCAAACACCTCGTGCACTCAGGGCACATTAACGGTGAATCCTGACACTTCAGCGTCTTCACCACCATCACCAAGATGGCAACAACATGAGCATTTTAACCTTCTTGACCCTATCTAGTCTAAGGCTCCCGACTATGCCAATGGCCAGTCCCCTTTTCGGGTCTCTCGCACCAAACCACATAGCCCAGGTCCAATTCCACTTGCCTGTTGCTCAACCGCGTAGTTCACATTAAGACGTACGCACGAGCCAAGCTTCTCTCAGATCCTAACATTTTCCAAACAATCACATAACCCAGTTATGTTCAAGGCCGGTTCCCTGACCGCCAAGTTAGCAGAACACGTTTCCGCTCAGTTTTTCGGGTGCGCCTTGAGGTTAATCCCCAAGGATCCCTGTTGCAATCTACCGCGTAGAAACCCGAAAAACCCAAAGCATGGAGTCTTCACCGGCAAAACATAACAAATGCAACATCACTGATCCAGACCAACATGTCCGGGTAGGCTTCACACACAATGCCTATGCCCGTACTTCGATTCCGGACTCTATATGCAACACAAGGGGGACTTTTCATATCAACCCCAAGGAACACCACGCACTCACCGCACACTCGCGGGAGCGGGTTTCCCTATGCAAAAGGAAGAGAGCATCACATGCTCAAGTAGAGAATCGTTACCCATGTAGTCCGCTTTTGCGCCATGGAAAAACTACACGGATAGAAGTCTTCGCAACGACCTTTCCTCCACAGATCCGCTCTCAGATCTCAAAACGGTGCTCCGATGCTCCGCCGGCGGCCGAAATCCTCCTCCTTCTTCCTCCTCTTTCTAACTCCTTGGAAAGAGAATGGCTTGGAGAAAATGAAGAGTTAACTCCCCCATTCCCGGCCTTAACAGAGCAGGAAACCACCTGGGCCATTGGATCTCAATTAAAGAAAATGAACGGCTCAGATGTGCACAAAACTCCCCAAACCTGGGCCGAACACGGCCTCGCACACGGCCGTGTTCTAGGCCGTGTGCCTTGATCGAGGCACGATCGTCGAATGAAGAAAAGACACACGGGCAAAGACACGCCCATGTCTCACCTGACATGCCCGTGTCGGGTCCTCGACATGCCCGTGACCATGGGGCGTGTCACATACAACCGCCACGACAATGGACACGACCCAACTGAACACGGGTAGGGACACGGGTACGAACACGCCCGTGTCACTCGACAATCGTCGAGAAAATATCGTCGATCGTCGAGCGCAGAGGGTCACTCGACCATCGTCGAGTGTCTTTCATCGAACTCAATCGGCTTGCACACGGGCACGGGTCAAGACACGCCCGTGTCCCGGGGCCATGTCACCAGTAACTGCCACGCCAACCGACACGACTCTTGGGAACACGGGTACTAACACGGGTAGGCACATGCCCGTGTCAAATGACACGCCCGTGTCATTAGGCCGTGCTCCTAGCTGTGTCCTTCTCGGGATGAATACGACCAAAATAGCAGCCATACACGGCCTTGGACACGCCCGTGTCCTAGGCCGTGTACCCCTATACAGACACCAAAAATCCCTTTTTTACGCGACCAACTCCAATACAATTTTTGGGGCATTACACCTCTAGTCGGCAGGGGCCGCGGACTGCTTCTGCAGTCCGCCCCTACAGGTCGCGCCCCTTTTCAGCTTAACTGCAAGCTTGTCTCAACAGGTCCCCCTTTGCCGGACTCGGATGCCTATCCGCCAAGGTCGACAACAAGTTGCATCCATTGTAGGAATTGGACTCCCTCAGCCTGCTCCTCCAGGTCGCTCTTCAAGAAGACCAGACCGCTCAAACCACGAAACAAGAGTGGCGACCTGCCCCCAGTCTGCCAGCCAGCTACCTCAGTTTACACCTCGCCAACATGTGTGCCCTACCGCGTCAGTCCGGCAGGTCGCACATTCCTTGTCACCCAGCAGGAGCGGCAAGCTCCATTCAACAATGGAGGACTCCAGCAACATGGGCAGCCAGCTTCTTCAGTCCGCCCAAGGAGTGCGGACCCTCCAGCTCTCCGGCTACCCGCAAGGATCAGCGGACTCATCCTATTTATCGCAAGCTAGGTGGACTCGAAGTGCAGTCAAACCTTCCAGTCTGCCTACAACGATGAACCCCAGCTCTAGCTCAGCAGCTAGCCTCTTCATTCCAGCATAAGCGGACTCAGCCTAGCAGTAGGCGCGGACCCCGCGGACTCCGCGGACTCCGCTGACTCGCTATGCAGCCCGCCATTCCTTAGCCTCTACCAGCTTCTCTCCAAGCAGGCGGGAAACCTTCCTCAGCCCGCACAGTTTGGAGCAGACTCGGCCAGTAGTGACGGACTCCTTCCAGCCCGCCAGGCAGCAGAACCATCTTCAGCAGTCCCAGACTGCGCAGCCTTGTGCGGACTGAGCGGACTCAGCGGGCACTCCTCAGCTTGCCCCCCCCCCCTTTTGCGCTCGTTCAGTTCAGCAGCAGCGGACTCCGCGGATTCTCCCCGCAGTCCGCCACTTACCTTCCAACTCCTGCTTCCCAGCAGCGGGTAGATAGTCCCTCAGCCCGCGCAACCTTGGCGTGGACTCGATCAGCTTAGTTCGGGCAGACTCCTCTTAGTCTGCCAGCAGTAGGCGCGGACTCTTCCCAGTCCGCCGTCAGCAGCAAGACCAGTTCCAGGCTCCAGAGGCAGTTCCAGTCCACGAGGCCTGTTGCGGACTCGGCGAACTCCTTCCTCTTCTCGCTCAAGTTACCGTCTCACCGGGAGTAACATCACCGCAAGCCGTTACCTCCTCAGGCCTATAAATAGACCCCCATGCCTCTCATTTTTTTTTTGGGGGGGGGGGGGGTCTCATCATCGCCAAGGTGCTCATGCTCGACAACATCTCAAAGCCAACAGCTTCCTGCGGACTCCATTTTCTCAGTCCGCATCCCCTCCTGTAACCGCATGGCCTGCCGGTCTCCAAGCTCAGTCCGCGCGGCCTTCTCCTTCTGGCACTTCTTCCTTAGCCGCCAGCTTCCCTTTTGTACCCCTTTATTGCTTTCTTGTAAAGGTGTATTGCAAGTTGTAATAACTCTCTATTAATCAAAGGAAAACCCATCTCAAGAGAGGCATTTAAGTCGCGGCGGGCGAAGTCTGTTGTTGTCGCTGCTAGCGGCACCTTCCTTCTCTCTTCTCAGCTCAGCTCAGCCCTCTCGGCATCAACCTGCAAGCACAACTGTCATGTAACCATCTGCTCGACAGCACCTCATCAACCTCCTCTTCTCATCAGGCTACCGACAGCTCTCAGTAACCCTCTCCTCTATCCTTGCAACCCTTTGACAAGTGTTTGCTCCACTCTCGAGCACTCAGAAGCTTCCTCTTCCCCTGCAACCTTCTTCCTCCTCCTCTCCTAGCTTGTGAGATCGAACACCCCCTCCGTGTTAACTAGGCGGTGTCATTTTCGCTCATCAACAGTTAACACGCGACCTTTAGATCTGAACAGACGGTGAACAACGACAGTTAGCCATGTCAGATCATCATTCAGCCAAGAAACTTGCTCAAATAAGTCCCAGAGTTGATCCTCTCTAGGAGGCCTTCGAGTAATTGCACCGTGAGAATGCTCAGCAGTTCCAAGCCATCAACCAACTACTTGTTGTGATCACACAGCGATTAGACACTCAACCTGCAGCAGCTTCAGCTGCTTCAGCTGCTCCAATTAATCTAGCACCAACATTGGAGCATCAGCAAGCTTATCCTTCAGCTTGCCCGCCGGTCTATCCTCCTTATACAGCAACCTACCCGCAAGGGCCTGCAGCCCCTTTGCGACCTCAAGATTAAGAGTTTGTTGCTCGCCAAAACTTCTTCCGGGAAGCAGCCCGGGGAAGTCCTGCAAGATTTCTCAACTTTCAGGGAAGTCATCCCTCCCCTTCAGCTCCTGTCTTTTCTCCTGCATCAACTTTTCCTTTCTATCCCCCTGCTTCTTTTACAGCTGCATCTTATGCCCTCTTTTATCCTTATGCTGTAGGAGAGCAGGAAGAGCGTTCACCCTTTACAGAGAATGTTTGCCATGAACCTACTCCAGCAAACTTCAGAGAGCCCCGGTTACCAATCTATACTGGAGAGACTGATCCAGTGAAGCATCTTCAAGCCTTCGTATCGGTCGTTGCTCTCAAGACTCTTTCTGACGCAACTAAGTGCAAGCTTCTTGTCACCACCTTTTATGGGCAAGTGAGGGACTGGTTCTATAGTTTGCGTCCTCACTCCATCACTTCCTTTGCTGATCTACGAAGGGAGTTCTTGCTCAGATTCTCTACCTCAACCAAGAGAAAGGGCGGTCCTAAAGCCCTCTTCGAGATCAAGCAACGTGGGAATGAAACGTGGTCTCAGTTCACAGATCGATTCCAAAGAGAAATCTTGGACATCGAGATTGTTAGCCAAGAAATGTACCAAGTGGCTCTTATCCACGGTCTTCGTGAAGGGTTGCTCAAGTTCGAAGCCAATGTCAGAGTACCAAAAACGTACCAAGAGTTGATGGCCTTAGCCAACTCATACATCCGAGGCGAGAAGAGCAACCCAGGCTTCATCTCCAAGCTTTTATCCGAGAAAGATCCTTCTCACAAGTAGCCTTCGAGGTCTCCTCACAATGATTTCCCAACTCACTCAAGGAAGTGAAGAAGGTTTCAGCGCCATCGATATCCCTTCCAAGACCATGATCGTGCTCTAGATCCATTGCTACCACCAGCTCCATCTTCTCAAACAGCTGCAGTTTATCAACATCAAGACAATGACTTGCATGAGTCCGAACTGGATGAAGCCATGCTACAAGTAAGCCAAGTCATGAAAGATAAGGCTAACTGCAAAAGGCCTTATCGACCAGCTGATCAAAGGTCTAGAGACTCAGAACCATACTGCGAATTCCACAAAGAGCAAGGCCACCTGACAGAGAACTGCCGAGCACTCTGCCAACTGATGCAAAGGATGCTCCGGCTGGGTAAGATGCGTTACCTGTTTCCCAGAGAAGATCACCCTAATCCAACAACTTCAAAGGGCAAAGAAGTCGCCAACATTCCTTGCAGCTCAAGAGGAGTGAGCCTAGTCGAAAAGCCCCCTCTCCTCATTGTTAACAAAACCATTGAAACCTTCGATGTCGATGATGAGGGTGCACTTGGAAGACTATTCTAAGCCGGCAAAGGACTTCATAGTTCTTCAACAATTTTTCATAACCGTGGCTGGTTACTCTTACTCTTTCAAACATTTTCTTGACAAAACACTTCTAAGTGTTCATTCTTGCTTTTCAATAAAGATTTCATCAGGGACCCCGTACTAACACAGTTCCCTTCTTGTAATGCTTCTTCCTCCATTCTCCTCTCTGCCAAAGAGATCACTACACCAATGATATATCGCCAAGTCTTGATTGCTCCCTCCGTAGATTGTTCTCTAGCACAACCGCTATGACCACATACAGTGGGGAGTATACATGTATGTGCAGTGGGAGCCGTTCAATCTACAATGTTGGGCTTCAGACTTCGTATCCTAGCCGGCATCTGACAGAGAGCGTGTGCTAGGGGAGCCCTATATGTTAGCTCTGATGTGCTTCGCAAAGGATACATTACAGTTACGGTGATCTTTTCTTGACAAGCAATGGCGATCAAGCGTAGACTTGTCTCTTCGGTCATCTCATGACTGTGATGGCCGAACACTCTATGGTACTCTCAATCCATGCTTTCATGGGGCCCACAACTCCACTGATCTTTCCACAGACAAGTAATAGGCCACTTGGCGCAACTAGTCTCATTGATCAGTGATGTTGTAACCCGAGGCATAAGAGCAGTGTGTCTAGAAATCCTTCCTAAGGTTCCCCGTGCTTTTCTCTTTTGTTCCCTTCTATAGGATGCGCGGCTCAGCCCGCTCTTAGTAGGACTATACTCGTGATGACCTTCCTCAGGCAAGCGATGCATAAGGCCCACGGGTGATCTCCTGTGGCAGCATCCAGTCTTTCTTGGTCATCTCCGAGTATAGACCTCTTTTATATCAACTGCCTTTTTCATAGGTGAACAGGTTAAATCCGACCTCTCAAAAGGATTATCAAAGATCCGCTTTGGTTATGCTCATCTTATATGCATTGCCTGCATAAGCTCTATCAGATGATGACTTACAAGCTCTCTACTTATATAAGCTCTATTACTCTCATCTTTTATTCGCTGCTTGCTCAAGCTCTATCAGATGATGATTCACAAAGCTATTCATTGCTCTTATCAAAAGCTAATGGCATCAAACATTGATCAAAAATCTTACTCTCCTTGATCATCAAGCCATGCTATTGCAATCTAGTTAAAATTGGCAGAATTCGTCAAACCTCTTTTTTGCTAATCTGATCATATCCATCCTATCATATCAACAGTCAGCACTCGACTCATTGATCTGAACTTCATGTTGAAGACATCTCTAATATAGCAAGAAGATCACTTCTCTGGTTTGATCTCCATTCAATTATCAGCAGAGTTCATCAGGCATTTCCTCTGCTATTTGGTCATATCCACTTTATCTCATCAACAGTCAACATTTGCAAGTCCCGTCATGGTACTTGTAGCTTAGTGCATCATATTATATTTGCTGCTCACTCTTCTCTTTGCAGTGATTAGCAGACACCTGCAAGCCTCATCCAGGTACTTGCAGCTTAGTTCATTATATTATGTTTGTTGCTCACTCTTCTCTTTGCAGTGATTAGCAGGCACTTGCAAGTTTCTTCACAGGTACTTGCAAATTAATTTCACATATTTTGTCTGCTTCTAACTCTCATTTTGCAGAGATCAGCAGACACTTGCAAGTTTCTTCACAGGTACTTGCAAGTTACTTTCATATTTTGTCTACTTCTAACTATCATTTTGCAGAGATCAGTAGACACTTGCAAGTTTCTTCACGGATACTTGCAAGTTACCTTCATATACTATGTCTATTCCAAACTCTCATTTTGCAGAGATCAGCAGACACTTGCAAGTTTCTTCGCAGGTACTTGCAAGTTACCTTCATATACTATGTCTATTCTTAACTCTTCTTTTGCAAAGACCGGCAGACACCTGCATCTTGCCTTCAGGTATTTGCAGCTTTTTCTTTACTCCCATATTTGCTTACAGCTTCTATTTTATGGAAACCATCAAAGACTTGAAAGTTCCTTTCAGGTACTTGCAGCTCACTTTTCTTTCTTGCATACTCCTCACTCTTCCTTTTGCAGAGTATAACAGATGCTTGCAAGCCTCCACCAGGTACTTGCAAGTTATTATGCTCTCGTGTATTCCTCTTACCTTCATTTTGCAGAACTCAGTAGAAGACACATCTTCTTCGTTTTGCAAAGGCAAACCCAGGTACGCGCCAGGTGTACCTTCCACAGATGCTTACGCTAACTTTTCCCTTACAGGAAAAAGACAGGAAGCACCAAACTTCTAAGGAGAGACATCAGGTTCTATCTCTCCTCGCCCCCTTCTCTTCCTTTGGGATGGATCATGATTTTCATGGGTCTCCTACTTTTTCGAAGTTCTTTTCGGAAATTAAAAAAGTGCGGGGATTATGTTAACTCCGAAATCGGCGATCCTTCCCAAGGTGGCCAGCTCGCTAGTCGTGGCCTGCTTCGGGTTTCACCTGGAGGTCGCGACGCCCTGGGATGTGCAGATAGGTTTTTCCCTGTCCGCTCAGGCCGCACGGCTTGGGAGGTCTCAGCGGTCTGACCGCCCTGGCCGCGCATTGTTCCTCTGGTCGGCAGGGGCCGCAGACTTCTTTTGCAGTCTGCCCTTGCAGGTCGCGCCCCTTTTCAGCTTAACTGCAAGCTTATCTCAAAAGGTCCCCCTTTGCCAGACTCGGATGCCTATCCACCGAGGGCGGCAACAAGCCACATTCTTTGTAGGAATTGGACTCCCTCAGCCCGCTCCAGCAGGTTGCTCTTCAAGAAGACCAGACCGTTCAAACTGCCAAACAAGAGTGGCGACCTGCCCCTAGGCCGCCAGCCAGCTACCTCAATTTCCACCTCGCCAACATGCGCGTCCTACTTCGTTAGTCCGACAGGTCGCCCATTCTTTGTCACCCAGCAGGAGCGGCAAGCTCCATTCAACAATGGCGGACTCCAGCAACATGGGTAGCCAGCTTCTTCAGTTCGCCCAAGGAGTGCGGACCCTCCAGCTCTCCGGCTACCCGCAAGGATCAGCGGACTCATCCCGTTAATCGCGAGCTGGGCGGACTTGAAGTGCATTCAAACCTTCCAGTCTGCCTACAGCGATGAACCCCAGCTCCTGCTCAGCAGCAAGCCTCTTCGTTCCAGCATAAGCGAACTCAGCATAGCAGCAGGCGCGGACCCTGCGAACTCCACGGACTCGCTATGCAGCCTGCCATTCCTTAGCCTTTACCAGCTTCTATCCATGTAGGCGGGCAACCTTCCTCAGCCCGCACAGTTTGGAGCGGGCTCAGCCAATAGTGGCAGACTCCTTCCAGCCCGCCAGGCAGTAGAACCATCTTCAGCAGTCCCAGACCGCGCAGCCTCGCGCGGACTGAGCAGACTCAGCGGGCACTCCTCAGCTCGTCCCCCCCCCCTTTTGCGCTCATTCAATTCAGCAGTAGTGGACTCCGCGGATTATCCCCGCAGTCCGCCACTTGCCTTCCAGCTCCCTCTTCCCAGCAGCAGGAAGATAGTCCCTCAGCCCGTGCAACGTTGGCGCGGACTCGATCAGCTTAGTTCGGGCGGACTCCTCTCAGTCCGCCAGCAGTAGGCGCGTACTCTTCTGAGTCCACCGTCAGCAGCAGGACTAGTTCCAGGCTCCAGAGGCAGTTCCAATCCGCGCGGCCTGTTGCGGACTCGACGGACTCCTTCCTCTTCTCGCTCAAGTTACTGTCTCACCGGGGGTAACGTCACCGCAAGCCGTTACCTCCTCGGGCCTATAAATAGACCCCATGCCTCTCATTTTTTTTTGGGGGGGGGGGGGGGGGGTCTTATCATCGCCAAGGTGCTCATGCTCGATAACAACTCAAAGCCAGCAGCTTCCTGCAGACTCCGTTTTCTCAGTCTGCATCCCCTCCTGTAACTGCGCGGCCTGCCGGACTCCAGGGTCAGTCCGCGCGGCCTTCTCCTTCTGGCACTTCTTCCTAAGCTGCCAGCTTCCCTTTTGTACCCCTTTATTGTTTTCTTGTAAAACTGTATTGCAAGTTGTAACAACTCTCTATTAATCAAAGGAAATCCCGTGGCAAGAGAGGCATTTAAGTCGCGGCGGGCGAATTCTGTTGTTGTCGCTGCTAGTGGCCCCTTCCTTCTCTCTTCTCAGCTCAGCTCAACCCTCTCGGCGTCAACCTGCAAGCACAACCATCATAGTAACTATCTGCTCGACAGCTCTTGAACAACCTCCTCTTCTCATCAGCCTACCCGGCTGCTCTCAGCAACCCTCTCCTATATCCTCGCAACCCTTTGACAAACGTTTCCTCCACTCTCGAGCACTCAGAAGCCTCCTCTTCCCCCGCAATCTTCTTCCTCCTCCTCTCCTAGCTTGTGAGATCGAACACCCCCTCCGTGTTAACTAGGCGGTGCCATTTTCACGCATCAACACTGCCCATCCTAAAGGGAAAGGAAACTTTCCAGCTGTGCCAATGGCATCTAGGCCACCTAACCCATTCAAGAGGGTAATATACCCTTCAAATAAGTATGAACAAGAAAGTATTTATGGTCACTATATGAATTGTGCATCCACAAATGGAACAAAAGATGTTCCTTGACATTATGGAAGCTATAGTGGGGCAAGTGACTTTAAGGTTGCCCATGAAGAAATTCAAATGGCCCATCATGGACCATTTGTCTTTGGTGCTACAGCCCCTCTCAAAAATGTTACTGCAGCCAGTTTTCTGAACCTGCCATCACAGAATATGACTAAGGGTCAGTCTGTTAGCTTGCCTAATATGGCCATTTTTGATGCTACCAAGAGCACACTATCTGAAAAGAAATGTGTTGATGATAAAATTCAGGACAGGCTACACAAGCCAGCAAGCAGACTAACTTTCAGTCAAATCCATGCTGAAATAAAATAGAAAATGGTTGCTGCATCTCTTCCTTCTGTCAAGACTGCAGTCAAACCAACTGCTAGGCCTACAAAGAAGAGGAAATACAACATATATGTTTTTTGTTGTTGTGCCAAGATAGGCCATTATGCCATTGACTACTGGCACAATCCTAATGTGGTCAGAGCTAAATATAGTCCACCAGTCAGAAATCTTGCTGGTGGACATGTTTAGTTTCAGACTAATATGCACCTAGGACCCAATAGATATGGTACTTGGACAGTGGATGTTCCAGGCATATGACTGGGACAAGGAGCAATTTGCAAGAGTACACTCCAGTAAAAGATGGACCCAAATTAATCTTTGGTGGTTCAGATAGAGGGATAACAAAATGATATGTTAAGATCACTAATGGCATAGTCACCATCACTAAGGTGGCTTATGTTGAAGGGTTGCAACACAACCTTACAAGCATAAGACAGCTCTCTAATCTTGGCTATATTATTGTCTTCCGCAAGGATAAGTGCCTAATTAGTAGGTCAAGTGACCAAGGGGTCATTTTGACGGGCACTAGGAGTGGAAATGTTTATTGCTTGAACTTTCTATATTTAAATGCAGACTCTCCTGTCTGTCTAGTGGCAAATGAGAAAGCCTCTTATTGTGTCCTATGGCAAAAGAGGCTAGCCCATGTAAATTATAAGACTATTGGCAAGCTCTTCAGTCAAGATCTAGTTAGGAATGGTCCTAATGTGAAGTGCTCCAAGGAGGGCATTTGCTCTGCTTGTCAAAAGGTTAAGCAGACAAAAGCTTCCTTCAAAGGAATTGGGATCAAAGATTATGTGAGGTGTCTATAGCTCCTGCATATATACTTGTTTGGTCCTATGCTAGTTCATAGTCTTGGTAGGAAGGTCTACATCCTTGTGGTTTTTGATGAATTTTCCAGGTTTGCTTGGGTATTCTTCCTAAAGAGAAAGAATGAAACCCTTGATATCTTCATTAAGTTTGTCATGCAAATTCTGAATGAGTTTAACAGCTCTGTGGTCAAAATCAGGAGTGACCATGGAACTGAATTCTAGTCTGATAGCATGACAAGATTCTGTGAAGAGCATGAGATTCATCAAGAATTCTCTTCACCTAGAACACCCCAGCAAAATGGGATTATTGAGAGGAAAAACAAAACACTCATAGAAGCTGGTAGGACCCTGTTAAGTGATATATCTCCCCAGAATATTTCTGATTTGAGATAGTAAATACTGCATGTCATGTCCTCAATAGAGCCTCTATCACCAAATGCCACAAGAAGACTCTCTATGAGATCTTGAAAGGCATAAAACCAAACCTGAACTATCTCAGAATATTTGGTAGTAAATGTTATGTGCTTCACAATGGAAAGTCCTATATCACTAAGTTTGCTGCCAAGTCCTTTAATGGGATTTTTGTTGGGTACAACAATCATAGCAAAGCTTATAGAATCAACAACTTGAAAAGCCAAGTTGTAGAAGAGTCAGAGCATGTAGTCTTTGATGAGTCTAGCATGTTTAACAGGGTGTTGTCAAGCCCCTCCTCCAGTACTGCAGGTACAAAAAAGATGATGGACAATCTAACCATCAAGGAAGCAGAACCAGCAATCCAAAATGAAGTGCATATTCCTGAAGGCCCACCAGACACACTTGGAGCAGATGAGGATCAGTAAGAAGTTGTTCTTGAAGCTGATGCAGAAAGAAGATTACCTCCAGCAATGAGTAATTTAAGAGACCATCCTACTCACCAAATCATTGGTGAACAAAGTCATGGAGTAGTGACAAGAAGCAGAAATCTGAATACAACTATGCTTGCAAGCTTCCTATCACAAGTGGAGCCAAAGAAGTTTGAAGAGGCCAATATAGATCAATTCTGGATAGTGGCTATGCAAGAGGAACTGAACTAGTTCAAAAGATGCAAAGTCTGGAGGCTGGTTCCCAAACCTCATGAACATAATGTCATTGGAGTCAAGTGGATTTACAAAAACAAACTTGATGAAAATGACATTATAATTAAGAACAAAGTAAGATTAGTAGCCAAGGTGTATAGGCAAGAAGAAGGCATTGATTTTGATCAAACCTTTGACCCTGTATTAAGATTGGAGGCCATAGGTTTATTCCTTGCATATGCTGCACACAACGGATTCAAGGTCTAACAGATGGATGTGAAGTCAGCCTTCCTGAATGGTGACTTAAAAGAGGAAGTCTATGTTGAACAACCTCCAGGTCTTGTAGTTCCTAACTCACCTGATTTTATTTATAGACTTATGAAATCTCTATATGTGATAAAGCAAGCCCCTAGAGCATGCTATAAGACTTTGTCTAGCGTCCTCATTGAGAACAAATTCTCAAGGAGGAAGATAGACAAGACCCTATTCCTTAGGGAATCTAAGGGTAAGATCATCCTAGTATAGATCTATGTAGATGACATCATCTTTGGATCTACTGATGACAACCTCTGCAGGAAGTTTGCCAAACTTATGTAGGGGAAGTTTGAGATGAGAAGTATGGGTGAACTTAAGTTCTTCTTGAGTATCCAAGTAAGAGAGACTTATGATAGCTTGTTCATATCCCAGTCTAAGTTCACTAGGGAGTTAATAAAGAAATTTGGTATGGAAAATTCCTCCACCATGAGAACTCCCATGAGATCAAGTATGTCCATATGTAAAGATGAGGCAGGTAAACCTATTGATGAGACTTTGTATAGGGGGATAATAGGCTCTCTTCTTTATCTTACTACAAGTAGGCCAGACATTATGTACGCTACATGTGTTTGTGCTAGGTACCAAGCCTGCCCCAATGATTCTCATTACTCTGCTGCAAAGAGAATTCTGAGGTATCTTAAGGGCAAGCTAGATCTTGGCCTGTGGTACCATATGAATGGGGAATTTGAACTAACTGGATATTCAGATGCAGACTTTACAGGCTGCAAGGAAGACAGGAAGAGCACTTCTAGCACCTGTCAATTCCTGGGTGGAAGACTAGTTTCATGGAGCAGCAAGAAGCAAATAAGTGTTGCAATTTTACCTGCAGAGTCAGAGAACATCTCAATAGGTAGCTACTGTGCTCAGTTGCTGTGGATCCAACATCAGCTCTAAGACTACAACCTTTAGATAAGTAGAAGTCCCTTATTCTGTGATTCTACTAATGCTATTTCAATTGCTAGGAATCCTGTATCCCATGTCAGGACTAAGCACATTGAAATCAGATATCATTTCATTAGGGAGCATGTGGAATGTGGAGATATCAACCTTGAGTTTGTCCCAACCGAAAAGCAAGTGGCTGATATCTTCACTATGCCACTAGATGAAGCAAAATTAAACACCCTCAAATTTTAGTTGGGTATGTTAAACCTGGTATAGCTTTAGTTGCTCCTCATTTTTGTTGCAAACTATTGTGTATTTTGCAGATGGGTTTGTTCTTCAAAACAATGAAGACTCTTCAAGATGGTGCATCAGTTGAAGGAGAGCATGTTCTGCACTGTTCCAACAATTTAGAACCCTGTCAGCTATTTGCTGAAGTCAAAAGGGGGAGGACAAGCTGAACAAGCAAGGAGGTATCATGATCAAGAATGACCGCAGCAATTCAGGGTGAGCAAACAAGGAAATGTGGAAAAAAGTGGTAACTATAAATTATATGCTCTTTAAAATTCTTATTACTGCATTGTGTTATGTATGTCATTGACTCATTATTGAATCATTTGCTTAAGAGTTTTGACTTCCTCAAATAGGGGGAGATTGTTTGGTACATTGCCCTCAATGTCCTAGATTTGAGTGAAGTCAATCTTGTCAATGATATACATAAAAGTGTAATGGATGTCCTAGTAATAATGATGGGACAGATAGCCTAAGTGGATAAGTTAGGTAAACACTTACCTAAGGTGTGGAAAGATAAAAAAACTATCTAAGTCCACAGGCGTTGAGTAAAGGTCATTCACTCAACGCCAGATGACTTATAGCGCTGAGTGAAGGCTATACAGTCAAAGCCATGAAAAGGCAAGCTGAGAAAGTGGCTAAGTCCACAGGCGTTTAGTGAAGTTAACTCACTTAATGCCATACGACTAAAGGTTGTGAGTCAGGCTAATGCAGTAAAAGCCTAAGAAGAAATGGACAGAAAAGTGGCTAAGTCCATATGCGTTGAGTGAAGATCATTCACTCAACGCCATAGCTCTATAATCGTTGAGTATAGCTCAGTCAGTCAACGCCACAGGAAAACTGTGAATATTTACCAAGTCCAAAAGTGTTGAGTGAGGCAAGCTCACTCAACGCCATGTGATAATGCATTGACTAAATCTCAAGTCAATGTTGTCTCTTAGACTTTTAAATTTGGCTAAGTCCAAAGGCGTTGAGTGGAGTTCATTCACTCAACGCAAGATAACAGAAGAAAATCTGTTAAGATTGTTTGGCATTGAGTGGAGCTTACTCACTCAACACCACAGAGCAAAAAAATTTGGCTAAGGAAGAAAGCGTTGAGTGAGGCGTGGTCACTCAATGCTCTCAACGCAATGATGCAAAAATGATCAAGGCAAAAAGAGTTGAGTGAGGCAGAAATGGTGAAGGTAGAAAGCGCTGAGTGAGGCAAGCTCACCCAATGCTCTCAATGCATAAATAACAGAAAGCATGGCTAAGGCACAAGGGGTTGAGTGAGGTGTTCTCACTCAACGCTCTCAACGCCGGGCATTTAGAAAAGGCTGCAAAAATGGCTAAGGCAAAAAGCATTGAGTGAGCATTACTCACTCAACGCTATCAACGCCTAGATAGACAGAATTCTCTATGTACTTTGGTTTTGAGTGAATCTCATTCACTCAACGCCTATTCTACTGATGCTTGATTTTGGCTAAGCCCACAGGTGCTGACGTCAACAAAATCTGCAAAATCGACAAAGTCAACTTATTTCAAATCAAGTATAGAGAAGCTACAGAACACGACAAACTCTGCAGTGAAGCTACTGTACATCTTCTTCCGTTGAAACAAGGTGTAGTTGGATGCTGCAAGCGGAGCCCGCTGACTTATAAGAGCCGTTTATCGAGGAACTACAAATGGAAGTGAGTGGGCAAGACGACAACAACTTTTCAAGGCTTATCATTTTCAAAAAGTGTTGCAGCTGAACTTCAGCTTCCTCGCCATTACTGCGTGAAAGAGCTTGAAGTCTTACTACAAAAAAGTTCAGTTAGTTGTGTGTCTTCTTCATCGACACCAGCAAGATCAGAAGGTTTTCCTTCTAAGGGAAAATCTGAAACAAGGAAGAAGTCTCTGCAGATCAAGTTGCTTAGCAAGCTTTAAACTGAAAATCCACTTCTGAAGCTTAGAAGAAGAAAGTGGCTGACTCTGTCCAGGGAAGGAGGAGAAAGCAAAGCAGTTTACTACTAGTTACTTCTGTTAGATCTTACGACGCCCTTAGAGGGGGGGGGGGTGAATAAGGGTAAATTAATTTTTCTTAAACTAAAAAATCTTTACTTGATGAATAAAACAATGCTATTAGAAATGAAGAATAATTTTTCATAAGCAGACTTAAACACTCTCAAATATATAAAAGCTAAAATAGTAACAATTTATTTCAAAAGTGATAAAAGTGAATACAAGGTGTCTCTATAGAGCTAGAGACCAAGGCTAATGAAAAATGCAATATACTTTTGTTTTAGCCGGCCCTTCTATTAAGAACCGGCAGGCTAAAGCATATCTCTCCCTAGATCTTACTACTAGCCTCCCCTAGATCTACCTCGATCGAGACGCTGCACATGAAAGAAAACTGTTGTCTACCTAAATCACCTAGAGGGGGGTGAATAGGTGGTTTGTGCGTCTTTTGCGGAATAAAAATTAATTAGAGCGCAGCACAAAAATATCTACCAATATCACAGACGACACAAGATGTATAGTGGTTCCCCAACCTTGGGTACATCCACTTTCCCTCACCGATCTAGCAATCAACTAGACTCGGCTACTCCACTATCTCGGATCAAAGATCGATCCTACCCTCGGAACAAAGTTCCTACAAACTCGATCCAAACAAAACGGATCTACACCTCGGAAGATAGCACTTCCTACAAACTCGGAGTGAAAAACTCCTACACTCGGAGAAGATTTCTCCTACAAGATTAATAAAGAGTTTACAAGAACACAAATAGTAAATCACCCAGATCTGAAGGAAATGGCCAGGATCTTCTTCTTTTCAACTTTGTAGCTTTTCCAGAAATCGGTGAAGAAGGTCTCGGCCTCGATCTGGATCTACTTCCTTTTACAGAAATCGAGAGAGAATGTGATCAGTAAAGTCGATCTCGATCTGTAGCTTTTCTTCAAAAATTAATCCTCTAAAAGTAGAAGCTTTGGCCGGAGAAGAAGGCGGCGGCGGCGGCTTCCGTTTCGCGAAAGTCAGAGAGGAGGCGGCGAAGAAAATTTCTCGAAAAAGAGATTACAAGAAAGCTTTGAGAAAACTTAGGGTTTGTCATTTTCTGATAGGACCTTTTATAGGAGAGACTAACGGTCATAATCTGTCATAATGATGTACACGTGGACCAATCATGTCGCGTGATTTGAAAAATCCCGTCAGAAAATGACTTAGAAAATTTTCGGAAATATATGGCCAACTACACGAGTAAGTCAATAACTACTCGAGTAGTTGAATAGCTACTCGAGTATATGATGGGAAACATACTCGGGTAAGTATAAATAGACTACTCGAGTATATAGAGATCAACTACTCGAGTATATAGACAGAACTACTCGAGTATACTAAGAGACCTATCTACTCGAGTATGTGAGTATACTTACTCGAGTATATGACTTAGAGAAATTTAGATGAGAAAACCCTTATGGCACTCGGGTATAAAGAGTGATCTACTCGAGTATATAAGCATGCTACTCAAGTATATGACTTGGTCTACTCGAGTAGGTGACTTAGCTACTCGAGTATATGACTATGTATACTCGAGTACAAGATTCCTTTACTCGAGTAACTTATACCCAGACTACTCGAGTAGGTGAAAGCACTACTTGAGTAAAACACTTAGAATTTTTCTGATGTTGGAAAAATTGATTCTTCTAGAGTAGCTAACTTCCAATGTCTTTCTCATAGTCCAATAGCTTGAGTATGAAGTGTATCCCAATAGAGAGACCACACATGAGTCAACACCTTGGAATATGCAATGAGGGATTACATTGCACAGTTCCTGTGTTTGGTGACCCACTGTGGGCTGACATTGGCCTACACTTCTCAGTGAAACTCCTGCAAACATATAGCTCAAACCAAGCATCAAATACAACTTAATTCATCTTAGTTCCAGGGTAACTTCATCAAATCTGGGTTCATGTGGATGAAATACCCAACAATCTTCCCCTATTTGTTGAAGTCAGAACCCTTTACACTAAGGTGAATTATGGACCTAAAAGAAACTAAATAGAAAAATATGGGCAGGTAAGCAAAGGATAATGAAAAAGATAATTAGACAGAATGAAGAATTGTATATATATAAGTTTCCAAAAACATCAAGTCTAGAATTAGTCATTTCAATTTCTCATCATCTTTTTAGGTTTGGGCTTGGGATTGCTGCTTATCCATCTTCTCTTGTTGTCTCCTTAGGTAGCTGAATGGCTTTGGGAAGTACTTAGGAGGCCTTGGACGAGCAGCAGGGTTATTTCTCCCAAATTCTCTATCATGGATCTTCCTTTTTAGCATAGACTTCTCATATAACTCCCATTCTTGGGAACTGTAGTGTATGTTCCTGTTCTCATTGTGATCCATGACCAACCTGAGTGTGTCCAAGATGAGAGACTTTGAAGTTGGAGACCAGGCTTCAGCATGTTCAGGGGCTTTAGGAGGAGCTGTCCTGCTGGCAGAGGGGCCTTCACCTTATTTCCTTTTCTTCTTGGTTCTGATCTCTGGAGGAGCTTGAAGGAATATATCAGCAGGATCGTCTTCCTAGCCTGGAACATAAGTATCTGGTGGAGCAACTGAGTCTCCAGGCCTGGGGGAGAAGGTAGGTTGTTGAGGAACAGCTGGAGCAGTAACATCTGTGGCCAGTGGGTTGAGATGATGGGGAATGATGTTTGGGTCAACTGCAAGATCTGGCAAGATCTGGTTGTGCATCCAGACAGCAGTATCATAGGTGTGAAATTTAACACTCTGTATCTGGGCAAGCACATCATCATGAATGGTCTTTATATGAGCTTCCCATTCAACTGTCTTCTGAGCAGTAGATTTTTCTACATGGGCTTTGAGTTCTTTTATCAAACCCTCCCCCCTTTCTGATTTCAACAGATACTGTCTCTATGGTGTCATCTTTGAATATTCCAACCTCTTCACATATCTTCATCTTGTTGGCTTCAGTCCTCTTATCTAGCTCAATTTGATTGTTTGCCAAGGTTACACCTTGTTCCATGACATTGCCAATACTAGTGATAGTATGGTCAAGAGCTTTACCACCAAGTTGGAACAGGTACTTTAGCTTGTCAGTGTTATGCTGGATTTCAGCAAAACCTCTGCTCATCTCAGTCTCAAGAGCAGTGACCTTGTCAGTGACCACCTTTAGAGAGGTGTCAAAATGATGTCTTTGTTCTTGAAGAAGAATGGCAATACTTTGCAGCAAATCTGAGGAGTAGGAAACTGTAGCAGCAGTAGTAGAGGGAGCAGCAGTAGGGATAGGAGGAGTGACCCAAGGAGCTATTTCTTCAATAAGCACTGAGCTGAGAGCTCTGGTGGTAGGAATGACAGCATCCAATTCTTCTGTATCATGGGGAATGGAGAAATCAAGGTTTCTGAGAGGGGCCTCAGCTAGCTCAGGAGAAGGCTCATCAGAAATGAAAATGGTGTCTGGCTTATCTGCTGGAGGAGGAGGAGAAGTTGTTGGAGTTCTGGCTGGAGAATGGGCAGGAGACTGTGCTGGAGACAATTCCTTGTGATGTTCAGTGGTTGGAGCTGGAGGAGATAGAGGAGGAGGGGGAAGCACATCTTTAGTGAGCTCTGCAATCATGGCATCTATGGCAGCAGCTGTGGACAGAAGAGTGTCTTGAGGGACTTGATCTGAGGAAGTGGCTGGACTCTTTGGAGTATGAGGTAGGGATGGAATCTCTGACTGAGGAGAGGGTTGCCTGACTGGGCTAGAAGGAGCAGGCTCCCCCTCACTTGGTGCACCAGAGGAGCTGGCCACATGATGAGGAGAGGGAGATGGAGTCCTGTCCTTTGCAGCTGGAACTTCTGGAATTTCTGAAACCTTTGCAGCTCGGGCAGAGTTCTTGAGCTTGAGATCCCATCTCTGAATTGAAGAGATGGAGACCTTCTTCATGTGGTGAAGTGGAGTCCCTTTTGAGAAGTTGAATACTTCAGGATTGGTGGCATGAAGGAGCAGAGATATAATTCTTGCGTAGTTGGGGGATTTCATGCTATCCTTTATCTTGTCCAGAATTAACATGCCAAATTGGTACTTCTTGCGGCATACAATGGCTTGCATTATATCGAAGAAATATAGGGGAATTTCTCTGATGGAGTGAGTCTTGCACAGGAGAATCTTGCCAATGATATCAACAAGGAATTTTCCTTCAGCATTCATGTCTGACCTCTTAATATACTGAGCGTCAGGAGAAATGCCACCGAAGAGTGTTGTTCGGTCAAAATCTTCATCATCCAGATCATCTTCTTCATCAACTATAGGTAAACGGAGAAGTTGAGAGACAGAGGTCTTGGTGAACTTGAGTTTCAACCCCTATACTGTAGATTTGAAAACTTGGCCATTCCGTCGAACCTTGAGATTTGTGAAGAATTCTGCAACAGCGGGGAAGAGGATGCGGCAGGGTTCTTGGAGTATGAAAGAGAGGCCGGCGGTGTCGAGGAGGATGAGGAGGTTGTGGAAATCATCGGAAAGTTCTGCAATACCGTCGGTGACGAGTTCGGAGCCGACGCCGATCTTGTGAGAAGTCGCCATGGATGCGAATGAGAGGAAGAGCTCTGCAACAGCGGCGGAGGCGAGTCGGCAGGGTAGGCGAAGAGACAGGGTACTCGAGAGATAGAAAGATGTCGAGTAGGTTTAATGTTTCGGAATTTCATATATATATCTAATTCTTAAATTTTCGCTAATTAATTTAAGGAAAGAGGCGGCATGTAGCCTTGGGTGGCGAATAGAACAAATTTTGAAAAAACTAGAAATCAGGACACGAGAGAGAGATAGGCTACTCGAGTAGATAAAGGAGCTACTCGAGTAGGTCGACTGGAGCTACTCGAGTATGTAAGAAAAACTACTCGAGTAGATAAGGACTTACTCGAGTAGGTGAGAGACTTACTCGAGTGGGTATTGACTTACTCGAGTAGGTCAGAAACTCCCTCGAGTAGATCTTTAGGTACTCGAGTAGGTCAGTACATATACTCGAGTAGGTTGTTTCATATACTCGAGTAGGTCTTTAGATACTCGAGTATGACTCATACTTCTCGAGTTTAATTTCGAGAGAGAGAGAGAAAAGAAAAAGAATGTTGAGTAGATTTTGACTAACCCTTTGCAATTACTTGCTTCTTAGTCATTCAGCCTTCTTTAGTCCTCCTTGTTGAGCATCCCAAGCTCTGTCTTGAAGAACGAGAACTTGGTCTCGTCCAGTGGCTTTGTGAAGATATATGCAACTTGCCTATCTGTAGGCACATATTGGAGATCTATGTCTCCATGCTCCACATGTTCCCGGATGAAGTGGTACCTTAGCTCAATATACTTTGTCCGGCTGTGAGAGACTGGATTCTTGGCTATTGCAATTGCGCTGGAGAGTCACAGTACAAGGGTATATCCTTGAACTGCAGGTTGTAGTCCTCGAACTGATTCTTTATCCATAGCAACTGTGCGCAACAACTGCCTGCAGAGATATACTCTGACTCGGCCGTTGAGATTTGATGCTATAGATCACGGCAGTGAACCGGTCGCACAAGTAATATAAAATGGGGGTTTTCCCAAGTATCGATCTCACAAGGAACACAGTAAGGTGGAGTTAATTTCGAGGAGGACTTGAGATTGAAGTCCTTAGGTCGGAGCTAACTAAGGGGAGGTTTTGATGTTGCGGAAACAGAAAATAAAATGCTAACAACTACTCCTATGCAACGCCGCTATGCGATGCTTCGCCAGGCGGGATGGAAAACTAGTCGGGCCGCTATGCACCGAATCGCTAGGCGGATGGAAGAGTAGGCTCGCGGATGAGGTGGTGAGAATGGCGGAATGAGGGTTGTAAGCACCTCTTCGCTACGCACGCCACTAGCAATTGCTAGTGCGGCAAGGGTGGATGGTGGTAGATGGAATATGGCGCACCTCAAGAAATTAACAAAAATAAGAAATCACATAGACATGATTATATAAAATCGTTTTACAAATAAGCATACATCATCGATAAATAAGGTTTACAACAACACATAAACAACAATAAAGGAAGAACAAGTCAAGAGATCGACCGAATCCGAAGTCTTGCTGAGGATTCACGGTTGGAATCGTCGGGTTGTCATTCCGCGTCCAAGCTCGGTCCTCAACTGCGTCCGGGATAGAGAAGGGCTGTCACCACCTTCCAATGGCCCGTCTTCTTCATCTCACGACAGCGGACGAAAGTTGAAATCTTCCCTTTGCTTGATGGCTATGACGTTGAAACTTGAAATGAACCCAAGAGATGATGGAGGAGGTCGAGAGGAAGCTCCGGCTTGGATTTGGCGGTGAAATCTTGCCCGGAGCACCTCCCTAGGGTGGAAGATGAAGGGGAACGGTGGAGAAAGCGGAAAACGGCGGAGAAGGCGAGCGATCTGCGGATCTTCGTGCAGATCTCCGGATTAGGGCGATACCTGCACTATTTATACAAAATCAGAATTGAACAATGTGCACGATCACAGCCGCACGACCAGTGGTCGTGCGCACTATGTCCTGTGCTCGTGCGCACTGGCATGGAATAACAGGAAGAAGAACTGGGATAATGCGCACGAGTAGTGGCGCACGACCAGTGGTCGTGCGCACTAAGTCCAATGATCGTGCGATTACCCAGACAGGACTCCAGAAAAGAGGAATCAATGCACACGATCAGTGGCGCACGACCAGTGGTCGTGCGCAATATGTCCAGTGATCGTGCGCTTACCCCAGGCTGATTCTGGAAAACGAAGAGTAGTGCGCACGATCAGGGGCGCACGACTAGTGGTCGTGCGCATTGAATCCCATGATCGTGCGCAGTATTCCTGTTTCATCACCATCCCGGAACACGCACACGACCCCTGTACCGAAAGGAAAAACCATCACAAATCTGTGCAGACATTCCAGAAAATAACAAAAAGGAGTACAGACTAAAAGAATAACACAAAACACAACCACGGGCATAAATGTGCACTTCCTATGGAAATAAAGACAGGATGAAATATATATGATAATGAACTAAAAGTGAAGTGCAACCGTGTGAAAACTAGCCCAGATGAGTTCGAAAATAGGTATATAAAGTGGACTCATCACACCCCCAGACTTAACTGTTTGCGCGTCCCGAGCAAACAAAATCTAAGCAGATAGGGAAAAATACTAGTTAACAAAGAAATTGCGAAACGGAGTACCATGCGAAGTCGCATGCTCACGTGCGTAAAAATATAATAGAAGAAATTTCTAAGTATACAAAATAGTTTATACTTTTCACAATGCGTATCAAAATTTTATTATTACTCAAAAATGGAATCACGGTGAATCATTCAGTCACGCGTAGGGAGAAAGTAGACTAATCTCTAGGCGAGCATTGCCAAAGATCGGGGCTCCGGATAACCTCCAAAGGAATCCACCAATGTCGGTGACCATATGCTTGCCCTTTCGCATTCTCTCCACGGCACTGGTTTGGTTCACACACGAATCAGTAGGACTTTAGGTGAAGAAATGGGGCTTGGGTTTCGGTGAGGTAAACAATGATAAACAGGAAGGCTATGCACGTAACCCAAATGAGCTATCATAAAAAGAATCCCTCTACTAAGCAAAATACACGTGAGTACACCACACCCCCAGACTTAATTTTTTTAAATATGGGTGTGTGTACCGCCGACTCCAAATACATTCTCATTTCCAAAATGATTTTCAATTAAAACTTTTTCTTTTCACTTTTTTTTTTCTTTAAAAATATTTTTCACTTTTTTTTATTCAAATCATCTTTTTATTTTTGCAATTTCAGCAAATATAACATTGCAGCACATCCACATAATCACAAGTAAAATCACCACATCACACCCCAACATTAAAATGTAAACACTAAAGCTCAACTTGGGAGTGCGATTAGGATCGGCTATGAGGCTTTGGTGAAATCATGGTGGAGCTGAATCAAGAGGAGGGGTATGCACAACAGGGCTAGCGAGGATAAGACGTTAGGAATGGTACAAAGCTCAACCGGGCCAAAATGATGGCCTACATCGCACTCATGCATGACTAACCTATACCCATGCTTCAAGAATAGCTTGGGGCAATTTCTTAGCCAACGAGAAAGACTATCCATCCTCCCAACTCGAGCAATACGAACCTAACGGCCGTCTACACACATCCCTAAGCTACCGTTTGATTCATACCGGATTCACCAACTTTTGAGTAGAATAAAAAGTAATTACGCAATTAGAAAAATATAAAACTAAAAGCATACAGAAAAATTAAATCTACTCGAATTTCTACACGAGACGAGAGCAGTTGACTAGAAACACAGCAAGGCCAACATTTTACTCCGTCTCACAATCCTATGTCAGCACCATAATTTTTCCAAATCTAATGAAGAAATGAGTTTAACTCGCAGCACGCAAAAAGCTAAGCACGCGCTCATGTGGGTGCAGTGGTGTGTGATGCAATGACTAATCAAAATAAAACAATAAAGGCTTCTAGTATGCACATGAGATGTGCACGTGCAAAAGGCAACAAAACTGGCTCTCCCCCAGACTTAAACTAAGCAATACAATATATGATATGGAAATGAAAATCAGATACAAACAAGGGGAGAGGTTGCTCAATGCTCAGCTAGTGAGCATACCAGAAGACGCGTGGAAACTGAAGCAGGCCCGCCATACGAAGAATCACAACCCTGCCAATGCAATTTGTCAAGAATACCTGCAGGGGTGAGCTCCGCAAAAACAAAAGAAAACTATACAAAATACAAATAAATACTAAAACTAAAATAGACATGAAAAATAAAAATTGCAGAAAATAAAAGATAAGTACTGGGGTTATTGTCATCCCAGCACAACTTATTACATTCTAAACAGTTCTAGCTAATGGGCCTATGAAATAAAAAATGCACAGGTAACTGTTCCAATATCTGTTTCGGTAACGGGTACCGATACGGCGACAGAACAGTTACCCCTCTACCTAAATAATAATACCTGCCCATCACAGGTAGAGGAAATAGGAAGTAAGAAGAGAAGGAGCGATGGTCCTCACTCTTCTCACCACAAAACACATCCTTGCCTAGCAAGGTTTCGTCGACTACAGGAAGAAGGCAGGAGGAGAAAGCAATCAACGGAGCTTCCTTAACAGAGGAGGAATCAACCTCCTCGCGAGAGAGGATGCTATCATCGATGACTCGAGCTGAAAGCTCCAAGTCCTCCTGAAGCTCCTACGGAGACTCAACCCGCACAGGCTCAGATACAGAAATGGGATCAAGAAATAAAGGAGATGAATAACTAAAAGAATCAGAAATAGGGGGAGTGGTCCCGGTCTCACTCCCAGCAGGATCCCGACATAGATCATCGACGGCGTCATATGAGTCATGGCGAGGGCAATCCACGAGCTCAAGGTCCTCGGTGGTGGTTTGGACCTCCTCATCCATCAAGGAAGTGGAAACTTCCTCAACAAAGAGGATATCCTCATCAACACACCTCGGTGCATCCACATGTTCCAAGACGTAATACTATCCATTAATGAAAATAATATCCTCGTCAAACATGGGCACATCCTCAGGCTCAAAATCACAATCCGGCCGAACATCATCAACCGACTCACTAAAAATAGGGATAGATAATTCTTGCAAAGAAGGCGGAGGAACAACAGCATCAGCGAAAATATGTGCAGGTTCCTCCGGTGGTGAATCAACAAGAGGGGAAGAGTGCATGGGGAGAGACGGTGCCACAATGTCGTCACACCGATCAGCAGAAAATCTGATGGGTATATCCGCAGTAGTCCCCCATAGACAAGGTGGTGCTGCGAACATATCATCAGAATCAGAAGGGGTAGCCGATTGAGAGGTGGATGGAATGAATCGGATACCCGGTTCATCATCCTCCTCCAACTGGCGCTGAAATTCTGCGCAATCTTTCAACACGTGGTCGGTGCTACGACAACACAAACATCGTTTTCCATTACTCCTCGGTACAGGTGGGACCGGAGAGGAATAAGAAAAAGATGAAGGCGTAGAAGAGGAGTGACCATAAGACCTGGGTTGAGTGTATGAAGTACCATAAGAAGACGGTGCTCCATATACAGAACCACGAGAATTATGCTCCCATTCTTCAGTGGGGCACTCATCACTACCATGCCTATAATCCCCGCACCATCGGCAACAGATATTCATATAAGAATACATGGTGCAACAAGAATAATTCACCAACAGAATGTTTCTAAGCAACAATTAACTACACACCACAAATAAAAGAATAGGAAAACCTGCTACAGAAAAATTAAAACTAGAATAGGAACAAATAAAAACAAACACAAATGCTAAAAACTAAAACAAAGAAGAAAGTGATATGAACAAATGAAAAAGGGCTTCTATCTCTTATCTTCCTCTACAAAAACTCACACGACTGTGTTCCCCGGCAACGGCGCCAAAAACTTGATGCTATAGATCACGGCAGTGAACCGGTCGCACAAGTAATATAAAATGGGGGTTTTCCCAAGTATCGATCTCACAAGGAACACAGTAAGGTGGAGTTAATTTCGAGGAGGACTTGAGATTGAAGTCCTTAGGTCAGAGCTAACTAAGGGGAGATTTTGATGTTGCGGAAACAGAAAATAAAATGCTAACAACTACTCCTATGCAACGCCGCTATGCGATGCTTCGCCAGGCGGGATGGAAAACTAGTCGGGCCGCTATGCACCGAATCACTAGGCGGATGGAAGAGTAGGCTCGCGGATGAGGTGGTGAGAATGGCGGAATGAGGGTCGTAAGCACCTCTTCGCTACGCACGCCACTAGCAATTGCTAGTGCGGCAAGGGTGGATGGTGGTAGATGGAATATGGCGCACCTCAAGAAATTAACAAAAATAAGAAATCACATAGACATGATTATATAAAATCGTTTTACAAATAAGCATACATCATCGATAAATAAGGTTTACAACAACACATAAATAACAATAAAGGAAGAACAAGTCAAGAGATCGACCGAATCCGAAGTCTTGTTGAGGATTCACAGTTAGAATCGTCGGGTTGTCATTCCGCATCCAAGCTCGGTCCTCAACTGCATCCGGGATACAGAAGGGCTGTCACCACCTTCCAATGGCCCGTCTTCTTCGTCTCACGACAGCGGACGAAAGTTGAAAGCTTCCCTTTGCTTGATGGCTATGACGTTGAAACTTGAAATGAACCCAAGAGATGATGGAGGAGGCTGAGAGGAAGCTCCGGCTTGGATTTGGCGGTGAAAGCTTGCCCGGAGCACCTCCCTAGGGTGGAAGATGAAGGGGAACGGTGGAGAAAGCGGAAAACGGCGGAGAAGGCGAGCGATCTGCGGATCTTCGTGCGGATCTCCGGATTAGGGCGAGACCTGCACTATTTATACAAAAGCAGAATTGAACAATGCGCACGATCACAGGCGCACGACCAGTGGTCGTGCGCACTATGTCCTGTGCTCGTGCTCACTGGCATGGAATAACAGGAAGAAGAACTGGTATAATGCGCACGAGTAGTGGCGCACGACCAGTGGTCGTGCGCACTAAGTCCAATGATCGTGTGATTACCCAGACAGGACTCCAGAAAAGAGGAATCAATGCACACGATCAGTGGCGCACGACCAGTGGTCGTGCGCAATATGTCCAGTGATAGTGCGCTTACCCCAGGCTAATTCTGGAAAATGAAGAGTAGTGCGCACGATCAGGGGCGCACGACCAGTGGTCGTGCGCATTGAATCCCATGATCGTGCGCAGTATTCCTGTTTCACCACCATACCGGAACACGCACATGACCCCTGTACCGAAAGGAAAAACCATCACTAATCTGTGCAGACATTTCAGACAATAACAAAAAGGAGTACAGACTAAAAGAATAACACAAAACACAACCACGGGCATAAATGTGCACTTCCTATGGAAATAAAGACAGGATGAAATATATATGATAATGAACTAAAAGTGAAGTGCAACCGTGTGAAAACTAGCCCAGATGAGTCCGAAAATAGGTATATAAAGTGGACTCATCAAGATTGCGACACAGTTCTGCTTCTTGCTACTCCAGGAAATTAGCCTTCTTCCGAAAAATTGGCAAGTCCCTGAGGTGCTTTTCCGGTCGTCTTTGCTACCTGCAAAATCTGTATCTGAAAATCCAATTAGTTCGTTGTCATTACTTCTTGGGTACCATAAGCCAAGATTTGGTGTGCCTTTAAGGTATCTCAGGATCGACTTTGCAGCAGCGTAATGAGATTGCTTAGAGTTCACCTGAAATCTAGCACAGACACATGTTGAGAACATTATGTCAGGTCTACTGGCAGTAAGGTAGAGCAAGGATCCAATTATGCTTCTGTACTTGGTTTCATCAAAAGGTTTCCCTTTTTCATCTTTGTCCAGAGACATAGTTGAGCCCATTGGAGTCCTCATAGAGGTTGCGTTCTCCATTCCGAATTTCTTAATTAGCTCTTTGGTGAATTTGGTCTGTGAGATGAAAATTCCATCTTCAGATTGTTTCACTTGAAGCCCTAAGAAATACTTCAGCTCGCCCATACTGCTCATTTCAAACTTCCCTTGCATAAGTTTTGAGAACTTTTTGCAGAGGTGGTTATCTGTAGAGCCAAAGATAATGTCGTCGACATAGATTTGCACTAGCAAAATCTTGCCTTTTATTTCCCTAAGAAATAATGTCTTGTCAATCTTTCCCCTTGTGAACTTGTTCTCAAGTAGAAAGGTAGACAGCGTTTCATACCAAGCTCGAGGAGCTTGTTTCAGACCATATAGGGCCTTGTGCAGAAAATAGACATGATCGGGAAAGTTAGGATCAACGAAACCTGGAGGTTGTTCCACATACACTTCCTCCTTTAAGTTACCATTTAGGAAGGCCAACTTCACGTCCATCTGATAGATGGTGAAGCATTTGAAGGCAACATATGCTAGGAACAACCTTATTGCCTCCAGCCTGGCCACTGGAGCATATGTCTGGTCGAAGTCGATTCCTTCTTCTTGACGATAGCCTTTAGCGACGAGTCTGGCCTTGTTCTTTATGATAGTCCCGTCTTCATCCATCTTGTTCCTGAAGACCCATTTTGTGCCAATGATGTTCTTTCCCTTGGGTCTTGGAACCAGCATCCACACATTGCAGCGCTTGAACTGATTTAGCTCTTCTTCCATTGCCATTATCCACGATGCGTCTGAGTTTGCTTGCTCAAATTTCTTTGGTTCAACCTGTGAGAGAAAACTCAAATGAAGATTCTCATTAGTTGTACCTCTCCGAGTTCTGACACCATCCCGGGGATCTCCTATGATCTGGTCCATGGGGTGATCCTTCAGATGTCTGAGCTCTAGAGTCCTTGCATCTGGAATATCTTCAAGCACCGGAGTGATTTCTTCATCCTGGATGACTTCTTCATTTTGATCATCAGCCTCTCCAATAGGAGTGGGAGTGGTGATCTTAATGAACTTCTCGCCTTCTTCTTCGGACAGATCATCCAAGCTAGTTTCTTTCAGCTTTTCACCTGCATCTTCAATGAGCACACTAGATGGATTGCTTTGCAGCAAGCTCGTCTCATCAAATACAACATGTATCGATTCTTCCACCACCAGGGATTTTCTATTGAAAATCATGTATGCCTTACTATGGCTACTATATCCTACAAAAATACCTTCAAAGCTCTTTTCGCTAAACTTGGTGATATGATACTTGCCATTGTTGAGTACGAAGCATTTGCAGCCAAAGATTCTAAAGTAAGAGACTGTTGGTTTTCTGCCTTTCAGAAGTTCGTAAGGAGTCTTATTGTGGTCTTTATTTATGAGTGCTCGATTTTGCACGTGACATGCAGTGTTGACGGCCTCAGCCCAGAAGTACTCTGGTAGTGAAGCATCACTCAACATGGTCCTGCAGGCCTCTATGAGTGTTTTGTTCCTTCTCTCAGCCACTCCATTTTGTTGTGGAGTACGAGGAGAGGAAAACTCATGAAAGATACCTAAGCTTTCACAGAATTCTGCCATGGCCCCAGATTTGAACTCTGTTCCGTTGTCACTTCTGATTTTGACTATGGAGCAGTTGTATTCATTCTGGACTTGCCTGACAAAATTGGTAAAGATATCGAAGGTATCTGACTTGTGTTTCAGAAAGAACACCCACGCAAAGCGCGAGTAGTCATCAACAATTACCAATGTATATGCCTTGCCTCCCAAACTTCTAATCTGCAGTGGACCAAACAAGTCTATGTGCAATAGATGGAGACATCTGTTAGAGTCTTTGCCAACAGTGCTTTTAAAGGTAGCCCTTGTTTGCTTGCCTTTTACGCATGCATGACAAGGTCTGTCTTTGACGCATTTGACATTTGGGGCATCACGTACCAAGTTCATTGAAAATAGTTTATTGATGGTTTTGAAATTAATATGTGCTAGTCTCTTGTGTCATTGGTCACCAAGAGACGCACTATCTTTTGCCAAAAGACACACTGGTGTGGAGAAATCTATACAGATGAAATTTAAACAGAAAATATTCCTGCTTCGAGTGCCGGATAGAATCGTTTCCATATTGTCAACGGATTTTATCAAGCACTTATCAGCATGGAACTCAACTATGTATCCTTTGTCGCAGAGTTGGCTTATGCTAATGAGATTGTGTTCCAATCCTTCAACATAGGCCACATCCGAGAAGGATACATTGCCGTTAGTAATCATACCATAGCCTCTAGTAATTCCACGGTCTGAACCTCCAAAGATGACCTTTGGTCCGTTCACGACTGGAGTAAAGTTCTGAATGAGGCTTATCGTCCCGGTCATATGCCGAGAGCATCCGTTGTCCAAATACCAGATAGGCATTTTGTTGGCCTTTGGACATCCCTGCAATCACAATCAATTCGCCTTAGGAACCCAAACACGTTTGGGTCCTTGGTCTCGGGTTAGAGTGCTCCCCCTACGAGTGTTGGCATTATTAGCGGTCTTTCTCATATTGCTGACATGAGGGGTTGCAGCGTTTCTGGAATTGAACCAGCAATCTATGGCGAAGTGACCAACCTTGCCACAGCACCAACAGTCAAATCTGTTGTACCTTTGCCTCAAGATCTCCTGCTTGACCATCTGGAGCTTTGGTCTAGCAGGGGTAGCATTTTTGGAGGAAGATGCCTCATGATGATGGCAATCACATGGCTTCTTCTCCTTTGTGGGCTTCTCTACAACAGGCTTTGTTTTTGGTGCGTTTTTGAAGTTATGCCCATGATTGAGGGGGCCGTAGCTCTGAAGAACAACTTCTTCATAAGGTGCCTTAAAGACATTTTCGCCAAAGTTTCAGGGTCGAGCCCATCCTTGATAGCGGGACTTTGGCTCTACATGAGTAGGACTAGCAAAGTGCTCGTATGATGAGTCAAAATCAAACTCATTTGTTGGAAAGATGACCTTTCTGAATGTGGTTTGATTCTGAGGGGCTTTTCCCTTTTCTTCGGCTGAGGCCTTTCTGGCGGCCTTATTTTTTTCGTTGATTCTTGTTTCTCCTAGAGGATTTACTAGGAGCTTCTTCATGGCCTAGTCCAGCTCCCTTGGCCTTTGCTGAGAATTCAGCAACGAATGGAAGAACCGTCTTGGGCTTAGAGAAACTCTCAACAAGTTTCCTTTCAGCCGCAAGTTCGGCTTCCAAACCTTTGATGATCTTCTCCTTCAGGTCAAGGTGCTCAAGAGCCTTGTTATATTCTTCAATAGTATTATTGAAGTTTTCCTCGAGGGAGTCAGTCTTTGCGACTTTCTCTCTCAATTTGCTCTCTTCGGCTTTTAGAGATTTGATCTCTTTAGCCTGAGTCTTCACGACTCGATGACATTTGTCGTAAGCCATGATTAACTCCTTATACTGGGCCATCAATTCTGACTCATCATAAGAGGAGCTACTCTCGCAATCATTGTCAGATGCTTCAGACTCTGAGAGTGGGGTATGAGGGTTTACCTTCCCAGTAAACTGGGGCTCTTGTTCATCATCTGTTTGAGCCATTAGCCCAAAGTAAGCTTCTTCTTCTTTGCTTGACTCTGAGGACTCGGAGTCGCTAAGAGTTTTGCTCCTTTTGGCTATGAGACTCTTCTCTTTCCTCTTCCTGTTGCGTGAGGATTTCTTGTCTTCCCTTCTGCCATCCTCCTTCTTCTTGTGAGGGCAGTCAGCAATGACGTGGCCTGGCTTATTGCAACAGTAGCAGATGATGTCAGTTGAAACGTATTTGTTCTGTTTAGTGTTATACCTGTCGTGGCTTCTTGAGCCTTTTCTTTGTCGATCGTCATCGCGCCGCGATCTTCTGTGTGAGGCATCCTTGCCTTTCCATTGTTTCTTTTTGTTAAGAAACTTCTTGAATTGCCTTGAGAGCAAGGAGAACTCTCCTTCAGATAGTTCAGAGCCTGAGGTGCTGCGCTCTGATGTTTCTTCTTCTTCATCAACTTCTGGAGCTGGAGCGGGGGAGGCAGCCTGAGTCTTTCTGGAGGTGTCTGCCTTCAGAGCGACAAATTTCTCCTTTAGAGCAGACCTGCCCTTCTCTTCTTCAGCTTTTCTTGTATTGATTTGGAGTTCATAGGACATAAGCTTTCCAAAGAGATTTTGCGGGTCCGTTTCGGCTAGCTTCCCGAACTCCCTGATGGCGCATACCTTGTTATCCCATTCCTTGGTTAGGGATCTCAAGAATTTGTCGCTCAGTTCTCCGTTTGTGAAGACACGGCCATACACCCTTAGGCCATTTACAATCTTGAAGAAGTTCTCAAAGGTGTCGGCAATTGTTTCTTTGTTCCCTTGTCGGAACGCTTCATATTTTTGATTGAGGAGGGATCTCCGATCATCCCTTACTTCTTCAGTCCCTTCCATCAAAGTGACTAAGGAGTGCCACATCTCCTTAGCTGATTGACAGTGAATCAAATTCTGCAGCATCGAGTCATCGACTGCACTTGCTATTATGTTTTTAGCTTTCTTGTCGAGGGAGACAAGTGCAATCTCATCTTTGTCGAGATCCATTAGCTTCTTGGGGACTCTCTTGGTAGGGTCGATAGTGGACATAGTCATGGGAACGTAAGGACCTTCTTCAACGATCATCAAGATCATTGGATCCACAGCTTCCATGAAAAATTTTATCCTTTCTTTCCACATGGGAAAGTTGTTTTTGTTGCACAGAGGAAGCTTGGCGAAATATTCGCCCTTGTCCATTTTATGGTAGAATCTTTCAGACAACAGATCTGGATCTGATCAAGGTGTTAACCTTTTAACGATCAACCTCCCTCTGATACCAATTGAAAGAAAACTGTTGTCTACCTAAATCACCTAGAGGGGGTGAATAGGTGGTTTGTGCGTATTTTGCGGAATAAAAATTAATTAGAGCACAGCACAGAAATATCTACCAATATCACAGACGACACAAGATGTATAGTGGTTCCCCAACCTTGGGTACATCCACTTTCCCTCACCGATCTAGCAATCAACTAGACTCGGCTACTCCACTATCTCGGATCAAAGATCGATCCTACCCTCGGAACAAAGTTCCTACAAACTCGATCCAAACAAAACGGATCTACATCTCGGAAGATAGCACTTCCTACAAACTCGGAGTGAAAAACTCCTACACTCGGAGAAGATTTCTCCTACAAGATTAATAAAGATTTTACAAGAACACAAACAGTAAATCACCCAGATCTGAAGGAAATGGCCAGGATCTTCTTCTTTTCAACTTTGTAGCTTTTCCAGAAATCGGTGAAGAAGGTCTCGGCCTCGATCTGGATCTACTTCCTTTTACAGAAATCGAGAGAGAATGTGATCAGTGAAGTCGATCTCGATCTGTAGCTTTTCTTCAAAAATTAATCCTCTGAAAGTAGAAGCTTTGGCCGGAGAAGAAGGCGGCGGCGGCAGCTTCCGTTTCGCGAAAGTCAGAGAGGAGGCGGCAAAGAATATTTCTCGAAAACGAGATTACAAGAAAGCTTTGAGAAAACTTAAGGTTTGTCATTTTCTGATAGGAACTTTTATAGGAAGACTAACGGTCATAATCTGTCATAATGATGTACACGTGGACCAATCATGTCGCGTGATTTGAAAAATCCCGTCAGAAAAAAATGACTTAGAAAATTTTCGGAAATATATGGCCAACTACACGAGTAAGTCAATAACTACTCGAGTAGTTGAATAGCTACTCGAGTATATGATGGGAAACATACTCGGGTAAGTATAAACAGACTACTCGAGTATATAGAGATCAACTACTCGAGTTTATAGACAGAACTACTCGAGTATACTAAGAGACCTATCTACTCGAGTATGTGAGTATACTTACTCGAGTATATGACTTAGAGAAATTTAGATGAGAAAACCCTTATGGCACTCGGGTATAAAGAGTGATTTACTCGAGTATATAAGCATGCTACTCGAGTATATGACTTGGTCTACTCGAGTAGGTGACTTAGCTACTCGAGTATATGACTATGTCTACTCGAGTACAAGATTCCTTTACTCGAGTAACTTATACCACAGACTACTCGAGTAGGTGAAAGCACTACTTGAGTAAAACACTTAGAATTTTTCTGATGTTGGAAAAATTGATTCTTCTAGAGTAGCCAACTTTCAATGTCTATCCCATAGTCCAATAGCTTGAGTATGAAGTGTATCCCAATAGAGAGACCACACATGAGTCAACACCTTGGAATATGCAATGAGGGATTACATTGCACAGTTCCTGTGTTTGGTGACCCACTGTGGGCTGACATTGGCCTACACTTCTCAGTGAAACTCCTGCAAACATATAGCTCAAACCAAGCATCAAATACAACTTAATTCATCTTAGTTCCAGGGTAACTTCATCAAATCTGGGTTCATGTGGATGAAATACCCAACAGCACACAAGGCAACGATTTCTCCCTAAGACACACAAGGACTTGGACGCCACGTACACGGCGACAATTTTCCCCTAGGCCACACAAGGACTTAGACGCCACGTACAAGACGCTGATTTCCCCTAATCCACACAAGGACTTAGGCGCCATGCACAAGACGACGATTTCTCCTCTCGATTATAATAGGTTTACAATAGGAATAAGAACAAAACAAATTGAAAACTTCTGAATAAAAACTCCCTTCAAACAAAGTGCTGAAGATGACGACGAATCCTAGCCAGGGTTGGTTTGAATGATACGTATGTGCCGTCGATCTTTTGCGCTTTGGCCTTCTTGAGAGTATGGAGTAAATATGGAATCTATAGCTCTCTGGTTCGTCTAAACAGGAAGGTGCGCTCCAGGTAAAGAAATTTGTCATCTCCTCAAAAAATTTAATTCTTTTATACTTGGCAATAACGTCTGGCAACACTAGGTATCGCCAAATGGTGATATCGGTAACTTTTGCCACGTGTCTCACGAACTCCTCATTTTCACATCGCAGATTCATCGATCGTCGAACGTGGACTATCGTCAGGCGACATTGGGTATCGCCACCTGGCGATAGAGATAAACTGTTGTCACGTGTCCCACGAGCTCCTGATTTTTGCATTGTTGATTCGTTGAACGTAGTTCATCGATCGTCGAGCGCAGATTCATCAATCGTCGCTGTCACTTGTGGGTGATACCAAATATCACCTGGAGACATCTTCTAAGCTCTAATGCAGATTTGTCGATCATCACTGTCACCTATACTCAATATCGTCTGGCGATATCTCCTAAGCTCATTTGTTCTAACCCGAAACATCACCCAAAATCCATTAAAGCTAGACCTGTGATATTTGCACATCATAAACACCCGAAGATCAAATACAAATGAGATTTGTTATTAGCAAATCAAAGAATCATGAAACGCATGCTCCACAATCTCCCCCTTTTGATAATAACAATCCACTGAGAAAGAAATCATGAATGAACTAAGAAGTGTTTGAAACGATGAGTACTATGAGTAACAAGACTAAGCATTTGTAAGTACACAAATGTATCTCGGATAAAACACTCCCCCAAGTCGTGTACTCCCCCTAAATTGAATAATAGTTTTTTTTTAAATTTTAGGGAATTTAAAATTCAATAGTAAACCATGAGTATGAATGATTTTCTTCGTAAATTCTCCCCTTTGGTATTTTCAAAAGAGATAGCAGAGTGGTGCAGAAGCTAAAGAGGGAAAACACAAAGGAGAAATTAAGGAAGAGCATGTGAATCAATGTATAGTAAGAAGTAAATGAGTAAACACAAACGGGGCAACATTCATCCATCCATATCACAGACACATACACTAGTGAAGACTATGTTGAAAATATTTTGGTCCATTCTCATAAGAAGAAACTTTAGAGAAGATAATGTTGTGTACATGTGATAGGCTGATGAAAAACACATATGAGAGGCCTTACAACTACATGAACACGTGGAGTGTGAAAAAAACACATAACATAGAGGTATACATAACTAGCTATGCTGGTACCCATGAATTCACAGCACATATAAATAGAATATCCAGATATAGTTGCACAAGAAACTTTACAATTTTTTTTCCAAGGTGCTCAACCTCACAATGTTTATTAAGACTTATCAGGAGGGTAAGTAGTGCTTGGTGGAGGTTTTATGTCAGCTCCTTTTATTTGAATTTTGAATGACATCAACAAAGGTGTTGGTTTTTTTGAATTTTTTGAACATGTGTTGTTTGGCGTGACAACGGAGTCCGAATTCACTTGTGAGCATACAGGATACTCAAAAATATGCGCGGTGCAATGAATAAAATAGGATAAAGCATTAGCGGCAGCATGCAACTCTAGTGGTTATGGTAGAACATTCACAATTCACATATGCAGTAAGGTGAATCCATATGAAGGTTTTCAGAAGTGGTGAGTGAAAGAACATTATCGGAACTAAAATATTTCTCATACTTAGGGCATGCAAAAACAGTTTGACAAGTATATAAACACTAGTACTCATGTATGTATAAAAGAATATGTGATGATTGAACAATTGACCTATGCTATTAGGAACCCAACATCAAAGATCTACATTGAACCATGTCTAAATAGGAGAAAAGAAGAAAAACAGGCTTAAAAGTGAATTTTCACTGTCGCCCGGCGATACTGGGTATCGCCGATTGGCAATAGTGCGAAAATACAAAAGACCTTCGTATCTGGTCCAATTGCACCTTTCCCAGCATTATCTCATGAACACCCGACGCGGAAGACGAAGCAGAACCAAAGAAAACCCTAAATCAGGTAATTTTCATGATATTTTCTTCCAGCTTGTAGAGTTTGTAGATCCAAATGATTGTAGGATAGTTCATGGTGCTTTTGATGGAAAAAATTTCAGGTTTTCAAGTATGTTTTACCATAGTAGGGGTTTGTTCAAAACTAGGTTTTTTGAGAGAAAGTAGACTAAACTAAAACCTTATGTATTTAAACTAGTGATTGCATAGATTGGTAAAATTAAACACCCTAATCTCAGATCTAGTTGTTTTTGAGAAAGAATTTAGATGAGTTACGATGTTAGAGAAGAAAAGAAATGAATATGGGTTTGAGTAAAAAAATTCTCAAATAGCATTAGGGAATGTGTTAAATGGCCTTAGAAATTTCAGATCTGGTATTAAAAATAGGGGAAGTGGAGATTTGAAGTCATAAATTGGACTAGAGCAATTTTCGCTATCGTCTGGCGACAATGGGTGTCGCGACCGGTGATACTTGAAAAATTCTGCAAAATTTTGTTTTAAAATTTGGCCTGTTAAATGCAGCAATGGTTTCCAGTTCAAGAGTCCGCAGAAGTACAAGCAGTTACACGCACCCATCCTATCAAACATTCCCCGGGAATAGAAAGTGAATATGGGGATCAGATGGGTCATCGAATTTGATCCCTCCCATCACGACACATCCATGATCTGTTAGCAATGGCAAGAATATTTGTCTGTCATTCCCGGATACATTTTCGTCGGTGTTGATAAGGAATTTTATAATTATTTACAAGATCCTCGATTCACGGAACTAAATGGTGCTCTGCGATCACGCAAATAAGGGCAAACTGTTGAGATAACTCACTACGATCTTAGGGAAGAGTTCGGGTTAATTGAACATGATAATGTTTGGATGTTTGTAGAGAATTATCGAAAGGATAGAGAATGGACACTCTTGAATATGGTTTTGCTTGGGAAATCCATCAAAACTCTTATTCAATCTACGACCACTCTCATGGAGGATGCACGACTAGTGCAAGACATATTGAGATACTATTTTACTTAAGTCCGGTGATACACAAAAGATAATGGCTCAATGAGCTATGTCCCATACATGATCTTAGACGGGAGTCATACGATATGGCAAACTTAATCCTTTCGATAATTTCTTACACATTTAGACTAAAGAGTCCATCATAGAAGAAACTAAATACACTACCACTTGGATTATTCATCCAACGCATATTATATAAGAAGTACATATGGATAGATCTAGAGTTTTTATTTCAATGATTGTATGCCCACTATCTACACTCGAGTGGAACACCTTCCATTAGCCGATCACACGAGGAGGGTCACAAGGAGTAGTGAACCTGTGTCCACTATCTGTAACCTTCCAATTCCAAGAGGTGGATCGTTACGAGAAGGGTTGGACGACTTGCGAGAGTCGTTCGAAGAACATAAGTGGGAAGTGAAGAAGAACTTTCTCTGAGTTCAGAAATTCTTCAAATTTCTGACAAAAAGCCTCAAATTGAAGCCCACTCCAGCAGAAGCGGCAGAATGGGAGAATCCGGTTATGGAGCCTCCCCGAACATCTACTCGTCGGCCTCGCCGTGAGAAGCATGAACATAGTTCAGCTGATGATCAAGGAGACACAAGTGCAGGTGGACAACAAGAATTTTTTGAAGATTTTTGGGGTGATTTGAAAAGTTGACTCTATCGCCCGACGATAGTCACTATCTCCGGCGACAGTGAAGTTGTTTAAATTTTCATCTTATTGTCTAATATTTTCATGCTGTAATATTGTGATGTAGTGCTGCTGTAATATTATTATTGACTCATAACATTATGGTTTATTTAATGCTTAATCATCACTTTCTTGTTAATTAAAAGTCCTTTTTGTTTTCATTTACTTATTATGTCAATTCATTAGCATGTAATGTCTAGGATTCCTAGTTCTAATCTTAAAAAAAAATGAGAGAATTAAGTAAGAAAAATGAAGATATTGGAAAGTGTGGTTTGTGAAATCTCAGCAATGTCCTGTGAAGGGTTAGAAGGGATTAAATTACCGTTATTGTTGTGCCTCTAAAGCAATGAGGGCACATGAATGCGGGGGGGAAAGAGGGGGGAAGGTGGAGGAGGGGCTTGAGGATAGGAAATAGGA